>VYXH01002005.1:60455-139904 GCA_013397275.1 Burhinus bistriatus | reverse complement strand
ACCCCGCACCCCCTCCCACACCCACCCACACACAGTACTGCCGCGGATGCTCTTCCCACGGACGCGGCTCAGCGGGTCCGGTGTCCCCCAGCCCCGCAAAACGGCAACCCGAAAGAGCCCGGCGGGAGAGGTACCAACCCGCTGGATAAAAACAGCGCTGAAACCCGCCGACTTCATCTGAGGGCCGCAGCGGTGCAGGACACGCTGAACTAACCTCGTGTGACTCATCAAGTGGTACTGAAAGTATTACCTAGAGTCTGATTGCAATGGCGTTTGACGAGGCGCTGCTGGCGGAGGGTAGACGTGAGCAAGACTGAAACAACATTGCAAAGTCAGGAGAAGTCAAAACTAAATGTCAGGCATTCCATCTTCCACCTAACAGCAGACTATGGGATCAATAAGATGTTCAAATAGTTGACCTATTGATTCGATAGACCACTCAGTGGATAAGGAATTGGCTAAATGGTTGCACTCAAAGAGTTGTGGTCAACAGCCCAATGTCCAAGTGGAGANTACCCTGGGCTGCATCAAAAGAAGCGTGGCCAGCAGGTCGAGGGAGGTGATTCTGCCCCTCTACTCTGCTCTCGTGAGACCCCATCTGCAGTACTGTGTCCAGCTCTTATGTCCAACATAAGAAGGACATGGACCTGTTGGAGCGAGTCCAGAGGAGGGCCACAATGATGATCAGAGGGCTGGAGCACCTCTCCTATGAAGGCAGGCTGAGAGAGTTGGGGCTGTTCAGCCTGGAGAAGAGAAGGCTCTGGGGAGACCTTATAGCCCCTTTCAGTACCTAAAGGGGGCCTACAGGAAAGATGGGGAAGGGACTCTCTATCAGGGAGCATAGCGATAGAATGAGGGGTAACGGTTTCAAGCTAGAAGAGGGTAGATTTAGATTAGATATTAGAAAGAAATTCTTTACTGTGAGGGTGGTGAGACACTGGCACAGGTTGCCCAGGGAAGTTGTGGATGCCCCATCCCTGGAGGTGTTCAAGGCCAGGTTGGATGGGGCTTTGAGTAACTTGGTCTGGTGGAAGGTGTCACTACCCATGGCAGGGGGGTTGGAACTAGATGATCTTTAAGGTCTCTTCCAACCCAAACCTTTGTATGATCCTATGACCTGGTGCTACCACCGCCAAGGAGAAGCAGTCCCATTGCTGCCTTCCTCCAAGGTGTCTGGTATGAGAACAGAAATAGCCAGCAAGGGATGTCATACAATGGAAACAAGCCTGTCCTCCAAATCATGACCCAAGATGGGCAATTTTATTAATTTTCAAGCTTCTTCGGCAATGGATGAAGGCTATCATACATGCAGCCCTCTTATTAAACTGCTGGTTTTCAGTAGTGCTACAGCAGTATGAGTGAAGAGGGATGTCTTGGAGAATTTGAAAAATTATATCAAACTGTAATTCAAGACTTGAGAAGTACAATATGAACTTGGGCACCTATTTGGAGCATTTTAGTCATCTACAATAGGAGGTGGGATTATCAATATACGATTATTTGTGCGTGTGCATGCATGTCCGTGGAAGTTTACCTGCAATTCAAGAAACCCAAGGTCCTGATAAACCAACCAACCATCCTTTTTCAGGGATGTGCCTCAGTTTAAATCACTCGTTGCTAATGCCAGTGCTGTGATTCTGGAGCTTTGCCTACTGCCTTGGCAGAGATCTCTTGGGCCTCAGACATACTATACATCTGAGGAGTTCTGTATCTAAGTTAAAAGAACACATTAAAATAAATAAGATAAGGTAGCCTGACCTCGAGTTCCTAATGCAGCCCAGCTGGATAACTACACTGAGCCCTGAGTTCCCAGAAGTGATAGCACAGATCGGCAAAGGAAGTGGAGCAATTATGTTCAAAACACTTCACCGACAGATCTTAACCAGCCAGCCTGGCAGAGAGGACTTTGGCAGAGGCTTTTGTACTCACAACCATAGAAAACAATCAATAGAAGAGCTTAACTTCCTGGGCCTATGCTGAATACTAAGTTAGTAAAAGAGTACCTCATTATTATACTACTTTTTACAAGGAAGCCGTGGGCAGAGGAAATGTGACTCACTACAAACACTGGGATAAAAAGGCACTGTGCAAACAGACAAACAAAGCACTTGCAAGTGAGCTCCGCTGAGTGCCACTATCACATTCTTGTTGAGTCTCAGGACATTTCAGGATCCACTCCAAAAGTTCTTCGTTATTCATATGACTAAAAATAGGTCTTGATGGCTAAATTGCAATGGTCGGCCAAAGCAGAGAGTAGCCAAATACCACTGATACATTGAACTTAAAACTTTGGACTCTTCCAAAAAAGACAAGGTAGGTGACAAATTTCCAGTGAAGTTGAACCAAATGTTGATGGTATCAGTTTTTGTCCTCTGACATAATGTCTCTCCTTTCCAACTTATGATTTGTTAGTAATAGTATTGCACCTAAATATACCCAAAAGCTCATGATTGGAAAACACTTGCCCTGGGGAAGTTAAAACAAACAGATGAACCCCACAGATATTTTTCCCTGTCGTTAACATGTCTTCCAGAGTTTCATTGCTCCTCTGAAGGCTGTTTTGAACAGTGTGCCATCTTTTTTCTCCATTCCTTCTCATGAGTGGGCATCCTCTCTTTTGTCCACTCTTCTCCTGAGTCCACTACATTAGTCTCAAAATCACAAGACTTGTTATTTTTTATATGGAAAGCACAATGTATGCAAGGTTTGTTTCCATCAGCTGACAGAAGAAAGGAATGCTAAGATCATAGAAGGATGCAAAAAGTATCAGAAAAAGAGGTGTTGGCTTAGTCTTGTGAGAAAAAATTAAAAAGTTACAACTTTTAGAAGTCTATGGAGGAATAAAAAGTAGAGTCATGTCCTTCTTTGTCACAGGATTGAATGAACGATGCTGAGATATCGAGGTTGGACTAGTTTGGGAGGACCAGAATGAAGAGAAAGGGCATGTGACTGTATGGGACCGCAGGAAAAAGAGGCTTGTGTGCCTTGTTCCAGCTTTTCTCCCGGCACTCAGGGTGGCTGAGTCATGCTGTTAGTGTGTGTGAAGGGATGTAAAAATGAAGGTAGTGAGACTTGCCCACTGCAGCACAAAGGCAATGAGATGACCATCGCGGTGGGGTCAGCGTGCCTCTGGAGCAACCACCAGGGGCTTCAGTGAGGCACTCCACACAGGCTGCTTCACTCCAAAAAAGTCTTGAGAAAACAAGGAAAACTTCCCATCTCACTGCAACAAGTCTGACAGAAAAACAGCCAGGGGTCGCGTCTGAAATCCACAGTGGGATTTTCAGTGCCTCTGATAGACTTGCTCTTCTGTGGCTTTCACAAATTCTGCTGTCCTGCACTCTCCTGGCATGGGGGTCATTTACCTTAATGCTGCCTCGAGAACAGAAGGATGCGGTTCAGTGATGCTAAACCTGAACATGTAGTGGATGCAGCCTCACGTGTCTAGGCTGAAATTGCTCTTCCCAAAGCTCATTGCTCTGCACACTCCTGGAAAACTGTTCCACCCCAGGGTGAGCACTGAGGTACCACTAGTGCAGCCATCTAATCTCACAGCCGGAAAAAAACTTGACAAGGTCCTGAATCCTTCAGGGCTTTGAGATCCTTTTTAGGATCACCTTCTCAAGGAGCACCTCAAAAACAGTATCAGAGCCCTTCACAGCCCTGAGCAAAACTTTTTTTGAAGAAGAACCAGACCAAGGAGTTTTTTTAAAAGTCTGTCAACTCCAAAAGAGATGTAACAGAAGTAAAATTGGTCACGGATCCTTTCTACCCATTGTATCATGGCTGGTCCCGGGCTGCAGTCCAGCAATTTTCTGTCCAGCTGCAGCTAACATCACACCATCTCTTCGGAAAATGTGTTCTTTCCTATGCTTCTACAGCCCAGACCGTGCCAGCTCCCTGGATTTACTGTCCATTTCCCTGTCCTTGCAGGAGCTGTAAGTGCATTCGCTGCAGGGCTGCTGCCAGGGAGGGTCCCTGTGGGTGCTCAGCCGGACCTGTGCGGCAGCCAGTCCCGCAGCCGCAGCCTGGGCAAGAGCACAGCACCCTCCTGTGCAGTGGGCATCAGGGCTGTAAAGCTGCTCTCCAGCATGCCAGCAGGCACGGGAGGGGGGGCACAGAGATTTTACAACCACGACGCCACTGCAAAGTGTGCTGGCACTTTCTGTCCCGGGAGAGCTCTTTTCCCATGCGTGAAATGATGGTGGTGGTCCTTGTTTTCACAGTGCTTTGTGGAGAGAAGACACTAGGTGAGCAGCTTCTGTTGATAACAGAGGAAAATCAAACAGTGGTGCTGTGAGGCCAAGCCTGGCTGTTGCCTTTTGACATCTCTAATTCGAGCAAAAGCTGACAATGTTCCTGAGGGCAATCAGGCCATGCCGAGGTCTGTGGGACCTGTGACAGTGAGCTGATGGGAGAAGCCCTGCCTCTCTCCCTCGCCCCAGCTGCACAGCAGCATGCAGGCAGATGCCTTTCAGGAGAATGCTGCTGTGTCTGGCCCCCCGGGGGGGTTGGCGCTGGCAGGCTGCGAAGGACCCCCAGGTCATCTCCCCTCTCTCCCCAGGTCGGCAGAGCTGTCGCCATCTGCAGCCACGCATCTTCCGAAAGCCTTCTCCGGCGGGGACTGGGCATCGAGGGCTGCTCGGAGAGCCAGGGCTGTGCTGCCCCTGCCTGCTCTGCCCATCTCCTGCCTCGCTGCAGGACGGCTGCCTGGGCACAACCGGCCTGCCGCTCACTTGGATTTATTTTGGAAAAAAGTGTGAACACAGGATGGGGGAAAGAGCTGAAAGCAAGATCTGCCGTAAGTCTCTGCACAGGTCACAGCAGAGAGAGGGAGACTGAGGCAGCGGGGAAGGACGGGGCCCAGCCCATGCCGGGAGCGGGGCTCAGCTCTCCCCATGTGCCAGCCCCACGGCACTCCATGAGGGAAGGGGTACCAGCTCCCACGCTAAAAATTCCCTCGCTTCCTCACCTCAATGTTTCCCTTATCATATCAATCAAAATCCCATTTTCGCACCCCTGTTCTAGCATCTGAAAGCTGAAGACAAACTTCAGTCAGCTCTTTTGAATTAATATCTTGGTAAAGATTTTCTGAAGGAGTAGGGTAGAGCTGAAACCCACATCTCACTAACACCTACTCACCTTCAATATTGTGAGTAATTAATATTTGCAAAAGTTCTGTGAATGCTTTAAGTGATGAATACTGCTATTACTTGCCATTAACTTTTCTTTCGCCTCTTTCTTCTACCTAAAGCTCCTGCTGTATTTAGCGACATGGGTCAGATTCAACCACTCAGTCCCAGGGCGTTTGTACCTCAACTCAAAAGCCCTGTATGGGGAACAAGGCATGGCTCGGTGTGTACGGAAAGGTGGCAGAATCAGAGCACAAATGCACCCATATAGATCATTACTTGTTTCCACAGCTTTCAGGAAAGGAGCAGAATATTTCCTTGGCTGTAGAGCTGAATTAATAGCGCCTTTGCTGTAGCCTGTGGTACCACAGGTAAACACAGGACACAGGGAGGTTTTCTGGAGCTGCACCCGAGCCTGCCCTGCAGCAGATGAGCCCGGTGAGCCCAGGCACCCAGCCTGCCTGTCGGCTGCTGCTGCAACCCGCCGTTCACAGGGTGTCACCTCTGCCCCTCCACTGGGGGAGAATGAGACACTTACAGGGGATATATCTTTTAGCCCAGCCTCGCAGGGCATCATGTATTGAATACCTGTGGTCATGGACTAAAGGTTATTGGCTGTGTTATTACCTACGGCATATTACCCTATTTTTAGGTGCCCCCAGGGTATTTTTTGAGTTTCCAGATGCGGGATCAGGTCTTTCTGTTAATCTTTTGGGAGAGCACTTCCTTCTTGTTACATGAACACAAGTGGGAATAAGGTTTCAACATTTCATTTTGTATAAAAAGCTACAAAGCTTTTAAGTAAAGTGTATTGTAAAAGCCAAACACACAATTCTCATTATGTATTTCTTCTCCTTTTTCCTTTTAGCTAGAAAAAACAATCAGAAGCATTATTAAAAATGCGTTGAGTCTGCCATCATCTCGAGTTGGAATGACACTCCTGACAGATGCTTTATCGCACATTGCCAGCTCCTGCTTTCAAGAGTTATATAATTTACAATGTTTGTACTTACTCAGGAAGGTCATCAAAAAGTTACAAGTTGATAAATTCAGAAAAATATCAGCCAAACAAGATTAGTCACAGCCACTTAGCCAGGCTACGCTCCTTGTGTTTGGAGAGATGCTTCAGGGCTCGAAGGCTGAAGCCAGGGCTTTGCAGGAAGGAACAACTTTTCCGAAATCCCAGAATTGTTCCTCTTCTCCTCTCTCCAACACACTCCAGAGTTAAAACGGACTTCTGGTGAGAGGTCACACCCAAAGATTTTTATCCTGTGTGAGATGAAGCTGATGAGTGCATCCCATATGTTGCCTAAACGCATAGAAACCTTTCCCAGGGTTTAGCAGGTTTAACTGTGCACATAGCCTGTGACAAGCACAGTATCGTTACTGTTAGGACGAATGACAATAGATGAGATGGTTAATTAGGGTTCCCTGCTTTAGAAAATCAGGACTGGTTTGTTTTTTTTTTTTAAGTATAAACTTGCATTTAGGTTACAAAATTCTGACAGCTGATGGGGATGCCACAGGAGATTGCGGATGCTGTTGAATAATGTGAGAAAAGGAATCGAAGCTCACTGAAGACGATGACCCTGCCAGGTGCGATGGTGGCAATCCCCTTGAGGTGTCGGCTGTGTGTCCCCCCTGAGCAAGCTACAGCTCATCGCCTTATCACCCAGGGCTTATTTCTAGAAGCCTGCTCCCCACAGTTCCTCTGGCTTCAGTTCCTCAGCACCCTGCTCTTGTCCTAGCAGTTGGCTGGATCCATTGTATCCAGAGAGGGGTGAGCTCATGGCTATCAAGTGGCTTATTCTGTTTTTTTTGTACTTCTTCCCCAGTTTCCTGAGTTGGTCTCCTGCCCTGCAAGAGGACAGATAACGATCAGCTTGCCTTAGAAAACTTAAGAGGACAGATATTAAGCCAGATTCCTCTGTGTCTTGTTGTCATGATACGTACCAAAAGGTATTTTGGGGAAACATCCTTGATGCAGAGAGAGCCAGACACTGTGACATTTAAGTCCAGATACAACTGGGCAACAGAAATTCAAAGACTATTTGCCTTCTCCTGTGTCTCCAAGAATAGGTTTCAGGTGTCATCTGGGGGCCTTGTCTTGTGATTAGATGTGTGCTTTGGTTTCTTGCTCTCTCTGCTGAGAAGAGCTGGCTTCAACCCTGGGGCTCACTGCTAGGGCTGAAAGGAGACACGATAATTTTGCTTCAATTGTGGTTTTTCTTTTGAGCAGAAAGAAACACTTAAGCCTTGCCCCAGAATGTCTCTTCTCTCCTGGAAGATTTTTTTCAGTCTATGTTTTAGCCTTTGCTGTTTTAGATCCTGATCATGAACTCAGTCTCCACTGTGATTAAATATGATTTTGTCCTTCTTTAATTTGCTGAAGCTGACTGGGCTTTCAGGCAGCAGTTCCCAAAGCAACATGCAGTTTGTGATATTTTCAGTCTAGGAAACTCGTATGATGTGCTAATATTCCTGGTAATTAGAGTGTGTGTGTATAAATGTCGGTTCAATTTTCTCTGTGGTCCGAGATTTTTAGATGAACTGCATCATCCTGTTCTTTTCTATGATAACAAATGTCTGTCTATTAAAACACTTTTTGTCCTCATTACCATGGTGCTTTTGTGTCTACCTGAAGAGACAAACACCCCTGGTGCCCATTTGGCCTTTCCACTCCGGTTCTGCACAGCAGGAGATTCCTGTTTCCCTGCAAAGCCCCATCACGTTTGTGTTAGGCTCTTCATACGCGCTGCTTGCTTGAGGTCCTCAAACCATTGTGCTTGCTGGGGTGCTGCTATCAACGGTGCTCAGCTAAATAATCTTAAAGCTTTACCCTGCCCAGGGCTCCGGGCAGGTCTGGGGAGCGGGGGATGCGATCCTGACCTCGGCGCTTTGCCGTACGTCAGGTAGCAGGGGGAGTTTGTCCTGACACCCTGCCCTGCGCCTCTGCTGACGTGGATGCCATCATCCTCCTGCTTGCTCTTCCAGTGGGGCTGTCGCTAATGTCCAGCTGGTGCGTCTCACCTTGGACTGCCGGACACTTTAAAATACAGCATTTAAAATGCAAAAATCTCTAATTTTGTTCCCTATACAAAAAAGCTTTTTAAAAAGTTGAAAAGAAAAGTTAAACTTAGGTATGTGTGTTTAAATAAAGCATAAATCCCTTCAAATCTGAACTGTGAAAGCTGCCTTCTTTTTCTGAAAACATGCACAATTTTCTCAAGCAACTGTTTCTGCTCTTTCTAGAAATACTAAGTGAAAGATATAAACTTCTGCCTCTGGGTAAAGAAAAATTCTAACTATAAAATTTTTTTGTG
This sequence comes from Burhinus bistriatus, assembly GCA_013397275.1. Lineage (NCBI taxonomy): Eukaryota > Metazoa > Chordata > Aves > Charadriiformes > Burhinidae > Burhinus > Burhinus bistriatus. The sequence continues at coordinate 131,449 of VYXH01002005.1, read as the reverse complement.
AATTATTTACCTGCCTTAAAACCAAGCAAACCACAGCAACAGAAACAAAAGCCCACAAAGGCACTGTTTTTAAAGGAAAGCCTTTCAATGTCCTCTTTAGTAGACTATTATTTTCATCTTTTGGCTCAGAGATTAGAGGCCGTTGGGTGTATAATAACCTGGCAGGGCTCAGGCCAGCAGGGGATGGCAGAGAGAGGTTGGGGCAAGGGGCACTTGGGGGTCCCTGGCCGTGTCCTGCCGGGCTTGCAAAGCTTCACCAGTGCTTTGCATGCTGTAAAGACCTGGTGCGTGGTGTGGAATCCACCTCACTAATGTGCTGGACGTGGCACTGCACCCTGCTGCCAGCCGGTCCCTCTGCGGGTACCTTTGCACAACGGTGACTGGACCCATCCATGCTGCTTGTGGACCTGGTGACTTCAGCATCATTTGCTAGAGGTGAAGATCATGATTTGTAACTACTACATGGTGTAAAAGAAGGGATCCCAGGGGTTTCTGCGGTTCCTCTGCTGGGGGCTTTTTTACCTCTGGCGTAATTCAGAGGTGCAGTGAGGTAAGGAAGGAGATGAAAGGGATAAAAGAGTCTGTGAAGCCAGTATGACAGCTGTCAGTCACACAAGACTTTCAAAATGTTTTATAAAAAAGACTAGTTTCACAGGAGATCTAGCCAGCAAAAGGAGTTGCCAGTTGGCATGGAAAAATCAAATTTTTTTAGCTTAAAACACAAACTAGCACTATCAATCTTGAAGTGAAAAAAAATCTTGGGCGAAAAATATTTTCCAACAGCAACTTATAAAACAGGAATTTTTAAAAAATATTTTCCTATTGCAGACAACTCACTTTCTGCTTCATTTTTTATTTTTTTTTTTATGTAGGAATCTTCTGCTGTTCTTGGTGAAGAGCTTACTTGCGCATTTCTTTCATTAGGACACAGGAATCAAAGAGGGTGACCAAAAATGAGCCATTATTTTCCTTCTTAACTCCACTCCTGACTACCTGTGCTTAGGTTTCCTTCCAGGTCTCTGTGGTTTGGATCCACCTCTAGGCTCGTATCACCAACCTTGTTAATCTTAGTTTAAAGGTTTCCTCACTAAGTTAGCAAGTCTGTGGTGAAAGAAGCTTCCTTCCACTTCAGATGGACCTTGTTCCCGCTCAGCAGTTCTTTTTCCCTAGAAAAATCTCTTCCTCCGCTGCTGCCTGTGCAGCCAGGCAGGCGCTTACCCCATTTTCTTCCTGTAGTCTGTACAATTTTAAAGGTGTTGGATATACCACAAATTGACTTTATTAATTTTAAAACATTCAAACTTGATTTTAATGCCTTTATTAATGAGCCTGACAGCCTAATAACAGTGTGATCTCTTCCTTTTACTTCTTCAGGGAGCGCTTGGTAATACAATGTAAGTGACAGAAAAAACAAAGATCTAGAAGGTGAAATCCAGAAACAACAGGAAGAAAGAATTGTAAGACTAATGGTGGTGTTTTGCTAGGCTCAGTGAAGTTCATGGGAGGATTCCCATGGTCTTTTATTGTTTGATTTAAAGCCTATTGAAACAAATTTCGATGACCTCTCATCAGGGCTTTAAAAATCCTTATGAAACTTTTCCTGGGCCTCTGGGATCAAGAAAGAGGATTCGCTTTCCCATGAGTGTCAGTAGGCATCAGATGTTTCATTTTGACCAAGACATACTAGAGTAATTCCCTTGGTTAACATGCTTCGGGCCCTTGTCAGGGAGAGATGCTGCAGCAGTATCTCACCATCATACAAGGTTTATAAGTGAAATCCTTTCTCTGCTGATGGTGGAACATAAGCCAAGTGAAGATTTACTTTCTCTTGTCAGTGTATTTTACCGATTTGCCAATCATTACATTCTAATATGAAGTTGTTAATGGTTTGAAGTGACAATAAGCTGCGCCAGGAGTACTGTTGTCCCTGGGGTCCTCAAACTTCTGAGCAAATGGGCAAGTCTGCAAGACCAGCACTGACTGTGACTCTTGAATCTTGCCTAGTTCCTCAAATGACCGGTTTACAAACAAGACTCCAGTATACAAAGGGGTCTCAGTAGAGGAGAATGGGTTCAAGAAATTTGGAGAGATGCCTGGGAAGGCAGGAAAAGGTGTTTCTGGAAACATGGATTTCACCTGGAAAAGTTAAGAGTTTAAAAAAACTGTTCTGAATAAGCATGTCCTTTAGCTTGTCTGAGCTGAGCCAACATTAGGGTGGCATGAAGCCTGTGAGGAATAAATAGAAATGATGCTGTGAGCATGCAATCAGCTACAAGCCATCAGCATTCCTCTGCTACTGCATCATAAGGAGAGCAGAGCATCTGGGCAGCATCGTTCTTGAAAAGGCCTAGCATCTGCCAGACCGGGCAAAAAAACATCGCTTGGTGAGTCCCCTTAAACCAGGGGTGAACTTCTCCCCGTGCTCCGAATCAAGTATGAAGCAACATCAGTCTCTAGTTCCACAGTGTCAGAGACCGTGGTTCACCCTTCTTCACCCTTGAAAAATCTATGTATATAGATGTATATATGTATGTTGTATATTCATACATTGTACATTATACAAGTCTCATTTGAAATATAATCCCCTTCATAGATACTGAATGTGAAGGGCAGACCTTTTCTATCTTCACAGAAACTAGTTGAATTACACCACAAATAAATTTGGCCTGAGATCTTAGAAGTTTGCATCACCTCTTGGCAGTTGTTGCAGTCACCACCCTTCCATGATGCCTTGCAAGTTAGAATAAATAATCGCTGAACTGATACTTCTGGGATGTTTTTTTTCTGCTCAGTCAGGCCCAGAGGCTCTTCACCAGTATCACCAAGTTTACTTCTCCCTCCCCAAAAGGGATAACCACAGATTCTCTCAGTTTCTAGAAACTGAGATACAAAATCTAAACCATGTGCAAGGAACTCATTTCTTAGCAGGTTCATCTACTGTCTTGATCTGTTTAACTGATACTCCTCCTCAGTAAATCACAGCTTGTGGAGAACAATAGAGGTGCAGACTCATGGCCAAACTGAGGGGCTCATTCAAGTAGCGGAAGAGTTAAATACTGGCGAGACAGAAAGAGTCAATGGAAATAAGCATAGCTCACAGAAAAAATTAGTGTGTGGCAGTTGGTAAGATGCTGTCAGATGAGGCAACCAGGGTCTACTCTACCCAGGCTTTGAACCACTCACATTTTGGCACAGGACCTTTCCCACTCCTTTTTCCCAAGCCAGGCAAAACTTTGGAGACAGGTATAGGTTTAGTTGTTTTCTAATATTTTTTAGGTCTGGAAGTCTTGCAAGCACTTGTATGCTTCTTCCCATCCATCACTTGAGGTGACTTTCCTATAATGACACCAACTTCGCCACGTGTCTGGTGGGATCACATCTTTTCTGTTCCTTCTCCCTCTTTCTTCTTTTTTCTTCTGGTGATATTGAACTAGCCATCCCAGGAATAAAGCTGTCAGGGGGAGGAGGGTGCAGTGTTCCTTTGCAGTGATTAATGGGCTGTGTACTTGGAACTAATAAATGAGACAAGTCTTTAAAATAACATTCATCAGAGGGAAGAGCTTGTTGGTTGTGAATTTACGAGAGAGAGTCACTACCCTCCTGCTGTAGGCTGATAATCCGGAACTGACTCACTGACTAAAATTGTTTAAACCATCATATTCCTGAAGTATTACATTTCAGATCAAGGCTTAAAGGGCCAGGAGCATAACTGGCTGGCACCCTTATGAATGTGTCACCATCCAACTTAAGGGAATATTGCAGCAGCAGGAGCAACCTCAAAAAGCTCTATCCATTGGAGGTGCCTCTCTGGTTGCTCCTAATAACCCCCAGTTTCCTCTGTTTTCCCATGAAAGCCACATGCTTTGGAAAGAGGCAGTATGCTCAGGAAGCTGGCAATTTGGATAGCACAGAAAAGAGATTTTTCCCACCAGTGTCTTCTGAGGGACTTGGCCAGGGACATGCCAGATATAGAATCATAGAATCATAGAATGGTTTAAGTTGGAAAGGACCTTCAAGATCATCTAGTTCCAACTCCCTTGCCATGGGCAGGGACACCTCCCACTAGACCAGATTGCTCAAAGCCTCATCCAGCCTGGCCTTGAACACTTCCAGGGATGGGGCATCCACAGATTCCCTGGGCAACCTGTGCCAGTGTCTCACCACCCTCACAGTAAAGAATTTATTTCCGAGATCTAATCTAAATCTACCCTCTTCTAGTCTGAAGCCATTACCCCTCATCCTATCACTACATGCCCTTGTAAAAAGTCCATCTTCAGCTTTCTTGTAGGCCCCCTTTCAGATACTGGAAGGCTGCTAGGAGGTCTCCCTGGAGCCTTCTCTTCTCCAGGCTGAACAACCCCAGCTCTCTCAGCCTGTCCTCATAGCAGAGGTGCCTTATCCTCTGATCATCTTCAAGGCCCTTCTCTGGACTTGCTCCAACAGGTCCATGTCCTTCTTATGTTGGACGTAAGAGCTGGACACAGTACTGCAGATGGGGTCTCACGAGAGCAGAGTAGAGGGGCAGAATCACTTCCCTCGACCTGCTGTCCATGCTTCTTTTGATGTAGCCCAGGATGCAGTTGGTCTTCTGGGCTGCGAGCGCACGTTGCCAGGTCATGTTGAGCTTCTCATCTACCAACACCCCCAAGTCCTTCTCCTCAGGGCTACTCTCAATCCACTCTCTGCCCAGCCTGTATTTGTGCACGGGTTTGCCCCGACCCACGTGCAGGACCTTGCACTTGGCCTTATTGAACTTCATGAGGGTCGCACGGGCTCACCTTTCAAGCCTGTTCAGGTTCCTCTGAATGGCATCCCTTCCCTCCAGTGTGTCAACCACACAACACATCTTGGTGTCATCAGCAAACTTGCTGAGGGTGCACTCAGTCCCTACATCCATGTCATCAACAAAGATGTAAAATAATACACAGGCAGAATTGGAGTCATCCTCACAGCTATGCTTTTACTGAAACTGCACAGTTAAATCACTTGCCCAGCAAGGGGAAAGACTTCCTTCTTGGTGGGAAAAGCTCCTCCTGAGCCAGAGGGGACTTTGGCCTGTGTACCTTCCCTCCTCAGAGAACGCCTTTGCCTCCAGCAGATGCCCATATGGAAAGACTGTGTTTGAAACACAGGCCTTCCTCTGGAAAACCGTTCTACTTCATGTCTATATGGAAATGAAAAAAAATCATCTAAAAAAGAACTGGTTACTCTGTAGTCTAATAGAGAAGTAATCAACTCATTTTTCAGCGTGATCACCTAAGTAGAAAGAGATGCATCAGCTGCAAGCTGGTAGGACTGAGCAGGTATTCATGGCCCCATGAGTATCCCCACCGGAGGGGCCCGGGGGACATGGGAAGCAGTAACAAATACAGGATCTTGCACAGGAACATGCATGGTAGCACATGCCTGGGACCTTGGCAAGGATAAAAACTTGCTCCAAAACTTACTTGCTTTTTTAAACCCAGGTCCAGGGTCCCTATTCTGGTTGTCCCAGTTTGGTGGCTGGGCACTTATTCAGGAAGAGAGACCTGGCAAGTTCAGCAGTGATAAACATCTGTGTTGGATAAAATGGAACCCTGACCTCTGCTATGCACCCAGCTTTCAGTCTTTTATGTCTTCGGGCACAACCAACCAGAGGGAAGATGGATGGGAGGAAAGAAAGAATGGGGTTTCCAAGCAGGGCAATGCTTGTCTGCCAGCACGGGGCGGTGCTGGCCCACCGGCAGGTGAGTGTCCCCACTGTGCCACTGGCCGCATCCCCCAGACCCTTGTGGCACCACCGGCAGCTGAGGAGTGGCAGTGGGGACAGGCTGGGCTGGCGGTCCAGCGGAGTGCTGCTGTTCAAATGCAAACACGCTGTATTAAAGCAGACAAGGAACAGTCAGAAAAGCCTTTTTTTCTTGGAGTCTTACTCAGTTTTCTGCAAATTGCTTAACAAAAATTAAAGCATTTGAAAATGACACCAAAACTACTATGAATTATATCTTTGGATTTCTTGATAGCCTGGGAATGGAAGCCTGCTGCAACCCAGTTCTGTTATTATTAATGCTGTTTTAACTTTCACCTCTTTGTATGGAAAAAACATTTCATGTCTTAAATACTTCCCCTTGCCCTAGTCATGCATGAGTCCTAAATATTGGCAAAGTCTCACTAATTGTGCTCAGCCTTCAGCAATCAGTCAACTAACATGATTTTTATGGTAGAGGGGTTTTTTGGTCATAGTCATACCTCAGGCTACAAAAAAAATCTTTCAATAGACATATTTTTTGGAAAGCTAAACACATACCCAAAAGACCAGGAAAAATGCAGTGGGGAAACAAAATCCCTTCCAAAATAAAGTGAGGGAGAAACAGAAAGGGCAAACGAAGTGTGCAGTCAGATAACTTTCCCCTCTCTCAAGTCTCAATAAATACCTATGAGCATTAGTAACAGGAAAGGGTGTCCCCTAAACCGCTGTGCATGCTCTGCTTTGTCTTTTGGCTATATATGAGGAGTGCAGCATCCTGTGCATGTGTGCAACAAGATCAATCTTCGGTGCAACCAGTTTTTCATAGTAATTGCACTTCACTGACTGAGCTTGTCCAGAACTTCAAAAATATCTTTCCTGACACCTCCCCAAGCTGAGATGTAGTTTTTGGCAATCCGGGATTCTGCCAGCTGAGATAGGAGTTTCCAGTACATGTAGCATTAAAAAAGGACGCCCAATGATTGCTGAGGAGAATGCTTGTTTTGTCCCAGCGTCAAGTATTGTCGGCACGTTCGCTGCGGCTCAGCCCTGTGACAGCTGGGAACCAGCTAACTGCTCCTGTGTGTCAGACTTGTCACTTGGCAAAAATAAAAACAGCTGAGAAAGCCCTGCCTTCTGGGAAACCGGAGATACCGTCTCCGCGTGTCAGAGCCGTGACTGTGTCAGGGAATGACATTATCGTTTCACCTTGGCGTGATGCACGGGGTTTGTACTGGCGTGCTCCCGTGGATGTGGCAAACGCCTGCCGGAGGCAGAGCCGTGCGGTGCCTGCGGTGCGTGCGGGCAGTGCCTGGGCAGTGCGGTGCTGCCGCAGCAGCAGCCCATCCCGCTGCAGAGACCAGTGACCGGCCCTGGGAGACGGACGGAGCACGCTCTCGCTGGGAAAAGGCATGGTGTCGTCTCCAGGCTGAAGAAAAGGGGCACTGAAAGCAGAAACTTTGAAGGCACGTTGCTGCCGGTCTGCTGGATAGAAGAGGAAGGGAACGCAGACTTTCCTTGTTGTTCTAGTGCCTGGGCAGCTCCAGTATTTTTTAAAAAGATTATGTAGGATAAAACAGAAGAGAAGATGTCAGCAAAGTGCGATGTAGGTCTCTGTGTCGGCTACCCAAAGAAGGATGCTGCACTCAGGCTGCTGAGGAGAGGGATGGTTTAGAGACAGGACCTGTGAGCTCTTACTCCCATGTTAATACTGATTCTCCCTCTTTGCCCTCAGCAAATCACTTAATTTCTCCACTCTTTCCTTTCCATAAAATGAGGTTAATAATAGCAATTTCTCTGCTTCACAGGAGGGCTGGGTATGAATTAACATTTGCCAAATGATGAGACATAAAAGGCGTGATATTAACGTGGAGTAAAATTGCTGCAGAGGAAATGCAGTTTTAAAATTGTTGGGATCTCAGGAGTGAAATAGCTGGGCATGATGGGTCTAGACTGAGGAATATGAATTAATGTCAAAAAGATTTGGGAGTTCATGTGATCTGAACTGGAATGTCTATTGCTGAGGCAGTGAGATCATGGGATTTAAGGAATAGGGCACTGGTTTTCTGTAGAGTACAGAAAAGCATTAAATCTTTCACTGGAAATGGAAAGGAGACCCTAAGTTAACGGCAAGGATCCTCGTGACGGATTTTTTGTCTTCCTTTTTTTATTGGCAAGTTAACATTAAACACCAGGATTTTAAGATAAACATTCATAGCAGCAGACAAAAGCGATCTCTCTTGCTTTCTACCCTCCAGCTAATGTGGAAAGCCTCGTTCAACATTTATCCCCGTACCAGCACTAGAGTGAGGAAGATAAATGAGGAATTTATATTGTTGAACTAGATTCTGTGTTCTTCAATAATTCCAAAGTAGTTCCTGAATTAGTCTATTACTAATAATCTATTTTCACCATAATTGGGAGGACAAGAAGTTCTGGCAGGCGGCGCATGAGACATACAGGAGAAAATGATTAAAACAGAGCCAAAAATATCACCATACTAGAGTCATGAGTCAGATCCTGACCTTTCAAATAACCACCACAGAGGCTGAGCTCATGTGGATGGGATCCCAGTGATCCAGGTGAGACTAATAGGACAGTTCAGCATGGCTGACTTTTAATAGAGGGGGGAAAATGGGAATGTCCCAGAGGGACACCGGGATCTAAAGGGCACCAGGGACTGGGGACAGCAGCACTGCCCTTCTGATGGGTCTGTCTCCTGCAGTCTTCCCAAAGGAAAAGATTGCCCCACGCTGCTGATCTTCACTGTTTTATGTGGCGGTACTCCTGATCAGCTCCTTTTAAAGAACTTGCATCCCCTGGTTAACGCAATCATAAACAGTAATAAATTCCAGCTTCCCCTTGATTAGCATTTTAAAAGCCTTTTAAGGTTGTGTCAAGTCACATTTTCTCAGGAAGGGGACTATTATAAACTGACTTCTTATGAAATGCACGATTCTTTGTGAAATGATATGACTGCAAGAGACAGAATTTCAAAGAAAAAGTGCCTGTTGTGAGACTCGCTGTAAAACACAGAAGCTGGCTCTGCAGCGACAGAGCCGCAGGCGGACGGTCCTGCAGGGCTGGGGGGAAGGCTCCGTGTTGTGGGGTTTAAAATGCCAAGCTGCTTCCCTGTCCTGGGACGAGCTGGGGCAGGGGCCGGGGCCAGCTGCCCCCAGGCTGCTCGGATGCTGCTCGGGACCCACCGGTGCTCCGTGCTGCCCCTGACACCCCCATACATTGGGAGCCACTGGTGCCCTATGCTGCTCCTGACACCCCGTACATGGAACAGCACAAGCAGCCGGAGAGGCTCAGCTGCCCTGGGAGCGGAGGCGCCCGGCCCTTGCTCTGTTCACACCTCGGGAATGCTGGCAGCAGGTGAAGTCTGGGGATGCTGAGAGCAGGATCCAGCCGAGCGCCTGGGGAACCTGCTGTGGGGTATCACTAAGAGACGGCAACCCTGATGTGTGGCTGATTTGTGAGTTAGCAGCGCTCATCCCCAGCTGGGCAAGGCGAGACTCGCCCGGGGAGCAGGACGGGTCTGCCCCTCGCCAGGCGCTCGCACCGGCTGCTCGGTGCGTCCTTCCCCAGCGCCGCAGTGGTGACATGGCCATGGCCAGGCAGGCTGTTCCTGCATCCAGGAACAAGTAGCAGAAACATGCCAAGGCAAGAGACATGCTTGATAGGAACAAAGTGCTATCAGTGTCAGTGTGGATTTCTTCCTAGTTTTGGCTCAGGATCCAGACTTTCACCGAAGTCGGAACAATCCTTACTGGTTTATGCCTCAGGCCACAGGGAGCACAGAATCACCTGCTCCTCAGCAAGCAAAGATGTAACTGAAATTTAACCCTCAGCCCGCATTTGTCTCAAAATTTTATCTCTCCTTTACCCTTGGTTTTTCTCCGTGCCTGTTATCACCACCCAAGTGCACCACAGGAGGCAGGAGCAGTGTGTGCTGGGGTCTCTGCTGTCCTTTCCCACCAGCACCCTGTGGCAAGCAGGTCCTGCAGCTCAGAGCAATGCAGGGAGCTCTGCTCCTGGGGCTGCGGCAGAGTGGGCTTGTTAATCACCTGAGCTGCTGATCTTACCCCTCGCTTTGTAGGAAAACGCTTGCCTTCACTCCATTGTAAATATTATGTGCAGAGCCTCCCTCATCCAGTCGCTGTGAGATCCTCCGCGGAGGCAGAGAGGAAAAGCCCCACCTTTGCCCCCAGCAAAGATCTGTGGGATTCTTCTTCGTACACTGTCCCGAGGCCTCTTTTGGGGAAACTACTGCACTGAGTCTCCCAGGGGGGTGCGGAAGAGCACCCAGGAGGGCACCCAGACCCCATGGAGGAGATTTCTCCCACAGGGTTCCCTGCCCGTGGCGGCACTGCCAGCCTCTGGGCATCCCTGGCTCCCGAAGGGGGTGAGAGCTTTCGTCCCTCATACCCAGGGCCCAAAGCTGTGAACCCTGCAGAGGTATGTCTGTCACCTTGCCTTCCTGCTGCCCAGGGAGCCGGGCAGAGAGCTGCCTGGCCTATGCACGGGATGCCTGGAAAAACATACTGACAGCTGCCAGCAGGAAAGAAATATTTGCCTGCATTCGTTTTCTGTTAATAAAAAATAAGTCTTTTTTAAGGTCATGGGCAGAGGAGTTGTCATGTCACATCCTGCTCTTTATGCCTCCACAGCAACTCTTAACTTTCCAAACACGCAGAGCAGAGCAGCTATGGTCCCTTTGCAATAAATTAACTCTGCTCGCCATCCCGGCTTTGTACCAGCAGCACCCGGCAGGCCCTGACCCAGGAACAGGCGCGGACGGAACAGCAGCGCACGACAAAATGACAGGGAGGTATCCAGGTGATCCTCCGTGCTTTGCTCCCCTGAAGACTGCGGGAGATGCCGCCTGTGCACCTCAGCAGAGCCTGCAGGGTCTAATCAAAAGCTGGTAGATGGGAAGAATAATTAGAAATTTGCCTCTATATTTGGCTCCCAAGTCCAGAGTCACTTGCCTTCCCTTGGGTCTGTGGGTGTTTGACTGTGGATGTTTCATGGGATTATGAGCACAATTTTCTCCCTCCCAAGAACAAATTACTCAGCCAGATTAAACAAGCAAAAAATACTGGCTGTGCTGATTCATAGGGAAACAATTTCCCTTCTCTTTTAGCACCATACCAGCAGGAAACTGCAGGGTGATTTGCCAGAGGGGCATAGAAAATGAGAATAAGTACAGATTATCCAACGTTTCCCGGGTGTCTGACAGTCTTAAAATCTGTGACTAGGTTTATGCTGCACAATATGGTAGAGAATAGAGATTCATCCTCATCTTTAGTGAGCTTCAATACTAGGAGGAGCTCAAATAAACCTGCCTGGAGCTCAGTGGAGTCTAACTGACATCACTGGAAAATGGTACCTGAAGGGAAGCGAATCCCCACGGTGCTCCCTGCTGCATCAGCTACGCCGGGGTTTGTGCATGAGCTGTTGGGTATTTAATAAGCATTCCCTGCAGGGACGATTTCTGCCCCTGCCTTCCACACCTGCTGGCAAATGGGGCACATCTCCCAGGGGAATCCCACCTCTGAGCGGTTTTTTGGGCACTCGAGCCCTGGAAGTTCATGGAAGGGCTGATTCTGCATCCTGGCTCTGCGGGTGGTGGAGCCTGGCATGTGTGCGGTCAGGAGAAACACCACGAGACGGAGTCCTCCTTGGCTGGGACTGGTGGGCTGTGGGGAGGCAGAGCAAGGTCTGGTTGTGCTTGATGCGTCTTTCTGGCTTCCTCCAGTTCAGTGTCCACTGAAGCAGTGGCTCTGCTTTTCAGAGAGATGCAGGCAAAGTTTCAGTCCCCGCATCTTGAAGCACTTAAGAGTTTCAGAAGGAGTTTAGACTTCATTTTGCAACTAAAAGCCTTATTTGCTACCCATAGAAGTATAATCGCCTATTCTTGTCTGCTTTTCAAAGTCCTGAAGTGGTTTCTCCCTCCTGTGAATCTTGCCATAATACCTCTCTCCTCTGTTGATGGTAAAACTGTTTCACAACCCTCGGTTCTCTGAGCATAGCTGTAGTACTGTGAGAATTCAATGGCATCAGATTACCCTTCGGCAGCCGAAACTGTCTTTTTTGCCTCTGCTACCTTCATTAATTACCCCAATAAAGGATCTGTGATGCCCAAAAAGATGCTATTTTGTGATGCTTGGAAATGCTGATTCAGAACTGATGAAAAATCAGCCCCTCACAAGTTACCCCAGGCTCCCATGGTGGGGAGGCAGCACCCCAGCTTCTGCGACTCTTCTTTGCGTCTGGAGCCTCAGGCTTTAAACAGCACCCGCTCAGATAAGCCTGTTTGGTTCAGGACAAAAGACAAAAGATTCTCTAAACAGCGCAAGCAATTTTGCTTTCTCTGAGAATTAAGTAGACTCTAAACTGATTCTCCACTTAACAGCTCCAAAATATGTTTTTCCCCTTTATCTGTACTCATTACCCTTTCTCTGGGCTGCTCTGTGGCCAGAAGCGCGGTGATGCGGTGAGTTAGATCATCCATTTCCTGTTTTCTCCTGTGTCAGGACCATACTATTTTGAGTGGAGGACAGCGGAATGTCGTGGCTTGGTCAGATGACGGGAGATAACACAGGGCAGGGCAGCAGAGAGCTATTGGAAGGCAGAAGAATTATTCAGACATCACCAAAAGAGCAAAATGAAAGACATCTGCTGTCTAGTTGAGTAATCCAGCCTTGAAGATGTTGATCTGTGCTAAAAAAAAATAATCAATATAATTGTATGTTGGTATTTCTTTTCTTGTTTCTGCTGATTTCAGTAGTGAAATAGGCTGCAAAGAGAAGTACAAATTTAACAATTTGTTGCTATCCATTGCCGCCAGCTCTAAAAGACAATTAAACACTCAGAAAATATCCTGCTTTCTAGCACCCTTTAAAGGAAATGATATATGGTCTGCAATCTCAAAAGGCATCCTGATGAATACACATCTGCAGTTACCTTCACTTTCGATTTTTGAGGTCATGGTCCTCAATGTGTTGTGAAGTTTTTAATGCTAAGAGAGCATTAAAAGTAATGCATGTGCTCAGACACAGAAAAATAAGGACACGGGGACTGGGTTATTTTAAAGGACACGAAGCAAGCGAGGCTGACCTTGAAGTAAAGGACCAAAGGAGCAGCACACCCCACCACCAGTGAGGCTTCCTCCTCCCTTCCTGCATCCCATCTGTTTAGGAGGTCAGCATCACTAACAATGCCCACTGGGTCATCCTTGCAAACTTCTCATACATTTTTATAGATTTTTCAAGAAAACTTGTTTCTGTCTTTCCTGGTTTGGGAAGAAATGGACAGTCCTTCTATACAGCTCCAGGTGGAGGAGTGTAAGAACTGGGATGGTGTTTTTCTGGCATCTTAGTGAAACAAATCCTCAGGTTATCTGGGGATATTCCCAGGAAATCTCTTTTCTACCCCAGTGATAAGCTGCCTAAGCATCCAGGAAGACTTTACTTGCAGCAACTCCAAAAGCACTTTCACAGCCTGTGAAGAGCTGCCCTGTGTCTTCTGGTTCCCTTTTGTGTTCGATACTTGTCAGAGAGTTCAGATTAGTATTAAATACTGAGTCCTGCAGAACAGGGAGTGTTTTGATGCAGCCTGTAAAAGGAGATCTCACATATTTCAAAGCGTTTGAGAAACAGGCAAACGCACGCGGATAACAGCATCAAAGCCAACATTATACTGTTCCGGTATAATGTACAGCGTTTGGTAGAGGAAGCAGATTTCATACGATAGTCATGTTTCTGGAGAAGAATACAAAACCACTGGGTTAACATTTCTGAGCTCCAAGAGCCATGGCGTTCACACCCTGAGCTCGGTCGCTGATCCCGAGCAGCTCCAGCAGCCCGATGGGCAGGACAGGGCGCAGGGAGGGACCACACCTGGGCCAGGGAGCACGAGCTGGCTCAGCCCAGCATCTGCACCCTGTACCGGGGAGACTGTCCAGTGCTTGCCAAGGGCTTGGGTTGACCTTTTCTTGAAATTATTTCTTTGAAGTACTATTACATTTAACAGCTTTTCATTTTAATACATTGACTTCTAGAAAGAAGGCGTGAGCTAACATGGAGAAAAAACATTGTTTTATCTAGATTTGAAGTTTTGAATAGTCATTGTTTACCTCCAGGCCACCCCAGAGTCTCCATGATGGCATTCAGTAGTGTGAGCTACAGATGGCTTCAAAGCTTTTATCAGAAAATGAAATATTTTTGAATAAAAAGGCCTATGTGACAAATCTGAATGTCATCCAGCAAAACAACTCCATAGTGCCCTGGCAGCTCATCTCCAGAAAGCAACTGCATATTGATAAAGCACTCATTAAATAAACATTATCTGGTGGAGAAGAAACAGAAGTCCTGATGGAGAAATAGTACTGGACTGTGTAAATGAAGACTATCATAAAACAGACACATAAGCAGCAAGGATCCATGTTGCACAAGAAGTCTTCGCTCTGGCATTTATCGATTGATGCATCTTTGGCTTTGCAGCCTTCGCAAGCGCTCTACCAAGGCAGCTTCCTGTGGCTGCAAGTGCAGGTGAGTCTGAAGAGGGTGCTGTGCTCTGAAGCTTGGGTACTTTGCTGCTTTGCTGCAGAAGCTGCTGGCTGCCGCTAACCCAGCTCCCGACAAACAGCCACTGCTGGAGCACAGCTGGTTCTGTGGAGCAGAGGCCACCAGAAGATCTGTGGCATGGTTTAAGTTATAGGATGCTATTATTTTGCTGTGCCTATTTCCCCGTGCATACACACAACGCTTTCTTTCTTTTTGAAATCTTCCTTTCGATTTCATTGTCAGCAGGTATGATCCCAACCATACACTAAGGAGAGAAGAAAGAAAACTGCTTGCTGAGCGGCCTGGCAGAAGAATCTCACTGCGTAAGGTCTTCATCCTCCTGGCTGCAGCAATAAAGGTACTCGGGTGGCTTTGTAAGTCGCTTCCATCGCTTCATTGCAGTCCTGATCGACTGGAGCACAAAACACCGGCTGGCATGATCTGGAGATGTGGAGATACAGCTGCCTCAAAAACTACCCCTAGCTTTAGCACACCTTTTTTGACAATGAGCTTCTTGCACTTGGGGAAGCTGTCAATTTGTTATCACTTGAACTGCAAGCAAAGCAGGATACTGGCCCGTCTTTGTTCACAGCTCCCATGCAACTATAACAGCCATTTCTGTACCTTCTCCTCTGCTGAGGTAAACAAATATTGTCTCCTGAATCAGAATGGGAGGGCTTAGACTGCAAAGATAAGCAGATGGCACCAGCCCTGTGGTGTATATCTGCTCTCATACGAGGTCTCCAACGTTGACAACAGACGGCTGTTTTCATCACAGAAGGATTTTAGGGTTCAGGTCCACAAATCAATTTAGGCTGATCTAAGCCAGCTGTCCCCCCATCCCAGCAAGCCACATCAGTGACCAGGGTCACTGACCTGCACTGTGCTTTCTCACTTAGATGATACCTCGTTGATTAGAACAAATGAACTGAATAGAAAGAGAAAAATTGCTCCCAAGACCCAGCACTTGGCAATAAATTTTCTGTACAAAAAGGAAATGCCGTGTCTTCAGTCTTAAGTGTTCATATTCTTAAGCTAACAAAGAGAGGTTCCTGGTATTCCTCCTCTGCAGTCATTCATTTGCCTCTGGGAAAGATTTGGCTTCTGTGCTCGCCAAGCTAATCAGTGAAACAGAAAGAACAGAACATTAACGTGCATTTAAATCCCAGGCACTGTATAGTCACAAAAAAAAAAAAAGAAATGTTTGAAAGATATGTCCACCTGATCCCCACGGCCATTTGATGGTAAGTGCTTTAGTCTAGCGAGAGAGAAGCAGAGGGGACTTTTTCAATTTGAAGTTTCCTGACTGAGATAGCAGCTAGGACGGGAGAAAAAGACTGGAAGAAAAATGGATAGGACCCGAGTTTCAGATTGGATAAGCCCCAAATGTACAAATGAATCCATCACCCAGTGTAATTAAGCACGGCTGACACGATCAGCAGGTTGCCAGGGAGGCTGATGAACAGACAATTCAGGCAGGCTTTCCAGAGGTCCTGGCGCTGGCCTTTTGACGCAGAGGAGGACGGTGTTGAGCCGACGAAAGGCTTTGTAATCCTGCTCCACGTTTCCTCCTGGGAAAAGCCTTCAGCAGCAGCATTTCGCTCGGCATCTGTATTTTCGCCCACCAGGAGACTCCTGCAATGTGCGGGTCTCCTTCTCTCTGACATCGAACGCTTTGCAGCCTGACGTTTTGGGCACGGGCTGGGCGCAGTGCGCCGTGCATCAGGGAGGGAGCAGGCAGTCCCCTGTGAGCATCGTCTCCCCAAACCCTGCTCCTTTCACTCCTATCCCAGGCGGTGTCTTGGAAAAGCTGTGCCGTGCCGTAAGCAGCAGCAGACCTGTTGGAGGATTAGGGGCTCCTCTAAAAGCAGCTTGCTAAACATCACAAAAGCAAGACAGGGTTTCGTAATTTTTGCTCTCACACCTGGAAAGGGAGGAACCCCACAGGACTGTGATTTAGATCAGTCCCTCGAGCAAGAAAGCTGAACACAAGCAGGAAATCAGCATTCCTGAAACTTCTCCTTGTACCAGAGGTACCTCAGCTTCAGAGAGGGCCAACAACCTCTCGTCTGTTCTGACAGGTACCCAACAGCTGAACAAAGCTCCCCTAAATCTGGAGGGAAACCTGAGAGTTTCAAAAATATTTTGAAGCTTCATTTGAACCCAGTGGCAAGGAGAACATTTTCCACCTTGGCCAGGGAGGGGGGACCAACCCCTGCAGAAATCCCACAGCCTGAAGGGACGCAGTGTGCTGTTTCTGCCGCACACCAGCCATAGTAGCTGAGATGTGACCCCCCACTGCCAGTGTGACAGCTTGGGAAGCTTTGCTAGCTGTGCTCGCTAATAACAGGTATTTTTTCTCTTTTTTGTGAGAACCTAATCTTCCGGTGTAATGAAGCTGCATGTTTTTTTTCTTCAGCTGAGTTAAGCAGGAATTTAGCTGAATCTGGCAAATGTGTGGTATTTCCCTGGAGATACCTAACCCAAAGGGAGTGTGTGGGTAAACGTCCAGGGTGTCCGGCTGGGCGGGAGCACCCAGAGCTGGGTTCGCTCCCTGTGGATGCACGCTTGTCACTGCACGTCCGGATCTCTCTGCTGGAGGAGGCTCCAGCGAGCGAAGGCAGTGAGGCTGGTGGTTAGAGACCAGAGACAGGAGCTGTTTCAAGCCTTGGCAGTTCGTCTGAGACAAAAAGACCATGAACCAACAAGAGGCAGGACACCATAACGTATTTCTTTTCCGTTTTTGCTGACTTCTATGTTTGTTCACCAGTCCTCGTTCCAGAAGATTTAAGTTTAAAATCCAGAGCAGCAAGGGTGCAAAATATACCCACGGCCGCTGCCAGAGAAATGTGTCATATGGCAAAGGACCCTAATGTGGAGAAGAGGAAGGGACTGGTCAGTGCCTGACTTCACTCCCAGTTTAACCTCTCTGGTTTCTTTTGGATATCTCCTCTTTTAAGAAACAAGCTACAATAGGAAAAATTGCCTTTTTAAAAAAAAATTGCATTTATGCTTTTTTTCATAGAAAACAGTATACTAATGTCATAGCGAAGAGGAAAAAATCTGCCCCAACTTTACCCAGCAATGAAATGCATATTGATAGGCCTTAACTTTGCACTGTGAGACAGTTTCCATTTGAGTAAGTTGTACAAAATATTGCAGATAAAAGAGACAAAGCTTGCACATGCAGTATGTTTTGCCCAACAACTGAAGCTAGGAGCAGCCTTCACAGTGGATGCTGGCTGGCTGTGTTCTTCCTTCTCCAAGTGATAGAGGAACCAAAGCGGAGAGGTGCCATGATGGACCTTGTTCTCACCAACAAGGAGTGGCTGGTGGGCAATGTGAAGCTCAAGGGCAGCCTTGGCTGCAGTGACCATGAAATGGTGGAGCTCAAGATCCTTCGAGCAGTGAGGAGGTCACACAGCAAGCTCACTACCCTGGACTTCAGGAGAGCAGAATTTGGCCTCTTCAGGGATCTGCTTGGTAGAGTACTATGGGATAAAGCCCCAGAGGGAAGAGGGGCCCAAAAAAGCTGGTTAATATCCAAGGATCTCCTCCAAGCTCAGAGGCGATGCATCCCAACAAAGAGGAAGTCAGGCAAAAACATTAGGAGGCCTGTATGGATGAACAAGGAGCTTCTGGACAAACTCAGACACAAAAAGGAAGCCTACAGAGGGTGGAAGCAAGGACAGGTAGCCTGGGAGGAATACAGAGAAATTGTTCAAGCAGCCAGGGATCAGGTTAGGAAAGCTAAAGCCCATATTAAATCTGGCCAGGGATGTCAAGGGCAACAAGAAAGGCTTCTACAGGTACGTCAGTGATAAAAGGAAGATTAAGGAAAATGTGGGCCCACTCTGGAAGGAAACAGGAGACCTGGTTACCCAGGATATGGAGAAGGTTGAGGTACTCAACAACTTTTTTGCCTCAGTCTTCACCAGCAAGGGCTCTAGCCACCACTCAAGTTGCAGAAGACAAAGGCAGGGACTGGGAGAATGAAGATCAGGTTCAAGACCATCTGAGGAACCTGAAGGTGCACAAATCCATGGGACCTTATGAGATACATCTGTGGGTCCTGAGGGAACTGACAGATGAAGTTGCTAAGCCATTATCCATCATATAGGAGAGGTCGTGGCAGTCTGGTGAAGTTCCCACTGACTGGAAAAGGGGAAACATAATCCCCATTTTTAAAAAGGGAAAAAAGGAACACCTGGGGAACTACAGGCCAGTCAGTCTCACCTCTGTGCCTGGCAAGATCATGGAGCAGATCCTTCTGGAAACTATGATAAGGCACACAGAAAGTAAGGAGTTGATTGGTGTCAGCTGACATGGCTTCACTAAAGGCAAATTGTGCCTGATAAATTTGGTGTCCTTCTACGAGGGGGTTACAGCATTGGTGGATAAGGGGAGAGCAACTGACATCATCTACTTGCACTTGTGCAAAGCATTTGTTGCTGTCCTGCACAATATCCTTGTCTCTGAACTGGAGAGACATGGATTTGACGGATGGACCACTTGGTGGATAAGGAACTGGCTGGATGGACACACTCAAAGAGTTGTGGGCAACAGCCCAATGTCCAAGCAAAGATCAGTGATGAGTTGCATTTCTCAGGGGGCAGAACTGGGACCGGTGCTGTTTAACATCTTTATTGACAACATGGATAGTGGGATTGAGTGCACCCTCAGCAAGTTTGCTGACAACAGCAAGCTGTACGGCACTATCAACATGCTGGAGGGAAGGGATGCCATCCAGAGGGAACTGAACAGGTTTGAGAGGTGGGCCCCTGTGAAACTCATGAAGTTCAACAAGGCCAAGTGCAAGGTCCTGCACGTGGGTCAGGGCAATCCCAAGCACAAATACAGGCTGGACAGACAGTGGATTGAGAGCAGCCCTGAGGAGAAAGACTTGGAGGTGTTGCTTGATGAGAAGCTGAACATGAGCTGGCAATGTGCACTTGCAGTCCAGAAAGCCTGGGCTGCATCAAAAGAAGCGTGGCCAGCAGGTCGAGGGAGGTGATTCTGCCCTTCTACTCTGCTCTTGTGAGACCCCACCTGCAGTACTGTGTCCAGCTCTTACGTCCAACATAAGAAGGACATGGACCTGTTGGAGTGAGTCCAGAGGAGGGCCACAAAGATGATCAGAGGGCTGGAGCACCTCTCCTATGAAGGCAGGCTGAGAGAGTTGGGGCTGTTCAGCCTGGAGAAGAGAAGGCTCCGGGGAGACCTTATAGCCCCTTTCAGTACCTGCAGGAAAGATGGGGAGGGACCCTGTATCAGGGAGCATAGCAATAGGATGAGGGGTAAGGGCTTCAAACTGAAAGAGGGTAGATTTAGATTAGATATTAGGAAGAAATTCTTTACTGTGAGGGTGGTGAGACACTGGCACAGGTTGCCCAGGGAAGTTGTGGATGCCCCATCCCTGGAGGTGTTCAAGGCCAGGTTGGATGGGGCTTTGAGCAACCTGATCTGGTGGAAGGTGTCCCTGCCCATGGCAGGGGGGTTGGAACTAGATGATCTTTAAGGTCTCTTCCAACCCAAACTGTTTTATGATTCTGTGATTCTACAGCCTTATGCTAGCTGGGTGGTTTGTGTCTTTATTTCTTGCCTGGACTGTTTAGGATTCTGTACCAGTAAGAAAAGAAATGGAAAATTACTACTTTGTCCACAGTTATTACAGGAACCTAAGTCTCCAGGAGGCTCTGAAAATCTTTCAGTATTGCTTGATCCCAGGTCCAGAGATCATTCCCCAGTGCTCTTATTTAGCTCCTGCGACTCGGGATTTTGAGGCTCAAATTTTCTCAAGCACTGCATTTTGATAAGACATGATAGCCCCTGAACTGTTTGTTTGCTTAAAGGTGTAGAGGCGCAAGTGTGGTGCTGCATAACTACATGCCTAAAACTGCAGTATTTTTCCAGCACCTGAAGGCCAACCCTTCAGGAAAGTCCCAGCACTGCTCAGCAAACCCAAGGCTCTTCATGACATTGAAAAGTGCCCCTTTTTATTTCAGATCATTTCAGATTGGTTAAATTATTCTTCTTTCACTGCATTGTTTCCCCTGAAGAATGTCTCTGAGCCTACAGCCCTGCTGTCAGTGTCCATGTGCCCTACGCTGGCAGCCTGACACTGTCCTGGGACAGGCAAAGCAGGCACACAATTGCTCTCTGCCACGTTTGCCCATTCCTGGGGCTAGTTGGGCTGCCCCATGCCCACAGTCCAGCAGCAGCTCGGTTTCTTCAAAACCTTTTGTTGAGAAACCCAGCTGAAACCTTCCTGGGGATGCAAACTGGGTGTACGTGCAGGGTCCTCCTTATCCGCGTTGCCTCCTTCAAGCAAGGAGATCTTTTCTCTAAAACGAAGGCATCTGGACTTTTCCTCCCGTCAATCATGTTTCTTCACATTTGTGTTGATCCTGTTTTTCAGGCTGCTTGGAAGGCAAGTTGGGTTTAAAATAAGCAGGATTGCCCCTGCAGCCCATTTTAGAAAGGATGCCATGTTTGCCATTTTCTGTTCCCTTGGTAACAGAAGGTAACGGCAGGTTTAAGTTATAAATTAAAAAGCATGATAATCAGTAATTTTGTATTTGAACTCTTTAGACTCATGTGGAAGTGCCATTTGAAGTATGCTCTTCAGATTTCATTATTATAATTTCATAATTTAGCTGAATTATCATAATTCCATAATTTAGCTGAAAACTAAATATTAAATGCTTCAGAGTGAGTGATTGCCAAAACCCCCTCCTTTCCTGATTCTTTTTACTTCCTGCCATTTGTTTGCAAATACAGAATGCCGTACTGCTCAAACCCCTCCCGTCACCCGCTGAATCTCAGCTGTGCGAAGGCTTTCACCCCCCACCCTCCCTGCGAGCACGCCAATGACTCGCTTGGCTTTTTTGCTGTTCAGAAACCCACCGGAGCCTTCAGCACCCTCCGTCCTCTGCTGGTGCCCCAGCCCTGGCCACTTCAGGCCGCACGGGCAAGCCTCTGAGCTTACGGTACGGGAAAAAGGTCAAGGCGAAATTCTGGCAGACCAAAGGGTGGTGCGGGAGGATATCTATCACTGATGCTTCTCCCCCATCCAGAAGACAGGGAAAATGCACAGAGATCCTTCCCAGCTGACTGGGTGAGCTTTCACCAGAGCTCCAGAGCTCAGAGGTTTTCTGACCTGACACGTCCGTTAACAGCTGCCCACAGACACATCTGCCACCACGTTAAGGTCCCCAAATCAGGGGCCTGGTGGGTGACTTCGACCCAGCTAGAGCTTGGAAGGATGCTGCAGTTGTTCTCAGCTTCTCTACATGACCATCCGTTGCTGGCTTATGCAACTTTTGGCTTTGTCACCTCTCTTCCTTTGGTCAGAGCTGCACAAAGGGACAGTTTTGAAATAAATGTGTGTTTTACCACTACTTTTTGAGTCTCATCTTCCTTCATTTCTCCCTTCCTTTGGTATGTGAGTCATCCCAGCAAACCTATCACGCCTTTAAATTAATCAAGCCTATAAAGGGAACAGAGATGATGAGCCATTACAGGATGCCATTATTTAAAAGCCTGGAAAATGTACAGCAAATGCTAAGGTGCTACCTAAGTTTTCCTCACCTTGTCACATGCATCCAAATCTCAGGCTTTGCCTCCTTAGCTCGTGACGAGTGAGGTGCAAATGAGAGGTCTCTGTAGTGTCTGCTCGTGTTCTTGCTTCCAGGTCTCAGGCACCTTCCAAATGGTCCAAAGTGACAGCACTTCTGTTGTAAAGTCTTGCCTGCAGAGTTTCAGCTCTCTGGCCTCAAATCAGGAAGGCACTTGTAGACAGGCTTAGTTCTCAGACTGTGAAAAGTGAACGAGTTTTGAACTTTTCATCAAAGGCAACAGGGCTCCTTGTGAACTCAGTGAAGTGTGGTTTTAAATGTAGTTTTTGCGTGCTCTCACCAGAACTTGGGAGTGTCCCTGTTTACTGTTTCTGTATCTTCGGCGGCAGGCTAAAAGCAGTATGCGCTGGCTGGTGCACCCAAGAGTAAGCCGCAGTCAGAGATGAAGAAATGAATGTGCACAGCAACAGTCGTATGTACATCACACACACAAAACGACTCACCCTTTGCACTCATTGTCAAGTCACTTTTATCAGCAATGAGTTTTCTGTTAAGGAAAACATGGTTTGTTTGTTTATTTTTCTGTCCTGTACTCCTACACAGAGGGTGAAGAAGAACTGAAGAAGAACTAAAGAAGAACCTCCTAAGAAGAAAACATACACTAAGGGGTTGTAAAAGCTCGGAGGCTTCTGGAGCCAAAAGTCTACCACAGCAAAGGAAGATGCATTCTTCAGAGAAGGTCGGAGGAGTTGGTCTTCCTACACATACAGGCTGTTCCGATCTGAAGGACGGTAGATTGCTGACCCACACAATGAGCCAAGCTGGAGCACTTGGAGGCACAGGTAGGAACTGGCTGTCTGTCACTGTTATCTGCTGGGTTTTCATACCACAATGGAAATCATGTGGCCAGCTGTCAGGCAGGAGCTGAACACGTTGTCAGAGGCATTCTGTATGATTTCAAGGAGGAAAAATGAAAAAAAATAAAACAAAAAAATCAAGGCTGAAGATCCAGACCCCAGTGGAGTCACCAGACAATACCCATCAGCTCAGGGAGAGGGCAGATTTACAATGTCATATTGGTTTTCTTTGTTCTGTCAACCAAGCCTTTCAGCTGAAAATTCAAGGACTATCAAATCCATTTTAAAGCTTTTTTTTTCCAACTGCTCTGAAGTTCCATTATTAGTAGCTATTATGTACTTGCCATTTGAATTTTGAATAATAAAGTCTAAATTGTAACTGTCCACGGAAAATCAAATGCAATTGCTATTGCATTGTTGCTCTTTTCTTATTTCTCCTCTTGAAGCCTATTTTGTAAAATTTACCCCTCCCCCACTCCCTTGTGATGAATATAAGTGCTATTTAAAATATATGCTAATGGCAGACCTTAATCTGAAATAATGTGTTCGAAAGCACTGTTCCCCTTTAGATGGGCAGCTAATGCTAGATTGTACTCTGACCCCGGGGAAATTGTGCCTGAACATCAGTGGAAGATTAGTTTGCACTTCCCAGTTCCTGCCACCTGAATTTTAATTTGACTTAAAATAGCAGATGAATTTAAAATTTGGTTGTGGTTTCTGCTTTAAATGTGAAATGTCAGTTGTGTAGAAATCTGGCATGTTTACGGCAGGTTAGGAAAGCCTCCGCATGGCTGCTGTGGAGTGGCTCCGTCTGGAGGGAGGCTTGTGGTCCACGCTCAGTGAGCCGAGCTCAGATGATACAGTAATACGAAGGGAAGCGGTCTGGTGCAGAAGATCTTGCCCTGCAGTTCAGGAGTTATTAATTCAACCCCTGGCTGTGCTGCCACCACCTTAGGTAAACCCAAGCTAGCGTTTTTAAACATGTGCCTCAGGAGCGAGAAGGGGTGAGTGACCCGTCTGTGCACATTAAACGGCGCACGCAGGTATAAGGCTTGGTCATAAATATTTCAGGGACTCAACTATACCTTTTGTGCCTTAAAATCTGGCGGTGATAATAGAGTAGACACCAATATCTGAGAGCAAAAGGAAGAATTCTTGCAGCTCATAAGTTACAACGCCTCTGGTGCCTGTGTATCTGCAGTATTATTAATTCATCTGTCTAGAGGGCATCTAGCCCTCCAGGAAACAAAAAGACCTTCTGACATTTAAAAGTAAGACACAAGAAGGAAAGATACTCAATGTCTATAACATCTCCAGGCTGCAAAGCCTCCGCAGAGACAGGCAGGTAACTTGAATTTTGCCCAAGAAAAACAGGCAGAAAACTCTAAGCAATTTTATTCCACAACAAAGCTATTCCTGCTTCTAATAGCAGGATAGGTACCAATAGGTAAAAAATCAGACAAGCGTCAATTAGACACTTGTCTAATGACATGGAAAACAAAGGACTGGCAGCTTCATTGAATGTCCGTGGGACAGGAGGTGGTTGGCATGGAGCAAAGGCAAGAGTGTGCAGTGTCAACGTCGGTCGAAGCATTAACATCATGGGAACCTTAAAGTAAAGGAAGACCCATTTCATTGCTATGAATTCTTTTAAAATAGCTTAATTTCAGTCAAATGCTTTGAACCATGCCTTTGGGAACAAGGCTGACAATTATTTTAGTCTCAGCTTGGATTTCAGGTTGCAAACTGAGATGTTCAGTTCACCAAGACATCAAGGCACGTGCATGAACACTGACTGCAGCAGCAGATCAAACCCGCCGCAGCACTGGGACCCATAGATGATGCTCTGCTGAACCAGCTCAACCAGTGGCTGCCAGCGGGGACCGGCTGGAGGCTGTGTACAGGCTAGCTGAGCATGGAAGGTCAACGTTAGCCACCAGGGAAGCGTACAGAGAGAGAGGGGTGGAGAAGGTGAGTGGCTCCTGGTCAATCCCTCCCTCTTCCCCCTTCACCAAGCAGAGGGGCAGTAACGCAGGGCAAGAGGAAAAGCCAGGAGGAGGAGCTGGCATCCAGCTTCTTGCCTATCCTCAATCCAGAAACCGAGCAAGCAGTAAGGCGTAGTGGGCAATCATGGGGCGAACTGCAAAGGAAAAGGTCTCTGTCTCTAGTCAGGAGCGTTAATAAGGATTATTGTTGTACAAAGGAAGGCTAGGTGCAGCAATTATCATGAATCAAGTCTTAATTCTTCAACCAGTGAGCGGTAGAGTGTTTCAAGAGGTTCTAGCACATACCTGTAACTAAATAATTTGCACCTGGGGAAAGATAATATGTCTGGGATTTTTCTGGAAATTTGATTAGACTGAACTCATAGCTTTCCTCTTTGAACATACTTGCAGTTATAAAGTGATAATAAAGTATAAAGTAATAATATGTGCCAGGCAAGAAAAATGTCAGAGGATAATGAACTGACTCTTCAGATGCATGGGAATTTCACAGTCATGATGAGAATTACTTCGGGGAGGGGGGAAAAAAGCAGAAGCCTACCAGATCATCTTGTTCTAATGATAATATACGTATAGCGTGTCCTTTCTACAGCCCTCAGGCAAGAAACTCCATATAGTAGATACAAGACTTCATTCTGCTCCTGCCGAAAGCAACTGGAGTTTTGGCACAGCCTTGAACTGGAGCAGCTTTGAGACCCTGGGAAACAATAAATACAAAATTCTGAGCAAAGACCAGGTTCCCTGGAAACACACACATCAAATGTAGATATCTTTCCTCCTGCGGAAGGAGTGTCTATCTCTAGGCTCCCTTTTTCTCCTATTTACTAGGAAGATCTCCACTGATTTCTCGAAAAGCCTCTGGCTGATGTGGTGCAAGCTGGAATGCTCAGTTTGCTTCACAGCAAACAGATACCAAAATGGGAAAAAAATAAAATCTTTAAATTGTCATCACTGTTTACTTGCCTTGACAGAGGTTACAAACGTGGCTGGAGAGCAGGGTGCACACTAGAGCCAGGAGAAGTGATCCCGACAAGACTCAGCAAGCAACCGGGAGCACACGGACCGGGGGATTCAGCCGCGCACAAGGCTCCACGGCCGCCAGCAGCTCCGGCTTTGGGCTGTGTAGGAGAGGGCACACGCTGGCTTATCTCTTCCCAGCACAACCTCAGCTTTCCAGGATCGGGAAACTGAGCTTAAGGATGCTTCTGGATTATCATTTTTTAATTCTTGGTAGTAACAGCTACTGGAGACTAGTCCGTCTTCCCAGAGGAGAACTGGGGACACCAACTGCTCGTTCTAACATCATGCAGAAAAGGTGAATTTAATGCCAGAGAATAGGACAGATGTTAGGAATTTTGTGTATACCAATTTTAAATGCATTGTTAATTGGAATTAACAATAATTAGATAATTTGAAAAATAAAAGTGTTATTATCGTTGCAACAAACAAGACTACCAACAGCTGCTTGTTGAATAGGACTGGACTATCAAAAGCTTAGACTCACAATAAATTTGAATTACTGGCTCCATACATCAGTGTGTCACTTTTGTACCTGTAAACAAAATTTTGAATCTAGCAGGATGCATGTTCTCTGTGTCCCATGTCCCTCCCATACATTGCCCATCCCATAGCTGCTCCCCTGCCAATGACACGCGGCCTGGCAGCCAGCCTTCAGCTTGGCGTGGCACAGCCGTAGAGGTGCCAGGCGAGAAATGGGCAGTGGGAACAGAGCCACAGGCAGGATCAGGAGATCACAGAGGCAACTGGAAGTGGGCAGAAAACAAAACCTTCTTTCTTTTTTTTAAAATAAGGTGTGAGTGACACACACAGCGTGCAAAATGAGAGAGACAATAATCTCCAGTTTAAAAATATGTCGTCTAAAATCTTTGTCTGAAACCTAAATCTGTCAAGAGGAATCCAGACATGGGAAAAACACTTATCTAACAACAATCTGTCAGTGCTGAAAACCCACTCAGAGCCTCATTTCAGAAATTCGGGCTTGGAGAGTTTTGCAAGTGTCTCTGCACACACAGATGCTCTGTACTGGAAAAGGCATCAAAGGCGCCATGCTCACGGCCCACCCAGCCTGGTTCCGCACCCACAGCCCTGCAGCTGGGGTGGGCTCTGCTCTTCGGCAGTTGCCACATCCTTGCCGGGCGGCTGCAGGCACTGCAGGTCTGCCTGTCCCTGCCCGAGGACTTAATCTGGAGCCCAGAGGAGTCACCACAAAGATCTCCATTGAGCTCACTGGCCTTCAAATCAGGCTTTTCAACAATCCCCTTTCAGAAAAGTGGCACAGGCACTAATTTTCCATATCAGCTGGTCTGGGAATTATGTGGGGAGGAGATCAGACTTTCATCCTCAACATCAGTATGTATGTTTTCTGGCAACCCACACAGAAGAAGAAAATGATGTATTATTCTAGACTTTTGAGACAGCCAAATCTCTTAGAAGAAAAGAATCTTGTTCTTTTTTCATGAGAACTTATGAACAGCTCATCTTCAAAAGCATCAGTGACATTTCTCACTACATGTGTCAAGCATCCTATCTGCTGTTTCCTATACTTTTAAAATGAAAGAATAAGCTGAAACTTGCAAGCAGCTCTTTAGTCTGCTAAAATGCCATAGAGGAACACCTGAGTTATGATTCCTATGGAGTTCTCTATGCTGCAAACTTCTGTCTTTGTCTGGACCTCTCTTTTAACGCCTGTAAAGCATATGCAAACCTGCGGCACAGAAATAAATCAAGAAAGACTCACTAACCCCTGGTGCTGCTTTCCGATCGAATGTGTACGTGCCCGCAGATAAATGCTGTTCCTTGGAGCTCAGATCGACAGGACAGCCTTGCCCCGCATGTACACAGCGGGGGTCACAAGCAAAGCTTTGCTAAGAAGGAAGGAACCGACCGAACCCACAGGCCTGTCGGTGGGTGCTGCGCGCCCCGCGTGGAACCGTCTCCCCACGCGTGCTCCGCAGGGCGGGTAGCGCCGCGCCCGGGTCTTTTTTATGAATGGAGCAGAGCCCNGGAACGGGAGCCGGAGGAGCCGCTGCGGCCCCGTGGGACCGGGCACCGGGGGATGCGAACGGCCGGATGGCGGGGGGGGGTAAGTGATGTTTGGGTTTTTTTGTGCTGGGAAACTGTGTATAACTTGCGCTTGCAACATATATGCTCTTATGCAAAGATTTATCCGGTTCAGTGGGTGAAACATTGATTTCTAGTCAGAATTCAAACCGTTTGGCAGCCTGCTGTTGGAAAGATGTCTTTAAGTTTGTTAGAGTGGAAGGTTAACATTACTGCATCAGGAAGAAATTATTGATGAAGCAGCCAGGAGTATTCAGCCAGCCTGTTTGGACCAGATGCCAGAAGAGCTAGGAAAAGTTGTACTGAGGTAGGCTTTTCCTCTCTGGTCCTTCAGATCGTATCAAGTAATAAAACCTGAAAACTAATATCGCTTATTGCATGAAACTGTAGTATTTCAACTCATCAGATTAACCTACTTTTAAACGTACACTTCCTCAGGAAAACAAGAGAGTCCTCTCTGCTACACCTGCAGTCTTGTCCAAGGCAGCAGCCAATGCTGAAGAGCTTCAACGGTTACTGAAAGTAACGTTTTACTGGATAGAGAAAGATCTGAAAGAGAAATTTCATGTTAGAAAATCAGGTTAGAGCTCCATCCTCTTCAGCACTTCCATTCTCCCAGGGCATTTGTTCCTAGTGCCTTCCCTGGAAAGAGCAAGGTTCAGGCATGCAGTGGGTCAGGTCAAGAAACTAATCCAGCTGAAAACACTCTTTATTTAATTTTCAGATGGATCAGCTTTTTTATTTGATTGTAGAGAGACCTGGACGTAGGCACAAGAGAAATGGCTACATGTAGTAAGAAGAAGAAGAGAGGTCCCCATTCGTTGTCCGCATTTAAGGCCGTGGTTACCTGATCACTGTGAGCTACTCAAGAGTGCAGATCCTACAGGCGGTCCTTGAGAAATGGGCTTCTCAGTCACATGGGCACTTGAGAAAACCTGTTTGGCTTTTTTAAATTGAATAATCTGTACACGATTCCTCCTTGCTATCTGCCAGTCTGAAGCGTACAGGCTGCAAATCTGATTTGACCCATGCATTATAGCAGTTTCTTAAAGCTCGCCCTCATCTCATGGCAGCAAAGACAAGTTTCCACATGAGAACCTGATGTAAATTGTTGCAGGAAAGGCAGTAGGTGGTTTCATCTGTCACACCACAGCATCCTCTCTCAAGCTCAGTGATGGCATTTCAGTGTAGCATGAATATCGCAACGGTGCTTGTTCAGGGATCAAGGTGGTTCAGCCGGAGCAGACTAAAATCATATTTCTTTGTTACACACATGCTGCATTACCCTTACAGCTCAGTGCCGCTCCGTCTCACTGCCTACTGAGAGCTGCCATGCACCATAAAGAATGACATCCTCAGTAGACACAGCAGACAATAAAGACGTGTGGAGTCCTGCGTGCCTTACCCAGGCGTGGGATGAACCTTGCAGGTCTCTTCAGGCCCTCAGTGCCCGTCTGCTCTCCCCGCACAGAAGCCCAGAGGGATGTACTTCTGGATTCTCTGTGTAAGCATTAAATCTTTTCTGACTCGTACCAAGCTCCTAGTCTCAGAGATGTTTCGCTGCAATGAGTCCCGTGTGTCAACCACCTTTTTCAAATACGATGAGTGATTCCTTTCCCTGCTTTCAGCTCTGCTCCCAGTTTCTTGGCAGCTCCCCAGGTTCATGTCTTGTAGGAAAGTCAGACTGTGACCTGGTCTAGGGCTGGTCCTGATGCTCTCAATACCATCAGCACTGGGAGAACAACAAGGAGCTGAATTGCTCACTGCCTTACAGCTGCTCTGCTCTAGGAGAATCCACGAGCATTTGTCACTCTCTCTGTCCTACCCAGGGTTTTTTCACTGATAAATTTGTTCAGAAAACAGCCATAGCCTCTTTTCGAGATCTGTTCTCCTCTCCATCTTCTATATGATTCCTCCTTCCTTCCACCCCACCGAGTTGCTTTAACATCCACTTGCATTTGACAGGCATCCTCTCGTAGGTCTTCCGATATTCTCGACACTCCCCAGAGTAAGCAGACAAGACAAAGCAGATCGTGTTACGGGAATGCATGGGTACAAACACACTCGGTCCCCTGCACCTTATTTCCATCAGAAAACAGTTATCTCGGACTCTTGGTGGTGTTTGCAGCCGAGGCCACTGCTGTGACTGAGCAGTGTGTTAGTTTGGGGTCTGCTGGCTGTCTGCTTCAGGCCACCACCTGCCCTGGCTAGCCTGCAGGTCTGCTGTGTGGGAACGTATCAGGGAGCCTTTTAGCGCTCTGAAAGCTCTACTTATTAATCCCTCACACCGTGTGAGGTCCATTGATTTGTGCACAGGGCCCGACGGGAATGGCATGTACCAAGCAAACCAGCTCACCCTCTTGGAGAATCCGACAGAGCTTCTAAGTGACTTTCTCCTCCCATATGTAGCACATCTGTGAATACTGGTGTGCATAGTTAATAGGTTCCACCTAACATCAATAGATCAATGCAACCTAAAATCACCAGAAATATCTAAAAAAGGGTATCAGTAAAGGTGAGGAAGCTGAGATTTTTGTCTCTAGGGAATTGTTCTTGTGTATCTAGTGCTGTGTGTTGGTTTGCATACACCGTAAGTGGATCCTTTGTGAGCTGCATGTTTCTTCACTGCTAAGTCTCACCTTTTGCAGGAACAATGGTTTTCTTGCTGAAACTGAAACACTGGAAGCAGGATTCAGTTGTTGTTTGGAGAAGAAAATAGGAGGCAGACTAAAGTCAACTTCTGATATGATTTCCAGGTTCTGAATCGCTTTAGAATAATTGCTGGAGTTAGATGCAGACAAAAGCTACCTGTGCTCTTAAAAATGATCCCCCAAATGGCTCTGCCTTTACATTTCAGCAAAAAAGAACCGGGTGTTCTTGAAGTAGAGGATGAAAGCACCAACAGTGCAGCCTTCTGTGGAACTTGGAGGAAAAATGGACTCAGGTGAGAAGAACGAAGAAAAAGCTGATGTGGGATTAAAACAACTTCAGGCCCCAGCTGAGGTTTTCCTACATTTGCTACGGGTTATTACTAGTTATTACTAGCTCTTCTTTCCAGCCTGCCTG
Organism: Burhinus bistriatus; assembly: GCA_013397275.1. Lineage (NCBI taxonomy): Eukaryota > Metazoa > Chordata > Aves > Charadriiformes > Burhinidae > Burhinus > Burhinus bistriatus. The sequence continues at coordinate 100,567 of VYXH01002005.1, read as the reverse complement.
TGGAGCTGTTGCTCTTCTTGGTATATGAAGGGGTTGAAAGCATGCGGTCCCAAACCAGCCCCTTTCCGTTGTGTCAGCTGGAACTGCTCCCCATTGCTGCCTCTGCCCCTGGGGAGCCCATTGCACCTTAGATGCTCCCTCCAGCTTTCCATTTTAAGGTGTTTGTAATGACAGCTGCATCTTCACCAGCTTCCTAGAGAACCAAGCCGTTGAAGCTGATGGACCACTTGCTACGTGAACTGGAGTTGTGATCCCAGGGCCTCGAGCTGGTTGAAGACTAGGTTAACCCACCATGTCTCGCTTGCTGCTTCAGTCATACAGGTCACAGACGATGGCATTTCTTGAGGAGTTTGACCATTACTCTTCCTTGGCCAAACTCGTGTCAATCTACCAAGCAAGCAACAGGACCACCTTCAACTGGACAGACAGCCGCATTGTTGAGTGGGAGAAATTTGCCGAGCTGGCTAAATACGAGCCAGAATCCCAGAAACCAACAGTGAAAGCTCTCCTAATTGTGGCGTACTCAGTCATTATCATCATGTCTCTCTTTGGGAACATGCTGGTGTGCCACGTGGTGCTGAAGAACAAGAGGATGCACTCAGCCACCAGCCTTTTCATTGTCAACCTGGCGGTGTCTGACATTATGATCACGCTGCTCAACACGCCTTTTACCCTGGTAAGTGGCCCATTGTGCTGTCCCTTCAGCCAGGAGGGGAGTCTCTCACAAGAACACTCTGCCTGGTGGTCGCACCCTCTCTGTGCATGCTGTTCTAGGACTGAGGCATGAACCCAACACAACCAAGTATAATAGACAACTCTGCCAGGCCAGTAAAACACTGTTCAGCAGCCTATGGGGTCTCTTTGCTCTGTTAGACTCTGTGTCTCCTAAAAGACTCTAAAGTCTCTCCAAGTATGCCACCAAACCACAGCGAGAGCTTCTTGGGGAATGCAGAATAAGCGTCTGGATGAACACGTACTTTTAATGTGCACGTAGGACAGCATTAGAGAGTCACACTTAGTGGGTCAAAACAACTTGAATGCCAGTCATATTTGGATGACTGGAAGAAAGTAGTCAAGCTTTTCAGAGCTGCCAGTTGGGTAAAGCCTTCAGTGAAAGCTCTCCAGACCCGAAGGAGTGTTTGTGTGACCAAAGCTTGATCCACTTTTTCCAGATATAGTTGTTAGTATAACCAAAATGTTATTACCGCTGTTCACAAATGGTGTTTAGACAAATAGGCCAGGAGGGTTGTGACAGCACCACTTGTTTAATCTGTGGATTTTGAGTTTACAAAGTTGTACGTAAAGGTGTTTCAAAATCCAGCGTAGCTAATCTCTCTCTGGGTTTCAGATGGAGCTGCCCAGCCAGCCAGGCAAAATCCATGTGCCAGCTCAAGTGCAATCCAAAGGGTTTCCCTGTGGATTTGTTTTCAGTACATTTGCTGGCTAATGGCCTGTTGTTTTCCCCTCAGGTTCGGTTTGTGAACAGCACGTGGATCTTTGGCAAGGCCATGTGCCACATTAGCCGCTTTGTGCAGTACTGCTCCCTCCACGTCTCCACACTGACCCTGACGGCCATTGCCCTGGACAGGCACCAGGTAAAATGCCACCCGTCCACCGTTCCCTTGCAAGGTTCTTCCCAAGCCCCTGTCAGTCTTGGTTGATCCGTGGATTCAAGGTGGCTGAATCTTGGGGATTAGACCCATATCCACTGAGAAGGCTCTAGAGCTAAATTCAAAGACACACTGCATGTGTCAGGGGTAGGAAGCCTTGATGGACTTCTGAGGGCTCCTAGGTACGGGCAGGAGGGATAAAACAAAATGTGGCATCACAGGTTCCACAGAACACTCCCAGACTTTCAGTGGAAAAGGGTGAGGACACCTTTTTCAAGTAGTTTGAAAAGAGCCAGGTCCAACCTAGCCCCCAGGTACGGCAGGGCAAGTTGATTCAAGAGGCTTTGTTTTATATGGGGGACCTTGAAAGACAGTAGAGCCAACACTGAGTGCAAAGTGTTACTTTAGCTGTAGACGCAACTTTTCCAAGCTTTTCAGTTTACCACCCAAAACCCATAAAACACCAGTCTGGGCATTTGGTACGTCATCAAGCTGCAGGACAGTTGGAGTTCGCAGCAACTCTCAGCTCACTGTTTCAGTGAGTAAAAAAGAAAATCTGAGACTGGGACTAATGCTGGACTGGTATAAAGGGGAGCAGCAGAGTGGGAAATGTCTGTTGGAAATACTGGGAGGAGACTTCAGAGCTGTGAGAAGACTGTACGCACCATCTGCCTGCAGCCAGGCTGTGTCAGCTGCCCGCTGTGAAAAATGCTCGCTGCATTACCAGCACAGGAAAGAGAGGGCAGCCCAGGCCACGAGCTTATCTCTAGCAATCACTCTCCTTTCCTATCAGCCAAATAGTATCTTCCAGACTCTCAGATTTTATAAGCTCTTTACCTTTTCATCTAACAAATCAAAATTCATAAAAGGTAAGTTAATGCCTCAAAAGAGGGGAGGAGGGCTCATCTTCATGGGTTCAGCCAGAACAAGAGACATTTCTTTATGTAATTCATATAAAATAAACAAAAATACCCATAAGTGAAGAGATGTGTGTAGATATCTTTTTTTCCCTACCTAATGTAACCCACCATTTAAGGAAAATGGTCCTCACAGAACAAAATAGAAGAAAAAGTTTATTTGAAAGCACTTTTCAGCAGACTGAGAAGTTCAAGGTTTTCCATTTTCCACATCACTCTAATAAGCAGGAAATTTTCCTAATCACAGTTGTCATTTTCTTAACAGCATTAGATCATGCCAAAAAACGCCTCTGCTCTGTGCATTGGTGAAGGGACTTTGCTTTCGCATGAGATAAGAGTCACGGTGAAGTCTGTGTTGCAGGTCATCCTGAACCCGCTGAAGCAGAGGATGTCACTAACAAAAGGAGCGCTGAGCATCTCTGTTATCTGGCTGATGGCAACCTGTTTCTCCCTACCACATGCCATCTATCAAAAGCTTTTCCAGTATAACTACAGGTGAGTTACTTCCCCTTCCAAGGAAGCGTGAAGAGGTCTGATAGCCCTCTGCTGTAGTGGCTCTCAGTAGTGAGAGCTGCTGGAAAGGCTCCCAGGCTTGGAGAAGGGCGTAGTGGAATTGGTGAGAGTTTGCGTGTGGAGGAAATCTCACTTCCCGCAGCAGGGGCTTAGTCCGCTGGAAGAGCCGCCTGGCTCACTGCAGGTCACGCACGTGCTCAGACCCTGGGTTTGCTTTCACCATTGCCCAAATGCCTCGACGAGGGGGTGAGTCTTACCTCTACAATCTCATGGTGGTGACAGGGTCCAGGCACAGTTGGGTGGTCAGCACAACCTGGTTAGGGCATGGCAGGTTGGTGAGACAGACCTTCTCCAGTGTCATGATACCGTCAGGAGGGGCTTTGTCCTGAGAAGGCCATTTTCTCCCAAGGGCCTGTCCTCTTCCCTCCTCACACTCACTCAGCTCCTTAGACCTAAGAAGATCGTGTCTAGCCAACTTGCTCAGGCAAGGAGGAAAGAGAGAGCCAAAGCTGCAGTTTCAAAAAGAAAGAAAATAAAATTCCTGGTGTTAACATCCGGTACTGACATTGGCAAGACTATACAGAAAGAATAGGGTGGAGAGGACGGCTTTGTGAGTCAGCAGGGCCATGAACCCCAGATCTCCAAGACTTCATGTGCTGATTCACGCATTTTAGCTTCCTTTCATTTCATCCATCTGGATTTAGGAAACAGGACCAGTCTTCCTTAAAGCTTGAGGCTTCTCTGCCCAATGGTTCATAAACAAGAAAAGCAAAAGAGAAACCTCCACCTCTTTCTCTGCAGTGAAGGGCTGGTGAGAGGAACAGTGCTTCGACGGGGAAACAAAGTTGTCTCGGAGTGCTGCTTTGCCTTGCCCAGCAGGGAAGGAAGCTCTTTGCTTGGCTGAACACAACAACAGAAGCTATTAAAAGGAGATGAAGTGGAATTTCACATCCACATGAGGACTGCTGAAGTATCAGAAGAAAGCAAAGGTTCTGATATAGAGGGGAAAAAAAGGGGGAAAAAAAGCAGCTTATCTTTCCTCCCCTTCCAGCTGGTCTAGTGATGGCATTCATTGCTGGAAAGTTGCCATCTCTACCAGGGAGAGATATAGAACCACAAGTTTTGGGTTGGTTTGCCCTCACAGTCTTTTGTTCCTTCCTGGTACCCAACCTGTTCTGGTCCTCTTGTCCCCACCAGCCTGTGGCATTGCTCTGACTCCTGGCTAGAAAGCAGTCCATAATGCTACACAAACTGGTGTTTTTCCTGGTGGTGTGTCACACTGCTGGTGCCTACATTTCCCAGGAATGCCAGACTGGAGGCCAAGGGGATAATCTTACAGTGAACAGTATTTTCAACCTGAGTGCGGCGTCCCAGGGAGCAGGGTAAGGAGGCAGTAAGAGGCAGCAGGAGAAAGATTTCTATTGCAGATATTCTGCTTCTGTATAAAAGACAAACGTCTTTCTTCCTACAGCGAAGCCACTTCCCCCCCGTCAACGTGGCAGGGAGAGTGTTTGACAGCCTGCACAGGCTTTTTATTGCTGTTTGTATACAAGAGGTTACACAAAATGGGAGTGCAATGTGGGGCTTCGCAGCTCTTCCTTATTTGTGCTTGTGATTGATTTGACTGAGAGATACCTCCGCGGGGGATATAATACCTTCAACTGCTTAGACTTTGTAAACAAAGTGCTGGGTTACTCCTGTACTCGCATTGCTTCGCAGCTGTGTTCAGGGTATGACTGAACAAATTGCTTATGAATGAACAAACGCCGCTATCTGTTTCACAGCACCTGTCTCTGCTCATCCTTCAGCATGGCCAGAGGAAACCTAGCCTCGCATCGGCATGAGGCGCCTCAGCAATATAAGGACTTCCAGGGCATGCTATTTTCATCCCTGCTTTCCATTGAATAAAATTCATGGTTGTAATACTGCTTGTAATAGCTCCTGCAGGGCCAGGGACTCCTGAGAAGTCCCACCAGGGAGCTGTTGGGCTTCTGGGGACAGGAGAACGTGGGCCCTACCAGCATCAAACCTCTCTGGCTGCAGTGCACAGCAGTGTGGCCAAAGTGCACAATCATATCAGAATTTACTACAATACGGCGGTCTGTTTGGTTTTGCTCTCAACCAGTCTCTTCCCTGAAATAATCATGAGTCTCTTCTACAGCTCTGTGCCCCGTCTTTAAAGGGTGAGAGGGAAGGGGGCAGCGAGGGCAGCAACTGGGTTTTTGATTACTTGTGGGCTCACTCTGCTGCCTGCTCTGTTCAAACATGTCTCCAAGCTCTGCAAGCACCGAAGCATCTTGCTCCCCAGCCTTCAGCTGCGCTGCAGCGGCTGCAGCCCCGACGCTGTCCCAAGCTCAAGGCGTTCCCCGATTCCTGGGGGTGCATTGAGGGATGACAGCCCCGCTCCCACCCTGTCACTTCTGCTCTTTCTCTACAGCTTTGCTTTTCGGCCATGGCCAGGGTAGGTCTGACCCCACGCTGCAGTGTCACCTTGGGCGCCGCGCTTGCTTCTCCTGCCAGATATCCAGTTGCTTTGGCAGGTCCCCTTCAGCAGGCAGGCAGGCACAGCTGCCTGCAGGCAGGGGCTGGCCTTGCCCATGCTGGCAGTGAGCCGGATCCTGGGGAGAAAAAGGTCAGGAGCATGGTTTATAAAGGATGATTTTCCCTTCTGCGTCAGTTCCCCTCTCGAGCAGCGTCTCCAGGGTCCTCCACGGCCACACTCAGCAGAGCTCTGCTCCCGCACCCTTTGTCATCCCTCCAACAGCCGTGCGCAGGCTCTGCTCGCAGCCATCTGTTTTCAAGCAATTTTCTATTTGTGGCACAAAAGCCAGCTCCAGAGGCTGAAAACAGGATATTAAAGATACTAATCAATACTGCAACAATAATGCAACTTGATGGGGACTAAAGTCTGCGCTAAATACAAGCGAGCTGAGGACAAGAGTTGAAGAGAGAAGGGCAAAATGGAAAAAGACAAAGAAAAGGAGGGGAAAAAAAAGGAAAGGAAAGGAGAAAACATCCACTGGAAATAAATATGCGAGTGCTCCTTTCTCGCATTGTTTCATCACTTCCAGTCACCTGCTGTGGGATGCGGAGGGGACATGTGGTGCTCTTCCGAGGGTGTTGGGGTGCCTCAGCTGAGAGCTGCTACCAGCCAGAAAATGTGAACAGAGCCTGGATCCACTGGGTTGAATGGGACAGATTGCTGAAGTGCTGTCAAAATAAGCTATTGCATATAGTTAAACTCAGATCTTTTGTTAGTCAACCATCAGAAGTTAAACTGTCAGGCTTACGTTAAACTTGGGTTAAGCGACCAGGTTTTCTAATCATCTTGCCTGTTTTAAGCTACAGCAATAAGGTTTTAACAGCCAGTCTCCTGAAAAGCTGATGGAAACAGGATGGTCGGTACGGGAAGTAAGGAGTGCTGTCTGTGTCCTGTCGTGCCTGAGAGGCTTTCACATGGCTCCCAGCCTCCAGCAGCCCCTTCCTCTTCCATCCGTAATGGCTTTGACTTCCCAGCTGGTGCAGCAGTTTTCTGCTCTATCCGAGGGGGTCCTATACCTGCTCGGGGACATGGAAAGGCGGGTGTAGGGCATGGACTGCAGATCCAACCTGGTAAAGACAAGTCAGAGCTACTGCAAGCGTGCTGCAGCAGTGATCCCAGCACGTGCTGTGACTCTGCCACATCCCAGGAAGATCGGGTCAGTTGTGCTTGGCCAGACAGCAGTTCGCACAGCCCATGCGCAAGGGGAGTAACACATTGAGGCTGGATTGCTGGGTGGGCACATTCCCGGAAACCTGGGCGTAACGTGTCCTTTTTCCAGGTGTGTAGGGATCCCCTATGGGACTGGAAAAAGCAGGAGTTAGGTGGGTCTCCACCACTGCCCTCTTTCCTCCTACATCGGGTTTTTGGGGCAGAGGAGACCAGCACTACCATGTCTCTGTGCCCATGCACACGGGGAAGGGGCAGACGCAGCCAGGTCAGTGCTTGTTTCGCAGTAGCCCCTTTTGTAAGAATGGGCCGTCATAGGTGACTTTTGCCATGTTAAGGGGACACGAGGGACTCATTCAATTAAAATCAACTGCAGCTTCTAAGAGGAAACTTCAGTTTGTCTTTCTAAGAATTTCTTTTATCAGACAACGCAGTTTAAGGGGAAAGGAGATAACACTACACAGCAGCCAGGCTTATCCTTGGTAAGACAGACATCGAGAACATAATGGGAAGACTTTCTGGGAAACAGAGGTTTGACTGAACTTTATCTTGTTGAGTTAAGCAATATCTGGCCCTCCTCTGTCTCTACTACAAATCAGAGGAGGTAGTTGTGGGTGGTTTGCCAAATTGGCAGCATCCATTTGCACAGCAATGGCCACATGCTACATATGCATTTCTTTGTTTTTCAAGGGAAGCCACAGTCCGGAGTTTGTGCCTCCCCGATTTTCCTGAGCCCGCAGAGCTGGTCTGGAAGTATCTGGACCTGTCTACCTTTCTCCTTCTTTACCTCCTGCCTCTGCTAATCATCACTGTCACCTACACACGCCTGGCCAAGAAGCTGTGGCTCCGCAATGCCATTGGAGACATCACCACGCAGCAGTATATCACCCACCACAAGAACAAGAAGAAGAGCATCAAGATGCTGATGCTGGTGGTGGTGGTCTTTGCTGTCTGCTGGTTCCCTCTCAACTGTTATGTAGTGCTCATCTCCAGTCTAGGCATCAAGACAAAGAACTCCCTCTATTTTGCCCTGCACTGGTTTGCCATGAGCAGCACCTGCTACAACCCTTTCATCTACTGCTGGCTGAATGAGAGCTTCCGCTCAGAGCTCAAGTCCCTGCTCTGCATGTGCCAGAAGGTGCCTCAGACTCAGGACAACTTGCTGCCACCCATGGTTACGTCCTGCCGCGAGGCGTGGGTGGAGCAGGCCAGGTACAGGAAGGGACCTGCCTCGCAGACCATTTGCTCCACCGTAAACATCCGGACGGCCAACACAGACCTGTGAGCCAAAGGGCTGAGGTGAGTTTTAACTGGATTTGGTGGACATCAAAGGGCATCCCCCTGTTTTGCCTCAGGAATTGACATTACTGCTCTGGTGTTTTACTACCGATTTTTGTCTTGTATCACAGTAGCACCCCCTTTACTCAGTGCAGTGGGAGCAGAGCCTCTCAAGCACCCTCCCTGTGAGCCCACAGCTGCAGCTGGTCCAAGGAGCAGATGTGTGTGCAGGGGATGTGGAGGTCCACAGACAGGGCGATTTGCTTTTGGGGGTTTTCCATCTTACTACTAGCAGAGGGAGTGGGACTCAGGTTTCCATTGTTGCTTGTGCTGTCCCAAGTTGCTGGCCTGTCTCAGAGCTCGTAATGTGTGCCACGACACCAACGGGGCTTTGCAGAGCAACAGAAACAGACCCGGTTTGACACATGTTCGAAGGAAGGACTTGGACATCCACATTAACTCTGTCCATATGGAGTTTCACCAGAAAATTTATACCAAAGCCTCCCAGGAGAGGTAAAGGTCAGTCAACAGCAATTTCCCCTTCAGACAGTGCTGCTCCTCCTCCCCTCGCTCCGTCTGCCCACTTCTCCTCCTGCTGCTGCTGGAGCTGCAGAGCCAGCAGCGGAAAACCAGCCCTGGCCGAGAGGGGAGCAGGAACGCGTGCTGGGCATCGGCGACAGTAGCCTCAGACGGCACTCAGGCGGACCAATTTAGTCCCTTGAGAATTCCGTTTTGTTTTTATTATAAATATATTAATTCAGGAAATAAACCTACACTGGCACTAAACAAAAGACCACAAAATATTTCATCAGGACTGTAGCATTCACTAACTGAAGAATGAAATCATTCTGCATAATTACTAATTGCCGTAAAACAGTTTCATTTAAACAACGGAATTGACTCTGACTAAGAGGGAAGGTTTTGTTTACAGTCCTGGGAAAAATACAGTTTAATTTAGCTACGCTTAGGGAGGCAGGTGAAAAAAAGGATACAGAACAAAGGAAAGATTTAGTACATGAGAGAGAGGGGGAAAAAAAAAAAAAGAAAAAGACAGGGAAAAGAGGCATTGAAGGCAGAAAGAAACCAGAATTGCTACGTGATTTTGCAAGCAGTGTGGACCAGTGGCTGGGCACTGGGGAGCAGGAACCGGACTTCTCCTCCCAGCTTTCCTGGTTGAGCTTGAGTAAGGGACTTCTCTTACTTGGAGAAGACAGACAAAAGATGGGGAAATATTTATTACTTACTTATCCATCCAGACTTTGGGTTGAGTAGTTATGAGTCTTTTGCAGGAGTAAAGTTATGTGTGTTTTGAGCCCTGACAGTTCCTGGGCAATCCTTCAAAACTGGGTGCTGGTGACCAGTACATGCCGCTGTGGTATGGACCAGCTGGCGTGGTTCATCTCTGGTCCTCAGGCCCGAAATTCCTAGGGAAACTCTGTACTCGTAGCAAAAAAACCAAACTAACTGCTTTGGATAAAAAGTAGTCAGCACTGGTGTGGCCTCACCTTGAGTACTGTGTGCAGTTCTGGGCCTCACAATTTAAGAAGGATGTGAAGGTCTTTGAATGCATCCAGAGGAGACAACAAAGCTGGTGACGGGGCTGGAAGGCAGCTGAAGACTTTGGGTTTGTCTGCTTGGTGAAAACCAGGTGATGGTTTTCAGTAGTTTAAAGGCAGTCATGGATGTTCGAGGTCAGGGATGTTTCTGGTCTACCCTGGCAATAGCCAGAACTGAGTTTCTGCCTGGGGACGAGGCCGGGGGGACCCAAGTTGCTGGCAGGGACGAGGACGTGGTCCCACCACCTTCCTGGGGGATGATGAGACAGACTGAAGAAGGGAAACTAAGAACTGATTTTTTTTTTCCCCATTTGTGCAGTGAGAAGGAACAGGACAGAATGGAGGGGATGTCCTCACTTCCAGGCCACTTGACCCCACTCAGACGCTTCCCTGCACCTCAGGGTGCACACCCGTGCAACATCTGCACAAGGAGAAGAGAGCAGAACATCGTGAGTGGCAGCAGAAATGGATGAATACATGATCCCTGAGGCACTTCACTTGGAAACTAACAATTATTTAAAAACGGGAATTTAAGGCAACCTGCCGCTGAGTGCAGGCACTGCCCTCTCTCTGTGTAGAGCAGCAATCATTTTCAGTTGACAAACATCGTTGTGAGTTTTTCAAAATGTTAAAAGCATCTCTAATTAATGAGCATCACCTCATTTAATTATTAAGAGAAGCTGTCACTTGCCTTTTTACTGTTCCTCCCTCCTCTTCAACTTTTAGTGAATGGCCCTCAAACTACCATGTATTCCACTTTATTAAAATGTTATTTCTTCCCTGTGGAAAGGTGGATGTCAGTATGGACTTTTTTGGTTTCCACTACAGAAATGTAGCAGCCTGTTTCCACTCAAATATCTCCAGAAGTTTAAGAGCCTTTTTCCCAACGATTACACAAACCAGCATACTTCATCCTTCAGTTGCTGTAGCACAAGTTTTTAGCACAAGCTAAGGATGTCAATGAGACGCAGTCAGAAGGTACAGTGGATGAGCTTCTCCCAGCAACTGAAAAGTTTCCTTCATGAGCGATGGCAGCCTCAGGGCAAACCAGGAGATGGCCACAAAACGCCTGGGAGGTGCCAAGTCTTATGGGCTCAAGAAGGAAAAAAATCCTAGGAGGTCTTACTTTAAAAGGACTAACTGGAAAAAGCCTCTCCCTTCCTCATAGTCCAGAACAGGGATGAAAAATCAGCAGAAAAGAAAGTTCAGCAGTGGTTGTGTAAAGCATAGAATCATCCAGGACCTGGTCTGGAGGCAGGAGGGAACAACCCTGTGGCACCGAGACCCCCACTTGGTGCTTGCTGTGGATCTGGAGGACATGATCTAGGCTAATGAGCTTCTCTGATATGCTCTTGCAGGACCCCTTCAGAAAACAAGGTTTAAACTCACTATTTGCCAGTAGGTAACAGGATTCATACCAAGTAATAACTAAAAAAGAGTACCCATCTCTCTAGTGCCATAGCAGTAGTGCTACGTGAACTGTGTTCAGTTCATCAGTTAATAAGGCAGATGCAGAGCTTGGTTAGCTGTGATTCATGGGATTATTTGCTGTTCACAGTTATTCAGCTGATTCAGATAGATACTTATGAAAAATACCACTGGTGTCATGCAAAAACCATGCAGAGTTTAACAAAACCACTCCCTAAAATTTCATCCTGGACGAGCATATTCTTTATTTGCTATATTTTGTTGCCCCACACAAAACTTTCCAGGACTCTTTGAATAACACCTGCAAAGCAAACACTTCACAAAGCAACAACAGAAAGTGGAAAATCACATCCTGCCCCCCAAGGCTCTCTGTAACAGCTCGGGGAGCTGTACGTGACCCAAGTGGCAGCGCTGGCGTGGACTTCCAGCCCCATGCATAGCACGTTGTTCTCAGTGTGCCTTTCCATAGGCTGCTGTATGATGCACCGTGCACACAAAACTCGGTTTCTAAAGAGATATTTCTATGTTTTCTTTCAATGTACATATTAGATCTTGGGCTTCTATGAAATAACCATAGCAACAACACTAATACTGATATCTTCCATGAGAAATATTAAGCTATGGCTCTCGCTGTGATTCTGAAACGACATCTACCTAGCTGTTGGCAAATTCTGGGGTATGAGCCAAGCCGCGGATTAAATCCGGTCCCCAGGGCTGTTTTACAGTGCAAGATGGATAGATAGAAATTTTCAGTAATTTCTTGAGATGTTTGTCCAAGAATGCTGGTACAGATTGGCTGCTGGTTTCCTCAGAAACAGCCAAATTTCTGGGAAGCAGCAAGCAAACCGTGGAGATGTACCTGCCCATCATCTCTTTAATAGCAGAGCTGTACTGGGAGCCCCTGTCATGTCTAGTGGCTATGGGTGAAGTAGAAGTCTCTTAACCTCCTGTTGAGTCCATCGGTAATATTTCTCAGGTTGTTTTTTTTCCTTCCTTTCTTTCTTTAAATGGCTGCATAATCTTTTTTTTCTAGAGGAATCAAAGACCTCATTCCAAAGAAGTGGGTCTCTCTTCATACTCCCTTGATCTAATCCATGAAGTTAGCTATCTTTTGCTGTGAAAAATAACCTAGCTGGTTTTCCTTGGATCTGTCAATTGTAGCATCTCTTCATTGCTGAATTTTTCTCCCCTAAATGGGCATGATGTAAGAACTGACTGTATTGCATCTTCGTAATGGCTTAGCTATCTAGACTGGTAATTACCAATGCCTGAATGAGATTCAAAGCCTCGCACGCTTTGCCCGTTGCCTCGAGGCTCTTGTATCTCTTGAGGATGCCCTGACTAACACAGCAGTGCTCTCTCGGCAGCGTTCAGGCAAACGATAGGATGCACAACATCATAGAAAAAAAAAGTTAAAGTGAGCTGTGGTGTTTGACTTGGGCATGGAACAGTGACTGAGGGGCAAGAGGTTGTATCGTTGCAGAACTACAGGCGCAAGGCTTGCTGCAGCAATCAGAGGGCTTACCTAGCCGACGTCTGGAAAAGTGAATCTAAGAAATTCTGCTTTTCCTGAAACAGGTCAAAGTCTGAGCCAAATCAGCAGGTAAATAGATGCTTAAACATTCATTAATTTGTCTTCAGACACACCGCTCACCTGTGGGAATGGCTTCCTGTGGCACCAGAGGCAGCCTAGTGTCCAAGATCAATAGGACCAAGGAAGAGCTTCTAAAAATGTGACCACCACTGGGTGTTTTCCTCCCTGTTCCCAGCAGGGCTGTGCTAGCTGGCTGCTGTAGGTTTTGTGCACAGAGACCTGCCCTGGCCAGGGCAGCCCGCAGTGACGTGCGGGCAGCAGACGTGGCACAGTTTGCTCCCCGCAGCCTGACAGTGTGGGAGCCCGGAGGCCAGAGATCTGGATGGGAGCGTGGGGTGCAAGACAAGTTCTCCAGGATGCCTGTGCCATCCAGAGAGCGTTCATCCTGCTCATGCGCTGTAGACCGAGCCATCACCCTATGCCTTTGGTGGCTGCGATGCTGCTCTCCTCGGCAGGCAGGTGACTTGAACACGTCCCTGGCAGGCAAAGCCTCAGGAGGCAAGACCCCAAGGGTGAATTTGGAGGGCAGATTATTAAAACGGTGAGTTACCAGAAGTCTACTCCAGAGAAACTATTTCAGCACACACAAATCAGTACGCAAAGATTCAACAGAGACATGTCTGAGTGATTAACAGCCCAGATTTATTAAGGTTAGCTCATGCTGAATGCATCTAACTGCCTTCAGCATAGTTGCTGATGAAGACGATAACAGAGAACACAGTGCAGGGGATACCTGAATTCCAGAGACAAATCCCCTTATATAGCCCCATCACATAATGAACAAAGAAACCACAAAATGCCAACTAGATTAACAAAAAGCAAGCAGAAAAAAAATCCAGAATGAGTCAGAAAATTAGCTCAGGAAGGAGAGACAGAATACAATTATCATCAGTTAGCTCTTCAAGTGGAAAACGGTACCGAGGGGCTGTGCAAAGCATGCTGAAGGAACAAATGGAAATGTCCTCAGTTAAATCCAGACCAAGTCCTGGGAAGTGGGGATACAGCTGGGTCAGTGTCAGAGACCATCCTCTTGCACTGAGCTATAACTCAGCAGATTGGGTCACTCCCAGACCAGGGGAAGAAGAGGGAGGAAAAAGCCCGACCCTCGCCCAGGAGGCTGGAGTGCAAAGGGCACACCCAGAATTAACGCTTGGCAGATAATGAGCAGACACCCTCTGCCATGGGCAGCAAAAGAGAGTCTCTCCCTCAAGTCAGGGCAGATGGCTCTGCCCTCTCACCGACTGAGGAGCAAACATGCCTGCTTCCCTCCAGCTATTGCCTCCTGCGCTGCGGTAGGGAGAAAAATGCTTCTGATCTCCCCAGACTTTGGATGAAGCCCAAGCAGGAATACTGACAGGGTAAGGGCAGGTTTATCACACCAAGCACAGTGCTGCAGTCAGCTCTCAGTTTAAAGATTCAAGGCTTTTCACAAAGCTGCCCTATCTCCCATGCTCAGCAGTAATCCCTACCCAAATTCCACTACGTGTTCCTGAACTGCTCCCCCGAGCTTGATGTCCAAGTGCTCCCAGTGCACACACCTTTCCAACGATGACCGCACCACTTGGCTTATCCTGATGAGCTTTCTGTGCCGAGCAGGTATGTCAGGGGCAATCTCATTGCCAAGATGTGTTGGCAGTGCTGCGTTTCGGGTGTCTACGTTGGAACAGGATTCAAGTCCTTTGGGGTCACTGTCTGATGGGACAAGGCAGGAGTGCAGGAACAGATTCCCAAACGCTGCTGCAGCTCAGACGAGTGCCTGAGCGATCCTCCGAATTGTGTTGGAGAAGGTAGGTGCCAGCGGGTGGGAGGGAATTGAGCTGACACAGCCGGAGCAGGGAGGTCTGCAAGCGTCCGTGCCTGGTGCGCTGCACTGAAGCAAACCTTTCCTTAGGAGGTTGCTGGAAGTCTCTCCAGACAGCAAACGAAAAGCACTTCTTGCCCTGCCCCCCCTCCAGTATTTTTTTTCCTTTTGCCCAGTAATAAAGGTTGAATTAATGCATTTGGCCCTTGTAATGAAGTTTTATTCTCCCATGAGCCCATATTGGCTAATAATGCCTTGTTCAGCAATGCCAAATAGCGTGAGGACACTGCCTTCTGCAATGAGCTGTTAGTGCAGAGCAGCTGTCACTTATCAGAGGTGAGAGGAAAAAAAATAGTGATAGAAAAACTGAAAACCCAACAGGCTGAGTCCTGCAGGAACCACGTGTCTGATTTTACAACACAATAGTCTGTCACTTGAAGAGACTTTTCCATGACAGCCCTTGTAAAAATCTCCTTGGCAGATAAGAACAGATGAATTGCTTTATAAAATCAGATTCATGGACCATCTAATTTGTCTGCTGGAGAAAAAAACAACTTCTTTATGGGGCACCATAAGGGACAATTATAGAGAGTGTCCCCATTAACGGAATCTCTGCTCATTGCCTTGCAATTAATGCTGCTTCAAAACATAAAGGTTTTTATCCTCCCCAAGTGTTGTCTCTACCTAACCTACCCATATTTTTATTGTATACATAAGTATCTAATACATACTGTGTCCTGGCATGTTGTTGAACCTCGGTGGTCTCTTGCCCCAAGGATTTCCCCTCTGCAAGGATCTTCAGTTGGTGTTTGTAGCTGAAAATAGGACAGTGATTTTCAAAGCATCATTTTTGACAGTTTCATGCCATTCTTACCAGACTGCAGCATATTCCTCAACCAGGTCAGCAGAAGTCATTGTTATTTCAAATCCACGCTTGTAGCCAATTTGAGTACCGTAATCAGTGTGATTCCAAGGTGGCGAGACTTTGGGGGTTGTTAAGAGATGGTTTATGACACACGATAAAAATGACGGCAGGCAAGTTTTAGAGCAACAGATTTTGTTCCTTTTTTTTGAGACGGAGATGATATTTGTCTGCTGCCGCATTTTATCTCAGGCAATTTCCAACAGGAATTGAGTGATCAATTAACCAATGGCCTAAACCTTTTGCAGCTTTTTTCTCCTTCCACTGCTCATTTTGATCTTTTACTGGTGATACATGTCAAACAAAGCAGAATTCAGAATTATAAGGAGTTCCTGGATCACCCAAAACTGCCATGATGGATTTACCACAAAGTTCAGTTAATGAGAAGTTGCAATAGAGTGGATGACTCTGGGCTATTTTGGAAAGTTTTGTTTCCTTCTGAACTGTGATACATTGCTTGGACCTTTCACATTAAGGTTAATAAACTAAGTCCCTCCTAAAGACTGGAAAGGAATCAAGTTTTAGTTTTTACCATTACAGTATTTCTAGGATTCCCTTCACAGTACATTGTCTTTCCTGAATTTGTCTTTACAGGTCAGTTATTTAACAGACTATCTTAATTTTCTACCCTGTTCTTGAATTAAATGTGGCTCTTGCTTACAAACGGTGAATAATGCCAACAGTTCCCTGCGTGGAGATGCCGATAGCTACAGCTCCAAGTAAGTACTTTAATGCAGTGTCCCCTCTTTATGTTCACATTTCTATTGCAGGCTACAGACTGTTTTCTCTTTGTTAACATTGAGGGTTAATTTTAAGAAACCTAAAGCTAAAGGTGACTTGAACGTAAGGTTACCCTCTGTTCTATTTAAAAGAATTGTATTAAATTGCATTAACTTGCCCTCTGTTTAGTGGAATATAAGTATTCTGTTGTCCTTCACAGCTTGCAGGGCATAATGTAAAAATATATTCATCCTCTAGGTGAGCTGTAATGATTAACATAGCTAATAAAGACCATGAACGTTTAGCAATATATTCAGACATCTCAGCTGGTGGACAGCCGGCTGAACATGAGCCAGCAGTGTGCCTAGGTAGNGAGACATGGTTTAGTGGCAGACCTGGTAGAGTAGGGTCAATGGTTGGACTGGATGATCTTAAAGGTCTTTTGCAACCTAAACAATTCTATGATTCTGTGAAATGGGAACAGGTTGAGAATCAACTTTAAGCTTATTTGATCCCCAGCATTCTAAAGCCACAGGCACCATCGTGGTCTTCTTTCCAGCAGTCCGGGATGAGCAACTTTTCATGACTCGCTCATGCCTATGTGAAATACTTCTGGTGAGAAGCTGGAGGATTGTATCTTTAAACTGTACATTGCAAATATAAAGTTTAGTGCCCCACATTTCTGGTTAGCTCTGGGGGTATCAATTCTAATTTAAGGACAGATTTTTATTTAATTTATGATGTGATTCATGGTGTGGATAGAGAAATGGACAGAAAAAAAAGAGGAAAAAAATCACTCTGGGGGTTAGTGACAAACCCCGCTTGGGTGTGCAAGACCTTCCAGTGGCAATTCCTACACTTGTTCCCTGAGCTCCATCCACGCACCCTGGATGAGCATCCCTCTGACCCCTCTGGGTGCTGATGGGCCGGTCAGAGTCCTGTGCCCAGCCTGAGCCCCGCAACTGCCCAGCAGTTAGCTTTCTGCTATTAACTCGATTTCACAGGAGGCCAGACAGAAACAGTGGGTTCCTGGGGTTTTGGCCAGGGAATTAGCAGCTAAGACACTCATTTTAATCCTTGGTGCAATCCTGCAAAGCGATCCTTGCATTTTAAAGCAACGAGGTTGCTAAACCCTGCAAGTGATGGTACAGGGTGGCTGGTGACCTCAGGAAAAAGGACTGGCTATGTTTTGTGCTCTTCTTTTCCTCCAAACTCAATCATTATAAAATCCAGCTGGTTCACATGTTCTTGCTACATGAAAGGTTATTTATCACTGCACCCCCTAAGTCTTACCTGAGAATGACAGAAGACCTTGCTCAAGAAGAGGACAGACACTTCAGCTCCAGAACAGGCTGGATTCTTTCCCTTTCCTTGTGGGTGATTTCACTACTCAGCCCTACTGCCCGGCTTCCAGTGCCCAGCCCCCTGCCCAGACAGTTGTGGCACAGCTGTCCCCATGGGAGCCCTGCACACAGGGCATGCATGCCCTTGGGAAAGGCACCGCATCGCAGGTGTGCCCAGGAAGAGTCTGGCCCACAGCTCAGGTGATCACTTGCAGACTGGTATAAAAGGGGTTAGTAAAAAAAAAAAAAAGAAAAAGGAGGACACTGGCAACATCAGATTGGCTAATATCCCGTGTTATAGAAGCTTAAAATAGCACAGAAAGCCCAAATACCACGTAGTTTTCCATGATTTTTATTCTCCGTATTCTTGGGAAAACTAAAGCTCTTTTAGAAACTTTAAGAGTTCTGTTTTACAACTTTTTATCTGTTTTGCTCCTTTGAGCACTTACCATGGTGAGGCAAAATGTTTGGTAAGTGAAGAACACTGATCATATTTTCATTATCTTAGAACATTGACATAGCAGCAAATTACTAGGGTAGGAAATAAAACACAAGCTGTGCACAAAGGCAGGGAACTAAAAGGAGGAAAGGCAGAGGGAAGGGATGTTTTATGCTAAAGGTATCATTCACAGGAGTGCAGCGTGCAGGTGGTTGGACCCAAACAGAGACCCGTTCATCTGCGCAGGCAGCTGAGGAACCTGGCTGGTTTCACCAGAGCCAAAGGTAGCGCTGAGAGCGCTTTGCTCACCGTCTCTTTGCTGGGCTCTGAATGGTGATTCCCTGTTTGGCACCCAGCGTGTGGAAAGGAAAATGGTCACCCCATTTAATGGCAGTCTAGTTCCTGCTTGTAGAAGATGCTGAGATCTTCTTGGAGCTCCTCTCCATGGGGAGAGGGGGAGGTGTGTGGACACAGTGTCACAAACCAGCAAAAACGGAGCGGGAAGGGGGAATGCCTGCAAATGCTGCAGTTTGTGTCCTCATTGGCACAGGGTGCTGGTACCTCCGAGGAATCAGCCCGGAGCCTGCGTCTGCCTTGGCCTGCATGCAAAAGCAAAGTGTTCGAGGAAGGTATGCTGGGTTTTACCAAAATATTCTGCTTCAAAACATTCT
This sequence comes from Burhinus bistriatus, assembly GCA_013397275.1. Taxonomy (NCBI): domain Eukaryota; kingdom Metazoa; phylum Chordata; class Aves; order Charadriiformes; family Burhinidae; genus Burhinus; species Burhinus bistriatus. The sequence goes on along the minus strand of VYXH01002005.1, from coordinate 82,066 downwards.
AAAACATGGCTGTAAAGAACATCAGAGTTGGAGAATCAAACAGTAAAAAAATAGAAAATCAAAGCTTTCCATGAAAAGTGGCGTTCTTATGCCTATGCATTATGCTACAGTCATTGCCTTTTTTAGGTAAATGTCAGCCAGATATGATTAATGAGATCTTATATTATGCATATGTGTACGAAAAACGTGTTTTCCACTAACCTTATTCTTGGGAAAAGCTTAATTCTTTCATCTGGAGTTTTCCAATAAAAACATGATCAGTCTGAAGCACACAGAGTACAGTAAAAATCCATGGAAGTTACTTACACGAGGCAAAGTCAATGGCCATGAAACCCAGAGCTCTGTGCTGGGAAGTAGTGCGCATGGCACCTCGCATCCAGCTCTGTCTTGTGTGTGACGGCCAAGTGATGACATGAACCTCCAGCGCTCACAGCTCTTCTGCAGATGCCTCCTGCTTTCTCCCCTTGTAGCCCCCAGGCTTTCCACCCTGGTTTACCTCTCCCGCATCCCACCTCCCACAGCCTCTCCTCCCTGCTCAGCTCGGCCAGGCAGTCACCGCTATCCCGCTGCGCTGGTCTCGGCTTGTGCCACACGAGTAACAGCTTCAGTGGCCAAGCCTGAATCGATTTACCTATTCTTTCTGAAGCCAAGTTGTCAGATTTTTTGTTTTGCCTTTGCATTTCCCCTGGTCATTGCAAAGGAAGGAGAGACTGAGGGTGAAGGTGGGAGGAACTGCAGTATTTCCCTATTTGTTGTTTTAAGCATTGCTAACATATTCTCTGCTCCCCCTCCCTATACGAGTGGAGGATATGAGCCTTTCCTCCATTATGTCTCTCATATATATTATATATATGTATACACACACACACACACACACACACACACACACTGCGGATGCCAGGATGCCATCCTCCATTTCAAACACCTTTGTCGTGGTTTGGGCCAGATTGGCCCAATCCGGTGGAACGACAGATGCTCGCTCTCTCTTGCTCCTCTCCCAAAGGGAGGCAAGAGAGAGAGAGAAAAAGAGAGANTTTCTGCACAACATGCTGTTAATTTCAGCAGTTAGAAGAGGCCTAGCCAAAAAGTAGTTACTGAACAAAATTGGTCCTGTTTTACCTCAAACCAGGACAACCTTTCTGTGGCGCAAGTGCCACAGGACAGGAGCATGTCTCCGTCGGTGCCCAGGCTAAGGGGGTGCACGCTTTGGGAGGACCCTCCAGGACACAACCAGGGTGAGACCTCAGCGAGGAGACAGAGCAGCTCACAACCCGCCCCGCTCTGCCGATGGAGTGGTCCTCCCTGCCTGCCCCGGGTCCTGCAGCATCGGGGCGGGCGCAGGGATGGAGCTCCCCGGCTCGGGGTTGTGTCTGACCCCGGCCTTTGGAGGTGGCCGAACACTCTGAGGCATCATGTGCTCGTTGCTCCCACTTGTTTTAAATTAACTGTAGGAGGTAAGAAATTACGAAAATTAGCCCTATTGTTTTTGTATTTGACTGGAGTATTTATTTGCAATCCACTAACTTCTTAAAACCAGCTCGGAGGAGGTTGTGAGGGGGAGTTTGAAGAGGTATTGAATGGGTTGCAAAACCACTTTATTCTTTTGCTAAAGCGCTGTCCCCCAATGCAGTCACATTCGAATCCAAAATCAGCCCATTGTCCAGTCTATTGGCTCCCGTTAACACAATAATTGTCACACAGAAATAGGCTGGCCCGTCTCAAAAAACTTCATTTACCACCAGGACTCAGGGAAGGAATACAGGGATTTCACTGGGATAATAATGTATTTTTGACAGACAGTAATAATTATTGGCATCAGACTGTGCCTGAAGACAAAGAGTGTTTGTTTTCCATCAGCAAGGTTTTATGATTGGAGCTGCAATGTTTTTCCTTAAAAATTAACTTTGGCTGCCAATAAAAGGAATCAGGTTCCCTTTTTTTTTTTTTCTTTTTTTTTTTTTTTTTTGGTGACTGTTGTTGTTGCTCCCAGTTTGGTTCCAGTTGAGAGGGTTTGCTCTCATTAATGTCCCCCTAATCCTCTAAACACTATGCCCAGTTCCCCAGCCCCCTGTCCACAGAGCCAGGGCAGCATGGGCTTGGGGGGTGGGTGTTCTCTTCAAATTTGGAGGGAATCTAATGGCAGAGACAGTCCCCCGGCCTGGGTGCAGGTTCATCTGCCCAGCAAAGCTGTGGGGTGATATTTGCACTGCACGAATGATGCAAAGCAGCCGGAGACGCTGGCAGCCCAAACACACGCATTGCAAAGCTTTTTAGCTGCTTTTTGAAAACTGCACCCGGAGAGACCCTGTGAGTCAGCCCACAGGTTTGACAGGTGAGTTTGGAAGGTAGAAGAAAAATAAATGTCTGTCTTCTGGCAAACACGTTCAATAATTCAATAATGTGCTGTAAAATGTGTGTTTTCATTCACTTGTAATTGCCCTTGTGTCCTGCAGAGAAGCAGTAATATGAGAACCATGCACGCAAGGCAAAGCTTGTGGAAAATACAGAATGGGAAAATCAGAGAACAAACAATAAAAAGTCATCTGTGGGGAAGGAGAGGAAAGCGAAGGAGGAAAGAAACTTGGGACTGGAAATTCAGTTCTCTCTAACGGATTTAAGTCTTCATTTTTAGCAACTGAAATTTAATCGACTGTCCTCTAGCCCCTATGCAGACGAGACAGGAGCACAGAGAATTGGTGCAGAGAGGATTTAAAAGCTTCAGTGCCACAATTACTCTGTCAAGGAGAGCAGGGGGGTGTAGGGCTGAGCAAGATGAGCCCAGCGGGAGAAGTGGTTTATTACAGCGCTAAGTGCAACCGATGCCTACGGGCACGAGTAATTCCCACTCGAGGAGCCGCAGCAGAGCAGAAGGGAGCTGAGCATCACCTGGGCCTGTCCCCCCTGACATGAAAATGAGCTGAAATTTAATTACCGGCTTTCTCCTTGAGTTCACCCCTGTGAATCCCCTTCTCTCCCTGCCATCGTTCCCCTGCGGTTTCTGCTCCTTCCTCCTCGCACAGGGAGGCTGAAGAGTGGAGTCGGACCCTCTGCCATAGGCAGCCGCTGCATCGCTACTCCCACCCCTCACCTAAAAGTCGGTGCAGCAGCTCGCCACCGCTGCTGGGCGCGGAGGATGCTCAGGGCACGGTCCAGGCTCTGCTCCCCCCACCAGCGGGGTCTGTGCAGCCAGGGACAACATCGCATGCTGGGGCATCAGGCTGAGAGCAGGGACCGGCAGCAGGTGCCAGCACGGGAGAGCCAGCAGCACAGTCCTCCCCTCCTTCCTCTTCTCCATGGCTGTCCTACCCTTAAGTCCGAGGACAGCCTGTCGCAGATGTTTGAGGGAAACCTTTGGAGGAACATACTGGTAAGCCTCCAAGTCCAGGTGCGGTTTGGTGCCCGGCTGCTCATCTAAATTCTGCCAAATTATTCATGCTGGATAAGTAGATGTTAATGACTTGGCTTAAGTTACCTTAGACCGACACAAAAATTTGGTTGGACAGTTTTCTACCCATCTGAAATGTGCTCTGAACATTTGTGAAAGATTCTTATAACTGTCACATAATTGAAGGCAATCAGGCATCTGTGTGTGCTAATGAAGCAGCTGTGCCAGGTTAAACCTCTGCAGAGCCGAGCTGTGCAGGGCTCGCTGCCGCTTGCTACTGGCAGGTTTTCCACCTCCCTTATTTGTGGTGGCTCATTTCTCTTCAGACCCTGTTGGTCTGTGTTTAAACATCACAGCTTTCTCTAGGGTAGGCAAGAAAACAAAGTGCAAAAGCTGGAAAGCCGCATTCGCCAAGGTGCTATTGACCACTTGTCCTGGTGGCCAGTCTGGCCCAAACCACGCCAGCACTCTTCAACATTTCTGCCATTTGCTCACTCCACCCCAGCTTTCCAGTTTAGTTAAACTCCCCTGAGGAGCATGTGCTTCCCTCTTCTGACCCTTTTCTACAGAGAAAAGAGCAGCCTTCCTCCGGTTATATGGTGCCTTTTCCTGCCCTCTCCTCCCCATGAGTACAGTTTTTTGGTCTGCATTTTCATGCAATATTGTTTTTAGCCCAGACCATCTCAGATCAAAGATGGACAAGCAAACACAGAGTTTCAGGAAAAAGGTCTTACTGTAAAAGTACTTGCTCTGTGCCTCCAGAACCTGTACACAAGGGAAACCTTAGAAAACTCATCTGCCTTAACTGTTCACAGATCATGCTCGTTAATTAGCCTGGTTCTTGCTGTAGGCTGCCAAGCTGGATCCCACCTGGAGCATTTACATTAGCAGGGAACATGTTCTTCAGCCTGGCCAGACCTCTCCATCAGCTCCCTTCGTGACTCAGTGCTTACTGGGCAGAAGGACTCCCAGCCCTCAGATGGGAGCCTCCTGTGAGAAGGATGCAAAGACCCCTCTTGACTTGCAACAGGACCTCAGTAGGTCTTAATCTAAGTCTGCTCAGGGTTTACTGGTCTACACAAGGACATAAGAGTTATTGGTCTCCATCTCTGCAGTTACTTCATCAGGGGATGCAAGCGATGTATCTCAACACCTCGCATGTTTCAGTCAAGTTCTTTAAAGTAAAAAACCACCAGTCAGAAATATTTGGCACAGCAGGATCACTGTCTGCAAGCTGTGGCTGCTGTGAAAGGCAGGACACACATCTTCATTCCTGCTCGACCCCAGCTCAGGAGAACACCCAGTGCACGTGCCTTGTGTGGGCCAAATGGCATTTACTGGCACCCTCCTCTGGAACTGGAGGCTTGTCAACCAGTCAGCCCGTGTGCTTTGAATGCCTTTGTACAGCCTTGCATCCCAGCTGGAGATGTTTCTCCCAGAGGCAGCTGAGGTGATAACCATGTGTAGCCCAGCACCTTGATATGCTGCCAGCCTCTCTGCAAATTGTGGCTGATGAGGCACCAGGAACTGGAGAGGTAAGAGTCAGCCTTGTTCTGACCACCTAGGAGCTGGTTTTCAACCTCACACTTCTCTCCTTGTGTGGAGTATGTTCCTCCTGCCAGCTCAGGTCCACAGATGTCTACTTTTGTCACAGTGCTGAAAACAAGAATCCCAAGTACTTTGAAGGGAACATGGTTTATCATTGTTCCTCGTGCATCAGCCAAAAATGAGGCGAGCCCAGGCAACACAAATGCTCTGAGGCAAGGAGTACAGTGGGGTGGAAACCTCTTGTTCACAGGGAGCTCCTGGTTTGGGTGTAAGAGTCTGCTTTGCATGGGAGTGGTTACCCCAGGGACTTCTCCAGAAGAGCAGACCCTTGAGGTACGGCCAAACCCACCCACACCTTACCTACTGCAGCATGTCCAGTCCTCAGACACCTGAGAATGAAAAGTCTTGGATGGTTACAGCCCCAAAACCAAGGAGTCACTCGAAGGTAAAGAAAGGCATACTCCAAATTCCCATCCCAACAGTATGCAAGAGGCTGCTGCTCTCCCAACACACACGCCTCTGGCCCTCTCCTCCAAGAACAGCCTTCCAGCGGCCTCAGGCAAGCTGCTCAGCACTGGCTGGGCTCTCAGCCCAGGTCCCAAGACCTGCCTCACCCGTGGGAGGGCTGGGCTCCTCCCGAGCCCGCAGCACTCCTGCCTGCACCATCCACCTCCAGTTTTACCAGGGCTCGGTGCAGGCAGAGACAGTAGGATCACCGACTCCTTGCAGACCCTCAGTAAGGCTGGTTGTCCTCAGTGCAGCAGCAAATTCATTTCACTGTTAACTTGGGGTGTATTATTTCACGCATCTGTGAAAACAGAGGCTCCACACACCCAAGCAGATCCATGGAAAAGGTTTCTTTGGAAACCACGCACGCTGAATACCTCTACCGATACTATGGGTTTGCATTCAGTGATGAATGGCTGGTTCTTCTGGGCCTTGATTTCAGAGGCTTCTTTATCCATACCTATTGTATTGTGTTAACGGCAGAGGCGCAGCTAGCAATGCAGGACTGCACACAACAGCATCACGTGCGGGTATTCTTCACAACAGGAATGAGCTATAGCAGTACAAGCACCTAAAAAGTCTGCAAGAATGTGGACAAGTATAATAGGTTTAATTAGAAAAGCAAATCATCATATCCTTCATTCTAATAACTATTTTAAAGAACAGACCAAGTGTAAGGGCATGAATAGACTTAACAAGCACTGTAATCACCAAGCTTAAAGAACAACTGCTCCTCAGCAAAGCTTCAGGAATGGGAGCTCCTCAGGTATTGTTTATGAGGTCTCTGCCTCCTCCCCGTTGACGAACTTGCCTGGGATTTGACCCTTCTGAGGAAGACTAAACCTGCGCAACAAATAGCAGCTGATACCCCCTGGTCAGGGGAAGCACCTTGCGGGGGCCGTGGCTGCTTCTCTTCAGCAGCACCTGTTTGAGCTCTTCCTGCCCATTCCCACACCAACATCACGAGGATGATGGACTGAGCTGCAACAGCATCTGCTTTGAAAAGTGTCCCTGTCGCACATACCCCTCCACTGGACCCCGCAGCCAGTGCCCATGTCCCAGTCCCCAGCCGCAGGGATGCCCCGAGGGCGGGCAGGGGGACACGCTCCTCTGGACGCTCCTGCCCAACAGACCAACCTGCAGGCAGGAGGGGAGAGGAATCAAAACTCACCCAGCATCACCACCTCCGGCTCTGAAATTTATTTAACTACAAACACACAGCATTTGAGAGCACCAGGCCTGGGAGGAATGTGGGGCACGTGCACACACCCCTTGTTTAACAAAAAGGGCAGAAGCTTCAGCTACTGCTTTATTTGAATACAGACATCACCCCAAAAAACAACAGGAACAGTTCTACTTCAGAATTACAATGGTAATGACACAGAATTTACAAAAATATAAATAACCTATTTGTAATCTTAAAGAAAAATAACATCCACCATAAAAAATACCATGTATTCCCCTAGGTAAACCATGGTTACAGAAATGTATTACTAAAAAAAAAAAAGCACCAGAGTCTGCATTATTAAGTAATCCAAAACACATAGGGCATTTCCCCCTAACACTTGCAGACTCTTTTCAGAAGTGTGCCCAGATCATTAAAACCAAGTTTTCTTCAGTATTGCCTGCTTCTGTAACAGCGTATTGAAGGTACAATTCTTAAAAGCACCCTGTTCAAGAAAAGCACCCAAGGATGTACTAATTGTTCATTTTAACAAACATTTTAATAGGATTTAAGTACATGCCTATTTTTATGTCTATGCTTAAGAGCTTTCCAGAACAGGGCTGGACTTAAACTTATCATATAAATTCCTCTGCAAATCAGACTTCCAGACAAGAGCGGTGTCAAAAACAATTGCTTGTAAAAAAATAATCCCGCTGCACAAGAGTATTTCCATTGTTCAGCCCCAGCTAAAGTTTGCACAGATGCTGAATTATTTGATTTCTTTCAACTCTTTTTGAGCCACGCCAGCTTGGCACGAACAGCTTCCTGATGCTGCAACACGAGATCCAGCGCTATGGGAATTTCCTTCCCTTACATTCCATGTATTGTGCTGAAAATACTATTAAAAAGCAGAAGTCAAGTATCAAGTCCATTGGTTCCCAGCTAAAGAAATTCACTGGCCAGGGACTGCCATCGTTGCCAATGTCCAAACCACAGCATTATGCCCTGTTTTCCAGGCTCTCGTGGTTCCCCAGCTCCCAAGGGCTGCAGCCGGGCTTGTGGCAGTCTGGCCACAGAGGTGCCATGGGGGACGAGTTAAAGGCCACTCGTAGAAATCTCGGCCCGTGTAAACACAGCTGATTTTGTCACTGCAGCTGGAAGGAGGTTGCCCACCACAGACACCAGTGAGAGTGGGGAGTAGCCCTTGGGTGGGAGGTGGGGCCCCTACTGAAAAGCCTCGTCCTGCAATGCTGTCGTGCAGTATCAAGCCACCCTGGAGCATCAACCATGGTGACTTGCACCAAGACCACACATGAGGCTCTGGGTGGGAGTGAGAACAGTTAAAACACACTTAAAACACGGCTAAACCCACCCCTGCCTTGCACTGCCAGCTCCTGACAGCCCAGCGCCGCAGGCAGCGTGCCCAGTGGCATGGCTGGGGCTCGAGGGGCAGCACCCAGTGGGGCAGGAGCTGTGGCGCGGCACGCACAACCCCTACACGTTGTATATGGCATGGCACAAACACACCCTATGCACTGTGGAGGGCACGGCACACACCCACCCTACGTGACAGCTCCTCAGCCTTGAGGCAGTGGTTAAGTTTTAACCATGAATAATATTGCTCAGACATCAAATAGCTGAAAAATAATAGTTTACCTTAAAAACTATGAAGTGAATGGGGTTGGTTTCTTTAAAGAAGGGGGAAAAAAAAATTATTAAAAAATAATCCATCCAATGGGTCCAGGGCCCACCCACTGGCACACCAGCAGAACTGCTCAGCACACACCGGAGGGACAAACGCGAGGACCTGCAGCACACACGTGTGATGATGTCCTCATTATTCACCGTTTTTAACTTAATGGCCGTTCCTGCCCATCCCTTGCTCCTGACGCTGCTGTGGGAGAGGACAGGGCCAGCTCTGCTGTCCTGCCTGGTCACCGCAGCTCTAGGTATCCCAAGGGACCACCCACTGGAGGCACTGGTCACACACGTACACAGGGACACACAGGAGAAGCCACCCAAACCAGTTCCAACTTCAAAGCCAGAGCTGGTGAGTTGAGCTGCACAAATGCTCTTAACTCAGACAGCTGTAGGTGAATTTATCTTAATTCCTGCTGGAAGTGACTAAGTGTGTCCACAGAGGCATTAAATATTTATTCGATTTTGTTAAGTGATTAATCCAAACACTCTCCCTCTGCTGCAGATAAACTTCGAACAAAAAAAAACAACCCTGACCCCAGGCTGCGTTTGCTTTAGCAATACTTTTCCTGACTGCTCCGTAACAGACCCAGTGCCTAACGAGAGCCTAACTAACCCCCGCCTAAAATGGGTACAGGGTTTACTACTGCTGGTACTTGCAGAGCAAAGAGCCTAAAACGACCTTGACTTTGGAAGAAACAAACAGCGGGGGAGAGAAAGTGTCAGATCCAGCTGGAACTGCCCATGCCTCCCTTTATCTAACCACATCCTGAGCGCGTTCAAGTCTTAACAGCGTTTAACAGGGAAAAGAAAAAAAAAGAACAGCAGCTATTAATACCCGTGTTCGGGCAGATCTGAGGAAAGGGCTGCCTTCCCAGAAGGTCGCCCGCTTTTTCCAAGTAGTGTGGTCAGATAAAAGGCAAAACTTTTGAGCTCAGCCGGGGATGCCCGGCGGGTGTCCGGGCGGGCGGCAGGGTAACAGTGCCACTTGCTGGTGGCCGGCGTGGCCAAGGACCCCGGGGAGTGGGGAGAAGGCAGAAAGCGCTGGCCGGACCCAACCACCAGCCGCAGCCTTGAGGACCAAAGCAACAAAGCGCCGGAGCGAGCGCTGCCAGCTCGGCCCCCGCCCCGCCACCCGGGGGTGCCAGGACAACCCAGGGTGACACTCATCGGATGCCACCGGTTGCAGGGAGCTGCGGGTGGCCGGCACCCGCCGCAGCCCCGCTGCCGGCTGCTCTGGCCATGACCTCAGCAGGAACGGCATCCGCAGCCCCACGCCGGCTCCGCCGCCTTGGCCCCACGCCGGGGCAGCTCCCGCATGCCTGGCCGCCCCCGCGCCGCCTCGCCCCCGACAGACACGCCAGACTGCAGAGGGGCGGGCAGGAGCAGTGCAGGGTTCGGCTCTGGCACCGGCATCCCCCAAACCCCGTCTGTCAGGCTGACGGGAAAATCCCACATGATGCCCCAGAGGCTGGGGGGCAGATTCAGGAGAACAGCCCAGACGCCTGCAGCCACCAGCCCCGGGGCGCAACACCCGAAATCAGGGGCGCCCGGCGCAGGCAGGACTGTTGCAAGCTCTGACAAATCCTCCAGGAAGAAATTAAAAGCAGAAGGGTGCTCCCCTCCCTAGCAGCTACTCCCAGAAATGAGAAAATTAGGTCATTCTTAGGCAGGGGGTGAAAAAAAAAAGGAAAAGATGATTTTAAAACAAGCCGGCTCTGTTGTGAGTGGCAAAGGGACATCACCGCTGACTGTGACGCGGTCACGGCTTCAGCATCCAGCTGCCGCCCAACACTGGCACAGCACTCGCTGCTCCCCGGGGCACGGTGGGGAAGCAGCCCTGCCTCTGCCGCCCCGTGTCACTGCAGGGTGGTTTGCACAGCCTCGGCGCTTGGAGGTGGCAGTCAGCAGACATCCGCGGGTTCGGGGTGCATGGCAGGAGCCTGGGGAGCGAGCCAGCACCCGCCCCAGGCCGGCAGCCACAGCACGGTGCTGTTAGGAAGGACATACATCAACCCGTTCTGGGGATCAGTCCGAGACTCCTGCAAGAAAACTGCACTGATTCACAAAAAGGACATGAAGGGGAAGACGCCAGAGTGCAACAGGGAGACAGAAGGCTGGAGGCCAGCACAGCAGCCATGGCCAGGTCCTCTGCCGAGGACTGTCTCCGGCACAGAGGGAGAAGAGTGAGGAAAAAGTAAACTGGGAAAGTGGCAACTGGCACCTGGGAAAGCGGAGCACGGGCCAGACAAAAGACGGGAAAGCTGGAATGGGAGGGAGGCGATGGCTGGGCCCATAGGAGGGTGGCTGCCCGCAGAGACCAAGCCCTGTGGCTGAGAAACCCCACTCCAACAGCAGGGTCAGCATGGGGCTCACTGCGGAGCGAGAGCACCGCAGCATGGGTGGCACAGCGACGGATGGCACTTCGCTGCCAGACAAGGCTGTCAGCACAGCTGGAGAAAAACAGCCTCCAGAGGAGCCTGAGCAAACCCTCCCACGTGGAGGCTGGGAGGAGGGACGGCTGTGGTCTCCCGGCACTCCCTCAAGGATAGATGCTCCCCCTCATGTCCTTCTGTCCCGCTATGCAAAAACCATCTCCACGTACTCCCCACATGCACACCAGAGAGTATGGGACCACAGGGCCACTGGATCCTCTCCCGTACCAGTACACACAGTGCCTGGAGCTTCCTCCGGCCCTTCCCCATCCTCTCTAGCGCTGGCAGCCCTGAGCCTGGCTGAGCGCAAAGTGGTCGCAGAGCAGGAGCAAGGCATCAAACCGCTGGAGCCGCTGCAGAGCTTGGGCCAGGAGTGGAATGGTGACCGCATCTCCCGAGTAGGTGAAGTGAGCAACAAGCTGCTCAAATCCAGATATTCGTCCCAGCAACTGGGGTGCGACCCCCAGCTCCAGCGCCACGTCGCTGAAGTTCTTCACACCATCCAAGGAAGGGTCCAACAAGAAGGCAAGTGACTGCACCAGGGAATGGGGCAGCTCTGCTACCGGCAGACCTAGGGGCAGCAACACAGCAAAGCGGGGTTAGAAACCAACCTATCTGGCTAGGATAAGGATAAACAGAGCAGCCAGACTCCAGCCTGTGTCCCTGCTGAGCAGGTGAACACCACCTTGCCAGGGCAGCTATCTCCTCCAGCATCACTTTCAGAGCTCAGGAACATGGAGCTGGCTAAGTCCCAGGGAGGCTGGTAACTGGTGACAACTGCGCATCCATCTGCTACCCACTCACAGACCACTCAAGGCAGTATCACAGAAAACCCACCCTGTGAACTAGCACCAGAAGCCACGAAAGATAAGTCCCTGGGATGACTGGTACCTCCACAGAGCCATGGTAGGCTTCTGGAGGAGCTCCCTTCCAAGAATCTGCTTCTCTCCACTACCCCAATACTTGGAGAACAAAGATGAGGCTGGAAAGACACTTACCCTTCGTCGTGCTGCTGATCTGAGTCACAAGGCTCTGGGCATCATCCACCTGGCAAGACAAAGACCCCAAGGTCGGTGGCAGTCTGGTGAGAACAGCAATGCCTGTCACTGCTCCCAAGGCTGTCACAGAGGCTCAGAGAAATTGCACTTTTCTTTCCAGCACTACCATCCCACGGAGCTAACGACCTCCTTGGGATGCTCCAGGGCCTCCCAGCAAACTGCTTCCATAAACGGTCACCTGGAGCTAAGCTGTTAAATGCATCTCTCTGCCAGACATTTTCTGAGCCTCAATGATGTTAGTCACTGGGTTCATTATGAGATCACCAGAGAGGGAGAAGAACCAGCCCCCTCCCCCCTCCCGCTGCCAGGTCAGCTTTCTGGAGAGCAAGAGGACAAGAACCACTTGAAAACACATCAGTTAAAAATATGCTTATACATTCAATAAATCGACTCTGGTCTTTTGGGTGTTTGAAACTGCCCCAGCAGGTCACATCTCCATGGCTGATGGCCTGTTGAGTGACATATCACTAAACATCTGGCAAATAGTTTTTGGTAATTACCAGTTAGTCCCAGATATTAATGAACCTTAGTCTACATCTCTAACCCACCAGCGAGCCCAGCACCCTGCGCCCAAGCCCTGGATGCCTGGCAGTGGTTTGGAGGAGCAACTTAGGAGGAACTTACCAGCTGCTCCCCGCTTTCAGTGGTGGGATTTGGAAAGGTGGAGGGCAGGTGCCGGGTCCCCTCCTGTCCCACACCACCACCCTCTGCTGGGATCCTCTGCACCGCTCGGCTCGCAGCATCCTCTGACCGCTCGCCACCCACAAACTCTGCCTGGGTGGAGAACTTCTGGAGGTCCAGCTCGGTGCATTCCACTGGGGCGTGCGGCCACTTGTGCTGCATCTCAGAGGCGCAGGAGGAGAGGGGGGCCAGGGCCTCTGTTGCTCCTGGCTGGCCCTTCCTGGGGTCAGAGGATGGCAGGACCCCGGCCAGGCAGTCGCTGCGGCCTGAGGCCCGGATGAGGGGCTGGCTTTCCAGGAGACTCCTGCTCAGCTGGACTTTAGAGGCAGCATTGACCCCGACAGTTGGTGACAAGTCCATCTCTGGCTGGAGAGAGGGGAGCTGGAGACCCACGGCTTCCCCGTCCGAAATGAACTGCACTGCTTCCATGGGGCCTGAAAGCAGAAGCCAGCAGGGCTCAGCAAAGCCCAGGATCTGCCCTGGCCCCTTCCAGGGCTCTGCCAGTCCCGCCATCAAACCCAGTGGCCCAAGACCTGTGAGCAGAGTGGGGAGCACCCTGCCAGAGGCCAGACCCCCAGCCCCCACAACACCACCGAGCAAAGCCACTTTGTGCCTTTCTGCAAAATTTTGAGTGGGGTCAATCCGTCCCCTAGTCGCAGGGAGGGAAGGAGCGAGCTGGGGGGAGGGATCAGGAGCTGCGCGAACATTGCTGGTACAAGGTCTGCAAGTGTTTGTTAAGACAGGTCCCAAATTTCATGTTGGTGGGACTTGGACACTGTCCAGCTCCGTCCTTCCTGCCTAAGGGCATCTCAGTAGGTCCTAGGACTGTGCGAGCTGGAGCCCAGAGCCAGCCTCCCTCCCCCCAGAGAAAGGGGTAGCAGGAGCAGGTACCTTCTGCCTGCCTGTAGCAGGGGCTCAGGTTCTTCACACCCAGGCAGCAGGGACCAGCCATCTGCTCCTCACACAGGAATCTGCCGGGCGCCGCCGCAGTTGGGAACATTGCTCGCTGGCCCGAGAAGTTCTGAGTCCTCAGGAAGACTTGGAGGATAGAGGAGAACCAGTCTGAGCGAAGGCTTGGCTTGCTTCCCCAGTGTGTCCTCAGCCATGTGGTATGTCTGCTGGCAAGGAGCTGGGAGCCAGCAGCTCCCTGGCACGCTGCTGGATGCCAACGTGCCCCAACCCCAGCCACCAAACCTACTACCCTCTTCCCTCACCAGTCCTTTGGTCCTGCCCTGCAAAGAGCCACTCAACCTCCGCCTGCCCCCAAGAAACCCCAGGAAGAGAGGATCACCAGTTCTGACTGTGTTAACGGCATTCTCCTCCTACTAATTGTGATACTAAGGAGGAGGGAGGCTCCTCCATGTCTCTGAACAGACAAAGCACAAGAGAGGTCCTGCAGATGTAAAAAGCAGGATGAGGTGTTTCTTCTGTATGAGCAGAGGAACGTTTGGGTCACTGTATGCTGCAAGAGCAGCAACACTAGGGACAATGCTCAACACAGGGAGGAGGGGGGCACGGGCACATGTGAACAGCAAAGGGAGAAGGAAGAGAAGCACTGCAGTCATTGACTCACCTCGCTGGCACTGGCTCTTCCAAAACCGCTTGCAGTAGATGATGGAGAGTGCCAGAAGCACCAGTACAATGATGACCAGGGCACTGCTAGTCAGTGCAAGAAGGGCCGTGTCCTGCGGCGGTACAGTGGGGACAGCTACCTTCACCAGGTTTGTTCTGGACCGACCTGCAAAGACACCAGCCACAAAACACTGGAGCCTAACCCCAAGGCTTGGGCCACCCCTTCCCTGCCCATCCCTCTTCATGTGTAATGACCATGCCTCCTCCTGCAGGTCTGTGGCACAGTGCCTTGTGCTGTGGCCAGTGAAGCAGGGTGGCCAGCAAGCAGGATCAGTGAAAGGAGGGCGCGCATCTGAGTGCATGCCTTTGACATGGTCACAATGACTTAGCATGTACCATGAACCTGCTCCACCATGTCCTCATCCCCTGTCCTACCCCAGAGCAGCTTGCCCCCCCACCGGCGAGGGATGGCACGTACACTGAGGCTCGGAGGAGGGCGTCTGCTTGGTGCAAGGGATGCACTCCCAGTCCAGCTGCCCACTGATCCGTGCCTTGCGGTAAAACCTGCAAAGAGAGCAGAGGGTGTCAGCAGTGCACGGCCCCGCAGGAAGGCCCTGCTAGCCCAGCCCTGGAGATACGGGCGGTTTGTCCACCCTGCAGCAGCATGGGGAGAACTAAACCCCCACGCTCCTGCCCTGGCAGGTTGGGACGCCCCATGGCAGCAGGTCTCTCCATCGCTGGCTGAAGCCGTACCTGCAGCTACTTTTTCACGTCTGTCACCATTTTGGCCAAGGAGCAACATGACTCGAATTGCCTCCCTCCCTCACTGCGTCTGCTAAAGTGGGCGATAGCAATCAATAGCTCCATGAAGCCACAGAAACAGCTCAGCCTACAATTGCGTCTGGGAAGAGGCTCATAAACCAGAGCCCCAACTTGTTCCTTTGTCCCAAGTCCCACTGCTCGCCAGCACGTGGTCTGCAGCCCTTGGGCATTTCGCAGGCTGGTTGTATGCAGCAGTCTTCATTTCAGCAACTCCTTAACCCATCACTCAAAGCATGGTCTGTCCTCGTCTTTGGGGACTACCAATTGTAGTGGTCTACAGCCACTCGTCTTCCAGAGCTTAGTCAACCTCGTGTCCACAGGACCAACTCAGGTCTGGAAGGAGTTTTTGTTCCACTGCTTGTTCACGGGAGCCTTCAGGTTCCCTTCTTTAGAGCTACAAGGGGGTTGTTGGGTGGGTCTGATTCGCATGTTATTAGCGGTGTCCTCAAAGTGGCAGCCTTGGGTCACCAAGGCTCCTCTTATGTCCCATGTCCTGGGTGGCCCCAGATAAAGCCTCCTCTGTCTATCCCCTCCCTGCACGCTCCCAGGTGTGACCACTGCGGCTCCACTTGAGCCAAGATCCAGCCCCACTCACCCTGGCAGACACTCCCCACAGACTGCATTGGTCGTCGCTGTGCAGTTGGACTTCTGGATGCGATTGATGAGGGTGCAGGACAGGCAGGGCTTGCAGCCATGATGCCCCCAGCTGTCCTTAAACTTCCTAGGAGGGCAGGCAACGCATTGCGCATCCCCGCCGCTGCCATCACCACAGTCCTGCAAGACATGAGGTCGGGTCCACAGCTGTGGTGAGGAGCCACTTCAGGTCCCAAAGCGGTACCAAGGGGAACAGTGTCCGTTCTTTTGGGCAAAGGGTGGAGGGGTTACCACTCATGCGAAGGGTCCTCAGAACCCAGATGAAAGCAGAAGCCACCAGAGCAGCTCTGATGGAGACACGTTGGGAAGCCGTTTGCTGCCCAGCTGGGGCCCACTGGCCATGTTTAGGGAGGAGGAAAGCTCCAGTAGTGACATGCCCCAGGAGGCACCACTGGTGGGGGGGGACTCTGTGGGGCACCTGGGTGGGAAGTACCCGTCCCACTGCCAAGGCTGGGCTGGACCCCACCTGCAGCCATGTCCTGCACGCACCCATCCAGCGTGCAGCCCAGCTGGGCAGCACGGCTTCACACAGCGCTATGGAAATCTAAATTTCCTCCTGGTCCATCGGCAAAAAGGAAAGAGGGCACCCCAAGCAGCAATCCAAAATCCCTTCCCATCCATTACTTCCATCATCTCACCCTCCTATCCAAGGTGAGGGTAACTGTTCACTGTCCCTTCCCACCAAGTCCCAGCTCTTGTCAACATGCAGAGACCCAAGATTATCCTTCCGAAGGAAGGCTGGCAGAGGATTCCCCTAGCACTGCAAAAGCCTCAGTGCCAGATGATTCCCAGTCCTTCCAGAGCAACCGATTTACCTTGGAAAGCTCCTGCCCGGGCATGCAGTTTCTGCAGGGGGCACATTTCCCATGCTCATCCCGGTACTCGCTCTCTTGGCAGTCCATCGGGGCCGGAGAGGGGCCAGGAGCCTGAGGAGGAGAGGAAGGGAAGGCAGAGAGGTCAGAACCAGCCCCAACACTTTTAAGGTGAGCAGCGTGCCCCTTTCTGGGCAGAAGTTTCCGCTCTGGCCAGGACGGCAGTCTGCATTTCTTACACATCACGGCTGTCACTGTGGCAGGAGGAGGTTGCCTGCTCCCACCGCACAGCAGGCTGCTCCGGCAGTTTAGGAAAGGCTTCCCAGCAAGGCTGGGGATGAACTGCCTGGTTCTGCTGCCACATCGCAGCCTTCACAATGGAGCAAATGAAGTTTCATTTCCAGTATTAAGGTAGACCCACCGATTGCTCAGGTCACTGGTTCACAGGAGGCCAGCGGACTTTGCCAGCCCTGGCTGTAGGTCTGGGCATCCCAGACTATCGGTAGAGCTCAGTACCAGCAAAGTCCCTTCTTCGGGATCTGGCAGCCCAGCTCCAGCCAGTGTGGCTGTGTTGGTCTGACCACAACCAAATGCCGGTGGCTGGCCGTGTCCCTGGCAGAACAGGACACACACCTGCGGCCCCGCTGCGCTGACCCGGAGCTGTGCAGGCTGCCCAGGCTCTTGCTCCGCACATGTTCCAGCTCAGCGCAGGTTCGCTTGCAGACATCTCAGAGTACCAGCAGAACAAGCACCCACCTCCCTCAAAAACACCATCCAGAGCCTTCCCCAGGTGAATTAATGGCTCAGCTGAGGTTAACAGCAAAACTGCCCCGGCCTCAGTGGAGCCACAGTTTGCACCTTCAGCGAGGGCGGCTCACAGTGGAACGTGGGACTGGTGTCTTGCTGAGAACAAGCAACTCAGACTGAAGCTACAGAACCAAGTAATTTATTTGGAGTTTTGGGGCTGTCTGTTCATTTCTGTATATTCTAGGTGGGTTCTTACCATGATGACAGAAACAGAATAAAACCCACCCCCACTAGACCAATCTTCATTTTGCTTTCCCCATAACCTCACGCAACAAATCAGGAGAGAAACAGTGTTCAACTAGCCTTGGGAACAAAACTTGTTAACTTCTGAACACCCACCAGGAACAGGGAACACCTGAAAACACTCTTTTGAAGACCACCATCCTGAACAGCCTGAACCACCTGGGAAAACCTGGCATTTCAGCCAAAGCCATCCTGTTCCACAGCCTCAGGAGGAGGAGAGGCTTGGCCCATCCCCTGCAAGGCTCTAGCAGCAGAAGGGGGAGCGGACTGTGGGGCCCCTGAGCACCCCTCAGCCCCTCCTGCCACAGCCCCCTTCCCCTCCCATCCGCACCGTTCCTGGGCACCGAACACAGCATCCCACAGCAGCATTCCTCCACAGGCTTTTTCTGCGCTCCTCTGTTTAATCCCCCACCACTCCCTTGCCGGCTGCCTTTTGGAAGCGGACACTTGGACGGGCTCCCCGGGCTCTGAACGACCGAGATTCATTCGAGATGAAGTCTGCCCCGGACGAGCATAGAAAGTGAGTCACCCCTCGCCCCTGCTCCCGCACACGGCCAGCTTTCATTAGCTGTTACAAGGAAAGGCAGCGCAAGCCAGCGAGGACTGGCGATGAGAAGCTAAGGGAGCTAAATTTATCTGGCAAACATCTCGGGAGGGGCATGGTCACAGCCTATAAATAGCGCAAAGGTTACTGACACTATCGAATAAATAAAGGAGATTTGTCACCATCTCAGAAGGTGGTGAAGAGAGAGCCCGGTGCCAAAGCCCAGGGAGGAGCACAGGGTTTAGCCTTAAGGTTCAGCTACAGGCTGAATGCAGTAGCAAAAATAAAAAGGGGGTGGACGGGCTCAACAGGGGCGACACAACCACTTCAGAAGGCTGGCACGCTAATGGCCCAAACCCAACCTCTTGGTGAGTTCTGAGCCCGCACCCTGGCTCACCCCCACCGGCAGGTGCCTCTGCCCAGTGCAGGGGGGTCAGTGCTGCTGATGCTCTGGTCCAGAATCCGGAGTTTGATTTAGGCTCTCACTCATAACAAGAGCATAAAGATGTGCAAAATAGAGTTGCAGGCAACAGAAAAGAGCCAAGACACCTGAGTCTGGAGAACAAGGGGACTGGTTTTAATCAGCTCTCCAAAATGCTTCTGCAATACAAGAAAGAAGTACTGGTAGGGGGGAAAAAAAAAAACCCAAACCAAAAAACCAAACACCCACCAAAAAACCCCAAACCAGCAGTCTTTTTGGTGGAACTGTCCTGCAAACAGAACATGACCACTATCTCTCATATATTTGTGGACTTTTCTGCACTTCAGAGGGGTCTGCAGCTAGGGATACATCTCCCCAGAAGAGGAACAGCTTAAACCAGTTTCCCAAATACAGAAAGTTACACAGGCAAAAGGAATCCCGTGCCAGCACAGCTCCACGCACGAGGACATCTGCCAGCATGACGGTATCACTCCGGGCGGGTGGGGGAAACAGCACACCGCAACCATGCCAGCAAAACTATTAAGCTTAGAGCAAGCCTGCTATTTCTCAAGCCACAATATAATGATACATGGAATGAACACTTTGTTGAATATCTGGCACGAAATTCAAAGCTGTGCGATTTTTTTACTTCTTATTTTAACAATACCAGAACCAAGACATTTAATTTGTAAGTGCAGCATACGTCCAAACCACGTAGCACTGCCCTGGTAGAGCAGCAATTTCTGATAGTCTAGTAAGCCACTAAAACAACTGGTCCTAATTAGTAGAAAGTAAAAAACCAAAAACAAACAACAAAACCCTCCCACCTCTTTGGAAACTACACAGGAGCTCCAAGTGACTGCCAGAGCAACAGATTTTATCTGCCAAAGAGGAATAAAAACATGACACAGTATCAATGCACTTAAAAGTTGGAGGGAAGCAAAACGTAGTGCCATCATTTCGAGATGCATGAAATCTTCTAACTTAAAAACATCATAATTTGTTAAGAGACTCTTTTATTGTCCTAATGGGACAACTTCCCGAGCAAGGCGAGCCCAGTGTTATTACTCAAGACAGCAAACACATGAGCTGCTGAATGAGTTTCACTCTATGAAAGAAAAAGCACTTAAGGAAACCTACACTGGAAGTTGCAATTCATTCACCTCCGTCGCAGTTTTGGAGCTCTGTCATTGTCTTTTTCCTGTGAAAATGTAATTTTCAAAAAAATTAGACTATCCAGGAATCTAAACTATTTATAAATTTCTTTTGTGTCCAGCTAATGGATTCTGGTAGGAAAAAAAGTGCAAGGAAATCAAGAAGTGAAGGGGTACAAAAATCATCAGTGAAAGCGTTAATGCTTCTGGTTCTCCCCATCTGACCATGATCGGGAGGCAGGCAGGGCGGCGCAGGAGATGGGCCAGGCTGGTCCCTGCCCCAGATGTGGACCCCGTCCCCTCGAGCCACGGGTCTCTGCTCGCCCAGGACAGAGCCACCTTCAGGGGCTCTCCCACATCACCGCACAAGGCAGCGGGACGTCGCAGGAGGACTCTGCTGCAGGACAGACTAGCACAGCCAGGCAGTAACCGCGGCTCAGATGAGATACTTGTATATATTGGAATGTAAAACTAGAGAGCTGAAATCCTAAATAAGAACAGCAAGTGAAAAGGAAGGGGGAAAAATGAAATGTTATCTGGAAAATATTACTGCATGCCTTGTGTATGGCAGTGTCTAGTCCCAGTCTCTTGCTCAGTCATTCCTCTGCTCTTGCTCATTAGTCTGCACTCATTTTGTCTGGACAGCATCTCTCTGCACCTCCCTACACTACAAACCATGCTGGGAGCGACTCTGCCACCCCTGAAGGATGGCCTTGTAGAAAAAAAAGACTACTCAGGGAAGCAAAAATAGAAGAAAAAAAGGCTGACTATGAATCTTTCCACATGGTTTGGAAATCAGCAGGTTGTCCAGTATATTTGTAAGATCTACTCACAAGATTGTCCACTAATTGTTTAATTTGGAGTGGCTGGAAACTTAACTTTGCTTTAGGTGAAAGCACTCCAAGCTCCGGCGGGAAGCACTCTGGGCTGGTCTCATCTCCCTTCACTTCACTGCAATAACCCCCAGGCTGCAACGCTCACTTTGTGCTCCGGCTTGCTCACCCTACCTGCAGAGGGAGGCATCGGAAACATGACCAAAACCCCCAATATAGGAGAGAGCGTGTCGCTCCTGGTTTTGCTGCTGTTCCCATTCAGCTTTGCAGAGTCCCACAAGGCACCCACCCAGGCACGGGTTCATCCCTGCCCAAACGAAGGGCTGCCCCCGGTGCCTCGGACAGCAGGAGCCAGGCTACAAACCACAGTGGACAACCAAGGCTTGAGAAAGGGTGAATCCAGGGTCCTGGAGGACCACGACATATCTCCGGTATGTGGATGACTTCAGTCCTAAGGCACCCAGAGTTAGGGCTACAGGGCTCTGCTCCCATATTCACTGCATAGAGGTTTGAGAGATAACTACAGACTGGGACCATAACTCCTGAATTTTGTCAAGTTTTGGCTGTCCACCTGGGGCATCCACACTCTGCCTTAACAGATATCTCAAGTAAGACTTCCAAAACTCCTACCAATTTTTATAAAACCTTGGATCTCTATCTGTTTTTTGCCCTACACCTACTTGTTTGTAATTATCACTGTCTTGCTTGCAGTAATAATTTGTTTTCTTTGGAGTGCCTGGCTCTTTTATTCAATTCTTAACACCATCATAAATAAACTCACACAGATTACACTGAGAAGGGAAAAGCATCACGTAACTCGAGTAAGGACTGTTACAAATAAAAGAACTTGCAATCAGTGCTTATTCAGAACTACTTAAACGTGCCCTTAAAAATGCTCGACGCCTTTTGATAGGTGAAAACACTCGAGCATTTTCAAGGGCTGAGCACACCACCGTGCGCCCCAGCACCTGACCCCAGCAAGCACTCGGTTACGCAGCTATCCCACTCCAGCCGCCGATCCTCGCGTGGAGGCAGGTGAAGAGCGAACCCAGCACCTCGCGACACCTTATTTTCGACTTAAATAACCAAGTGGGGCTGGCGGTGGGCTGCGAGACACGGGTGTGGTGTGCCCTGCGACGTGCGCGGCGTCCCACGCGTGCCGGCAGTGCGACGCGTGTGGCGGGTGCCACCCACGCGCGCGTGCCGCCCACGCGGCGCGGCGGCCGGGTGCCACCCGTGGGTGCGCCCCGGGGCCGGTCCCCGCTGTGCCGG
>VYXH01002005.1:31089-50673 GCA_013397275.1 Burhinus bistriatus | reverse complement strand
AAAAAAAAAAAAATTTGGATATTGCATTTGTTGTTCTTTACTGACACACCATCTTAGCTAAGGGCAAGCTGGCGTCACTCCCAGAAAGAGTGAAGACGGCATAACTGCTCGAATAGCACTGAACCAGCCCTTACGCCACAGCCTGGGTAGCAGTAGGATGCAGGGCACATTGGGGCATGTTTCAGTGTTCATACAACCGGGCCAAGTGCTCCTGTGCCTTTCCCTTCTGGAAGAAGGCACCACAGAGACTGCTATTTCCTCCTTGCCCCGGGTCAGTTTTACAGGAAGGATCAACTAGATAATAAAAGCTACAAACTGCCCCACACACACTTTGAACAAACCTGGTGCATTTCTACCACTATTCTAACTCCCTCGTGTACCACTCAGCTTGTCAGACAGGGGTTTCTTTGTTCACTGTTTCTGCTGTCACGAACCCAGGGTCAGCCATCGCTGGGCACCTCCTCACTGCTCAACCCTTCCCTCCTGGTACTGCCTCTTTCACTGTCAACGCAAATCCTCTCACTGCTTTCTTAACCCTGATTAATGATTATTCTCTATTGTCGGTCTTTTGCACAGCACCCAGAAGGAGAAATGTTCTTCCGAAGCCCAAGGACAGACCCTGCCTTGAAGATCTCTCAGGCCAAATTCCAGTGGCAGAATAAAAATGGCAAAGAGCACAGGGGGCCTGAGCCAGGCACTGGAGCTGGATTGCGTAAAGCTCTTGATGTGAAAACCTGACAAACAGTGGTGTGAGGCTGAGAGCATTGGCGCAGACCATTGATTCAAGGACAAGGTGGCATGAACCTGACAAAAAGGACCATTTGCAGATGACCAGAGCTATGTAAAGTTTTGCAGGTAAAGATAAGGACTCGATTTAATGGAGGGAAAGACTCCAGAAAGGGAATTACCAAAGAATAGAAGAACGAGCTTCCAGGGCCTCGCCAAAGGACCCTCCAGCCTGGTACCCTGATTCGGACAATAGTGAGATGTGGGGACAGGGAGAAGATAACGAAAACAGAGCACAAACATTTATTTAGTAAGCCTTGATGGACTTATCTTCCTTGAACTCTCTAGTTTGCTCGCAAACCCATAGACAAAAGTAGCATCCACAGAATCTTTTGGTGAGGAGTTTAACGGCTCAACTACCTGTTGCGTAAGGAACCACCTCCTTTTATTTGTTCTGAACTGAAAAGCTAGAGCTTCTTTGACATCCTCCAGTTTTTGCGTTACAGGGGGAAGTGAGCAATCTATCCCTGGGCATCCTGAGCAAGCCAAGGAGAAGGAAAGAAGAGATTACTTCTTCAGGTACACTGCAGCCAAGCCCTACTTGTTCACCATTTACTCTTCTTGCTTGGACAGCTGGTGCTGCTATATTGCAGCTGCAAAAACAACACTGTTTTTTATATACATCTTCCAGTCTGCTCATGGTAAAGAGAAGAGTTGAAGCTTTCTGCAAGGAATTATTTCACTTGTTGCCACTGAGTCCACCGCGTGTAACTCTGATTTCAATAGCACACAGTCCATTTGCAGCTGAACAGAAGTCAACATTAAATGTGTCTATACATCAGGTGCCAAAGCTAGCAGTTCAGAATAAATAATTAAGCAGGAACTCAGCAATGGCAGTAGCAACCTGCTGCCTAAAGTATGTTTGTAGGCATTAATGCAAATTGACTGCTCTTAACCACCTGGTAATAACTATGGCTGTTACACATCTACAGTGTTATTGTACAACTAAATAACATTTCAGCCTTTGACAAATGAATACTGCAAAGAACTGTTTCAGACAGGCAGTTGCAGCACGAAGTCAGCTTAAATCAGTGCGATTTTTTAATGTACCAGGATCTTCGGGCAACCTTTTGCTCTCATTTTTACCCACAGCCTCATTCTATGCAATTGATTACATTCTTTGAATTGATTTTTCAAACTTACTTTCAAATCCATGAAAGAGCTTCCTCTCTATGAGAGACTTGGCGGTATTCAGGGGCTGCAGGCATTACTTATTACTATCTTCTACTAAAACTTGAGCCCTGACCTTGCATCTTAATGTTGACCCATGGAAGCTAAGATTCATTGTTTTTTCAATCATTAAAAAAATTCTGGTCAGAAAAGGCAAGTTCTTTTGTTGAATTAAAAAATGTTATTAGCATTAGCTAATATATCTTACTTCTAAGGATAAATTAAAAATCGTTTATAAAATGTCAGTGAACTGGCCTGTACTTCGGGAGAGTGGATTACACTGCAGATGAAGTCACTGAGCATCCCATAATCGTGGGGTGCGCTCAGCTGTGAAGCTGTCCTGCCACTGCTTTCCCTGTAGCACGACCAGTGGGAATTAATGTGTGTACACAAGACAGCAGCAGCAGCCCGGACGTCAGGGTTAGAGGTCTGCTACATACATGAAAAAGCAGATCCTGCTTCTCTTTTCGTTAGATAGTCAGCTGTTTTCACATGTGCTAGAAGGAAGGCTTCATTTTCAATTTTACCGCACACACAACCCCCAGAGAAGGTGAATTCCAGAGCGGACTGTCTTTTAAGAACTGAGCACTGCCAGCTCCTTTGAAATCCACTGGCAGCTAAGAGCATTCAGTAAGTAATATTTTTGTTGAAAAGTATTGTTTTATTAACATCAAAATACTTCTGGGAATCATAGTGATTTAGAAAGAGCTTTCATCTGCTTTCTGAGGTGCTCCCTTTCAGTGAAGGACAGTTTCAAATTAAAATACTGGCTTTTTGCTGGGGAGCCACAGCTGAATAAAGAATTTATGAAAAGTGAGTGACGGTCATGCCACCCTGATGTCACCCTCAGGAAGGGTTGGTGGCCAACACCACACCAGACAGGTGACATAGATAAACAGCCATTAGGAGCCACAGAGATGGACAGACCTTGCTTCATTTTGGACTTTGAGCAGGACTGGACCAGAGTTTCCAGAAATGAGACAAAGAACTTCAAAACGCCCACAGTCACCAGAGGGTTGTAAGCAAGGACAGCCTCTTATTTACTGGGTCTAGGTCCTATGTCCCACCGAACAAGCAACAACTTGACCTACAGCACACTTTCCAAGCTGGATGCCATGTGTAAGAGAGAAAGCCTGTAGTTATCTACTATCCATCTCCGTATTTATAGCCTTTGTTTATGGCTGTGTTATTGTTTGGTGGCTTTTTGACTTTTTTTGGCAGGGACAATGACTTTTCTGCTGTACTATAAATGAGAAGCTGTGTCCATGAGCATATTCCAGGTCATTTTCACAGCACAGTGGTCACAAACACTGGGCAGGCTGCCTGCCAGGACATCGCCACTGGCCTGCTGTGGGGCAGGCAGCTCCAGCACTGCCATGGACGCTGGTATGTGGGTCTGCAAAAATAGAAAGCTGCTTAAAGATGGGCCTGGGCTGTAATTTCTCTTGATATACTTCATGGAGGAAGTGGTCAGAACGTGAATCTTCTCTGAAGGTCAGGGGAGACATTTGTACCAGGACCTAATGCACTCACAGCTTCAAATATTTCTTGGCCCAGGCTATTTAAGCCACCAGGAAAGTTGCTTAGGAAACCAGACAATGTCACTATTTGATTTGTTTCTTCCTAGGCTTATGTTCTCCTGGAAGGTAGAAGCAAACCAGATGATCTTTTCTCCTGTCTCCGTCCTCTTCTCTGGCTTAAATTTGAGCACTTTTGACACAGCTCTTATTTTGCTCACCTAACTGCAGACTTCAGCTTTTCCAAATTCAATATTTTCTCCAGAGGATGAAACATGTCCATGGACAAGCACAACCTCAAAGACTTGGTCAAGCCCAGCTCAGCAGAGCCCAGCAGGCAGTATAAGGAGACTTAGGCACTTCTTATTGGACTCACAGAGGAGACTGACCCGAGATCCTCATACCTGGCTTGTCTCTGGTGGCGTGGAGGGACGTGACCCTTCGTAGCCACTTGCACGACTCAGGGCCCCGCTGGTGCAAGAGAAAACAATAGATGAATCTATCCATTCATTCATTACAGCCAGTTTTGCCCTTGACTCTGTTGATTTTTTCCAGGCAAATATCAAATAAAGCCATAGTGAAAACAAACTGCCACAGATTTATGACTTCAGTTCTTAATTAAATTTTTCTTTTGTAGCTGCTCGCTCACATGCAACAGTCTTGGCTCCATGGTGAACCTGCAAGAAGGTAATAAATACAGTTTTTCTCTCCTGATGGGTAGCTCTCCCTTCTGGCCTGGGAGAGATGACTCACCGGTTCCCTGCTGGAAGCAGACAGGGTGAGGGGGGCCAGGCTGCCCACAACCCCAGCGAAGAGCCAGCAGGGTCTCTCAGGTGACCATCCCTTGATTCTGACTCAGCTTCAGCTCAAGGTTTTCCAGCTTGGTTTGACCTTTGGCAACAAGTGAGTCATGACAGGGAGTCACTGTGTGACATCTGCTTGGGTGATGGATATACCTCTTTGCCCAATGGATGCCCTCTGTGTAAAAAATCCCTGGCAAGAAAAAGCAGCCCTGACTAGCACTCTTGTCTAATGAGAAGCATTTCTGGGTCTCGAGAGCCTGCCTTCCGATTCAAGGAAAAGCACAGTTATGAGGTAGCTCAGAGGATGCACGTAGAGCAGCTATCCGTGCTGCATTTGTCCTGGGTTTTAGCTTTGCACATTTTCTACATGTGTTACAAGAAGAAAACCAAAGTGAGCCCAGGGCCAGGCTGCACCCGGAGAGCAGCTCGCGGCAGCCTGAGCAACACGCGCAGCGGAGAAAGGAAGAAGTGCGAGCACCTTCTCCTTGTCCGTGGCTGAAGACCAAGATCTGAAGCAGGCTCAGAATAAATGCCCCTGAGAAATGGAGAGAAAGTAAGAGATTGTGAGGAAACAACTCTGACTGTGAAATGTTTTTTGCTGTAATTTTTGGCTTGTTGAACAGGGGACCTCCATAGTACTCGTGCTTTGGACTGTGTTTTTTTGCACGGATATTTTTGTGGACATATCTCCTCCCTTTTGTGATTCTGGGCACAGTTGCCCTCCCAGTGGGACACTCTCAGCATTCCAGAGAACCGCAACTATTTTCTATACAAGGAAATAGCATCGGAGGAACTAGCTAGCCAGACGAGAAATAAGGCAATCATTTTTGGAGGATAATACATGTTGGAATTTATTTCACTTCTAAGGGTACACTATCATCAAAAACTGACCATTTTTCAGTTTTTCACAAAACTGCTTACCCTATTTTTCCAGAAATGTTCTTGAATCCAAATTTTAATGAGGTATTTTGTTTTTAAAAAACCCCAAATAATGACTCCAATGAGAGTAATAAATTTTCTCATTGCAAATTAGTAAAATAATAAATGTAATTATGAATTCTGAAAGGAAAATACTTTCAAAGCAAATTTGGTAAAATATACTACAAAACTATTATAGCACGATACTGCAAAACTGTTCTACAGTAAACACTATCTAAAACATTTGCTTTTAAAAAAAGGTTTTTCCTCAAAAAAAAGTGTGGAAAAGCAGCAACTGTTTCCGATAAGAAGTATGTTACTGGCTCTTTTTATCATGATAAAACAACTGAAAATAAGCAGAGAAGGCAGCAAAGGAGAACATTTCTCCTAGTCATCTGTCTTGCCCTGCTACAGGATACATCTAAAACTTACTTCACCTGGTCAAGATTTTCTCTGTTGCCATTACAGTATCTTCTTACACTCCTGATCCCATACCTAGATTTCTCCACAGCATCGTAATCTGTGCCACACAACCATCAGGGACACTCCTAACCATTTGCAACACTACTGCAAAGGACAATGTGTATATCTTGCATTATACATTGACTGCATTTGAATTTATTTTGCCTAGGGAAAGCAGAGTGAAAAAAAAAAACCAAACCCATAAAAAGACAGACACAGAACAAAAATGTGTATGTACAAGGTTAAACTGAGGTATCCAGACTTACTTATTAACGGAAACGTGGAGATGCTGATAGCATCTATTAGCAGATAGTCCTTTCAGGTCTATCCTAGCTATTATCCTAGCTAGTTAGGATTTCCATCATGCACATGATCTTATTCTAGATTATTTGATAGTTCGTTTCCTGTTTCATCTGGCTTCTGTTGGCAGCAGTGAAGGTTGGATTCAAACATAAGATTATTCTGCAAATCAAGAAAACAAACAAACAAGATTTCTTTCCTAGAAGCCCTCAAGCACAAGTATCTTTCATTCTTTCCACTCTGTCCTGCCTGTCACACCAGGGAGTATGTGTGGAAAGCAAAGTACGTTTTATTGAGGGGGAAAAGGAAACAAATCACTGAGTGTGTACAACTAGGAGCTAATCTCCATCCCACTGTAGAGTTTGTGACTGTGATTTCCCAGCTGTCAGCATCATATGCCATGAATAAATGTCTCTCTAACGTCACTTTAAATGTCACTCTTTCTTCCACCCTCTATTCCACTACTGATTTTCTTGTAGGAAAAACATCTTTGCTCAAGCGATGAACCTGGTCAGTCTCCTGCAGGATGAACTGCTCCCTGCTCTCTGTACAAGCCACCTTACACCGGCAGCCACAGCCCAGGCAGTGCCCACTGTCCATCCCGCTCAAGAGCAAGGTCTTGTGAATACAGCCCTGTAACTACCTAGCAATGTGGTGAGAGCAACGGCACTGTGCTACCCTTTTGCATCGAACTGAAATGAATCTTTACCAAAAAAATCCGTCTGGGAGGGCAGCTGCCAGGCCTGCAAAGGAAGGTCTGCTGATCATTTTATGCCTTTCTTTCTTTTGATTGCTGCTCTTTAGCTGAGCAATAGATGGTGATAGAAAGCATGTTCCCTTAAATCCTCTTGTCAAAATGCTCTGGCAATATAACATCTGTAGAATAGTAGCAGTTACACCAAGAAAAGTAAAAGTGATTTCTCACTGTATTTACTCAGCCAATTAAAAAATATCAACCCCGTTTATGAGAATCCTTTTGAAGTCATTGCTGTGTGTTTCCAGTTCCACCTATTTGTCTCTTCCATTTCTTCAGTGATATGCACGTTAATATGGCACTGTCAGTTATGTCTGTGTTTGTGTGCTAAACTCCTCAGTTTTCCTTCCATTATTTTCTTTACAAACAACAACAAAAAAAAACCCCAAAGCTTTTGGCCATTGTTTTGAAAATAAGAAACTGCATTTAATGACTCTGATTCTATAAAGAAATTTTTATATAAGGAATGGTCCAAATTTTAGCTTTCTTAATCTTGACAGGCTCCCTATTAAGCGTAAGTAATGTTTGCTTTCACAGGAGACTAAGCTAGATTTTTCTTTGCCTTGTTGCATGGCAATAGCCATGAAAGACACAAAGCATTCACCTAAGCATTTTTCCTTTCTCAAATCCTTTCTAATATATAGATATTACTGGCAACAGTCATGTAAGAAAATATACCAAAGAACGAAGCATTACTGACATCAAAATCCGTTAAATGAACAAAACAGGGGATCTGAGATACCTGTAGTACGTAGTTAATAAGAAGACCGTTTTTGGTCACATCTAGCCCACTAAATAGGCAAGTTTGAAACTGATGATGTCAGTGTGCCTTTTACAGAAAAGTTTTAAATGATCCAAGTGGTGGGTTTTACAATAGATGCTTTAAGCTGGGTATTCAGATCACTTGCTTTCAACTTCAGCCTATTTTCCTTTTATCCACCCTTTCACTTGACTGTTTTAATCTTCAGGTCGTAGCCAAAATAAAGTCAACTGACAAACAGAACTTGGCCCAAGTATTCAGTTAGGGGCATGTTTCCTTATTAAGGAAGAGAAAGTGAAAATATAGAACAAATTATGCAGATAAGTATCAGAAAAGTCAAAGCTAACCAGATCTCAGCATTTTCATGTGAGAGACTGGCACAGAATGCACTCTCATTGGACTGAAACATCATACTTCTGTAAAAGTTTCTATCCCTTTTTCTTCTTTTTCTCCTCCTTATATCATTTAATGACCATGATTGCTCTTGGATTTTTTTTTTAATATATTTTCCAATTGAATATACCAGTGTCAGTGCCTTATCAG
The DNA here is from genome assembly GCA_013397275.1 of Burhinus bistriatus. Taxonomy (NCBI): domain Eukaryota; kingdom Metazoa; phylum Chordata; class Aves; order Charadriiformes; family Burhinidae; genus Burhinus; species Burhinus bistriatus. The sequence continues at coordinate 42,660 of VYXH01002005.1, read as the reverse complement.
GTATCATTTAGCTCAAAATAACATACTTCTACAACTTCATCACATAAGTCTTTAAAAGCATGTCAGGTTTGGAACCACAGTCTAGATGAGAATAGACTGAAACATCAAACAAGCATAAGCCAGTATACAGCATTTAGACAAACTTCAAACAGGAGTAGCTCTCCTTCACTTTTGTTCTGTACTTCATACTCAGTCAAACAGAAGCAAAAGGAGGATTCAATGAAAAACAAGTAAGTCAAATACAGAACAGCATATAGACAAATAACAACAGATATTACTATTATCTATGGCAGATACTACTATTATCTACGGCAACAGACACTACAAAACCAACAGTTTAGAGAAGGACATAAAACCTGCCGCTTCAAGCTTTAAACTGATTTTTTAATATATTATTGGAATATTTCACATCTGCTTCCTGTACAGCTTCTTTCACATTTTTATCCTCCAGTGCTGGATATAATCACAGGTACAATAAGTAGTAGTCAAAGTATTAACAGAATTAGCAGTTGGACAAGGCAGTGGTTGTCCCTATCCTATTAGCACTAGTGGCCACAGTATAGGTTCTGCGTCAGGTGATGGGATGATGGGGTACCACTGCACAGCACCTCACACCACAACTGCATCCATCTCCAGTCTTTCCTTCCCTTTCCTTTCCTGTCCTTTCGCAAAAGACCCCCAGTCTTTTAATCAAACTGGTAAATGGCAACATCTACAGTATGGTCTAATGTATGGTTCGGTATACATTTTAATATGCTAAACTTTCCACATAACTCTTTCAGAACCACCACCAGCATGAAAGCTGGAAGCCGTAATCCCAGCTTTGGTAAGACATCTACTACCATCAACCTGGTGCAGCAAATATGCATGCTCTTTGTGAGGATCACATTTTCCTATTGCAAGCCTGAAGCGTCAACGAAGGCACAAGTGGCCATGTTGCACAGAAGTACAGAAGACATGCAATTCACACAGCTGCTGAAGATCCAAACATCAGTCTGGTGTCACTGTAGGACATAAATTTATGAAATGAGAGAAAGTGGCTGCAGAAATGAATTATCTTCTTCTTTTTGCATGTCATGTACAATAAACAGCGCAGAAATTTGTGAGGTGGCCGATTGTGGTTCTTAGTTCTTCAAATCAGACAATGTTTCACAGCAACAACTTTCTAAGTTCGTCAGAAATATTCTTTTTATCAGCTCAGAGGAGGAAACAGTGCCCGAACTCCGTGACTGGCTGCACCTGCGAAATCACATGGAAGCCAAAAAATGCAGCCTTCAGTGGAGCTCATCTGTGGAGAGCACAGCTGAGGGATCACCATGCAACCTGGATGACAACAAAGAGAAACTTACCAAGCATGAAGATGGTCTGATAATACCATAGATAATATAAAGATAACAAAATTAGAAAACAGCCCCATCAAATGTAACAGGATATCCTAGGAGTGTACCACTGCTTTATGGGCAATGCCACTGAATCACACAGTGTAAGTTTTAACCTCCTCAAGTCTCAGAATCAAATGAATGTCACCTGCTTCAGTCATGTGCCTTCTATAGAACAAAGGAACTCATTATCCAGGGTAAAGCAAATGATAATCTCTCTTGGCCAAGGCACTGAAGCATGCTTCTGTGCTTTTGTTGAAAAGCTATTAAGAGAGGATGTGGAACTTGAATTTTAACTAGACGGGGTTACTGTGTATCTTACTCAGTAACTGAAGCAATTGATAGATCCCTTGGCTTCCAGCAAATACCACCAGCTTCTTCAGAACAGGACTGGGTTGCCAACTACCTTTCCCTCCTAGTACAGATGCCAACCTAGCTTGAAAGGAAGTTGACAGGCTTGTGGAGGCAAGTAGCTGTAGAACACTGCAGCATGAAATGAAACCGCTGATTGCTTCCCGCTCGCGGAGCCACTGCATAAACAGCAGTGCGAATCCACTGTTCGGCTCCAATAAGCTATGCACAGAAAACTGATGTCCACATTAATTCAGGTGTTGAGCAGATGATGACAGCAGCAGAATTCAGATATGTCCTGAAGTTTCTTAAGAACTGTGAATACCCCTGCCAAATCACGGGAGGTGTGTGCATTGGTAACATGCTCAGGAATGTGCAAGCTGCAGCCTTGTATGAAGGAAAGACTGAAATGATTTTGCATGCTATTCCCTCTTTATTATAAAAAACTAACAAGAGGAAGAAGAAAATTAAGATGCTTGAAATGACATCTTTAATGTCTTCCAAGTAATGCACGATACATTTAACCATTTTCAGTGAGGGTTAGTATTGCGTTTTACATTTTGCATAAATGTATAGATTAAGAATTTCTTCTTTGATCAATAAATGTTTAAAGCGCTGCTTCTTGTAAAATATGTCTTATGTGATTTTAAATTCTTTCAGAACAGAGACATATGTCTCCAAAAATCACCATTAATTTGGCACTTCAGATGGTACCTCTTGCTGAATCTTTTGACTTTAGTCACCAATAAAAAAATAAAATTCATTCCCTGGCTTTCTGTTTTACTTTTCACCTAAAATCAAGCTGAACTGGAACTTTGCCAAATTGTAAGAGTTGAATACTGGTTTTCCCAGCATGTCTGGTCCAAATGAGAAATACAAGTGCGAAAACACTGCAAGGAACCCTGTCTGCATGGATCTGTGACCCAGCTGGAAGCAGGAAGTGCTAAAACACAGCAAGAAACTATTTTCACACAACTTCCCAGATACATTGTGTGACACCAAAATTACTTGGAGATGCCTATGACCATCTTAAAAAAACAACCTTTGGGAAGGTCATCCATCAATAGCTCTCATCATGCCCTTCTATCCCCAGTGAATTAGTGATTTTGTACATATACAGAGAAACTTGAGGAATTAAAGTAGCTTACAGGCAACTGAAGAATGTAAGCTTCAAAATTTTGCTGTTTCTGAAGAGAACTAGTAGGACCACCTCATCTCAGCTCAGTCAGCGAGCAAGCACCCCTGTGTTGTATGTAGGAGTTAAACTAATATATTCCATCCATTTCAGGAGAGCAGTGAACATATGTAAGAACCATGTCCTGACCTGCACCCGTCCAGCGGATAATTATTGACCTGCAGCTGTTTGCAGGCAGGCTCCATGACAACATAGAGTCTGATAAGCTTGACCAGCTGAAAATGGGGTATGATCCACACTGATGGGCTTCCCCACCAATCTGTTCCATAAGGAAATACCATGAGCAGCTCTTTGTCGGTTGTGTCTCTCTTCATTTTAACAGTGCTCCAAGCTCCAGTTCCTGCCATAGTCCTGCCTTCACGGTCATTGGCCATGCCTTGCCCACTGGTCAGGTGCATCCATGGATCTCCCCAGTTTCTGACTGCCTCATCCTGACCTCAAGGTTTGGCTTCACCCTTGACCTCTGCCTGATTTTCCACACCTCCATATGCAACACATGGCACATCCAGACAGTCCAAACTGGGACATTGTGCTATGCTTGACACTAATGACCTTTTCTACCATTTCAGTTGAACATGATGTGGCATCCTCTGAGAGAGGACTGGAAGCAGATAGGTTAATTTGCGGACCAGTGTAGGAAACAGTGAGCAATATGATAGTAGCAGAAATGTCTTGGGAATTCTCCAATGAAAGAGAAGTATAGATGTTGCCCTCCACAAACTTTTCATTTCACACTCTGGAAGTTTTAAATCGTGTCTCTCCAAGTGGTCATGAGCTGGGCAAGCCAAAGAAGAGGCATCCAGAGATGTGTTTCCCTCTGAATCAGAGGAACCTCTGGCAGCTAGTCAGCTGGAGATGTTGTGCTGCTGGTACTGAGCAGCCTCCTCACTTCCTCTGGTAACAGGGATGCCTGCAGTTCCCTTCTTAGAGGGAGATACCTCAAAATGAGCAACAGAAGTGCGTGTAACAAAAGATGCCCAGTGAAGGTACAAGAAGCAGAGTTTTTCACTCATCCCATCATACGATGAATTAACACATGCACTAATTGTTTTGATGGTTGTCACTGATAAAGACAGAAACATGTGAATGGTACAAAATCGCAAAGCAAAAACCGCAACAAGGGGAGATATTTGCTGCCATTAAAAAAATCCAGAACTGACTACCTTTAAACATTCATCCCTGCATATGCACTAACATAGTAAAACAAATCACATAGACCTCCTAGCCAACATGCTTTGGGGCATATGCTGTCACCATGTGAGGGTCAGGAAGAATGTTTAGGAGAGTATTGTACTGGTGCAGCAAAAAGACGACCTTTTTTTCCTATGCAAAAGGTTAGACGACATCCCAATAACTGTCGCAGTGAAGGAATGATTCATTTAAGAGGCTGAGACTGCTACAGAGCTATCTGTTGTGAACAAAAGGTCCACACAGCATGAAGCCTTTTACACACAGCACCAGTTCAAACGTGTTAATTATTGCGCGCGTGCTTCCAAAATCACTGGGGGTATTCCTGAAGCAGACTGATCATGTGAATGCCATTATTTATTACCAATACTGCCAAAGCCTGTTGCATTAGACATGCATCCTGGCAGCTGACCCAGTTAAATACACATGCAGTAAATCAGGTCTCAGTTACAAAATAATTTCTGTATTTTTCAGTGCGCACGTCTGTCCTTGTAGAATATTCTTGAAAGGCAGCACAGCATATTGCAAGCTTTATCGTTTGCTGTAGTGTGAAGTGGTGAATATATTCCAGAGCAAAGGAGGTCGAAGGAGCAGTATGAGAGGAGGTGCTCCTAGTACTTTTCAAAAAGCCCACTAAAGTTAAGTGTGTATCTTTAATGAGTGCAGTAAGGGACCAGACATTGGGAGATTATCCTACAGAAGACACTTTCTTTTGGCCAAACCTTGCGCATCAACATTGCTGATCCTTTACTGAAGTGATAGATATCAGTGGTTCCAGGAAGTTCAGCACAGCCGTATCAGATAATCATGTTTTTCAATAAACAGAGACGATCAAAGCCAGAGGATAACTCGTAGGTGTTCAGGGAATGCCACATTCAAAGCTAACAATAGGCTGAACACTGGATGCTGTTTCACACCCTGTGCCAGGGCTCATGCCAGCCAGACTGTTTCACTGATCAAAAAGAGTTGTACTTTTACCTTTGACCCAGCAATTCCTGTGGAGCTAGACTTCAGCCCTGCCCGTTCTGAGGCACTGAGTACTCAAAGCTTCCAGTGGTCATAAAGAAAAATACAACTTGGTCTAAAAGTCAGTGCTGAGCAGACTTTGAGAGGGAGAGGTCACATTCTAGAGAAAGGGGAAACCAGCATTGTGTATGATGTTAGCATTTCTGCAAGACTGGAGGCCCCCTTCCTCATTGCCCTCTCCTCCACCTTAAGCAAGACTCCCTCAATCTTGTTTCACAAAACATCACTGGGTCAGAGAAGTTACTTGTCTAGAAAGTCTTGTTGAGAAAACTTCTTTTTCTTAAGGACAGCTGCTACGTACCATAAGGGTTAATCCAAGCACTACATAATGAAGAAAAAACATAAAAAAACAGGGAGGTGGGTGGGAATTTCATACACCTATCTATATGCATTTAACTCAAAAGATCCTGTCTGGGCATGCTGTAAAGTTGAGACAGAAAAGCAGAGATTACTCTTCTAGCTTTGGCACCTCTACAGCCTTCAGGTCTGTCTCTCTCCTTCTACACTGACTGTCTGGGGTACTTAAGGGAACTGGGAACCTAACCTGGACACTTGAAGTAGATCAGCTTTTAAGCCCTATATAAGGACACTGAAGAGCTAGATAATGAGCTGGAGTTTATTTACATCATTTAAATACTTAGGAAAAAAATAAGTAACTTTTAACTTGCTGAGATAATTTTTTATTTTAATGATAAAACATGAATGTCTTGGCTTCGTGGCCTGAGGATGCATGTATAAATGAGATTAGTTCTGTACCACTCTTCTGTGTCACTCTTCTCTATCACTTCTTCCTCCAGAAATCAATTAGTCTAGAATACAGAAATAACAGTCTTATAATTAAATCTCATCCTATCAAAGGCAATGGTTTAACTGTGACTTGTGAGTGACAATAACACTTTGAAATAAAAAGTTTTATTAGTAGGAAAATTGTGCATCCTGTACTTCAGTTATTTCAATATTTAACAGTTATTTTTAGTAATAATCAATAATCATGGGAAGTGCTCTTGCAGATGTAGAGCATAAAAATGATGTGCTCATTTCCATTTGCTCAATAAGACTGCATAAACAAAAAATATTGTACCCATATTTCTCCCTGTTATGCATGGCTTAACACTGATTCAGCCATTAATATCCAAAACATCCCTGTCTAGCATTAATGTAGATAAATAATCCTACCTCAGATTAAAAAAGAATAGGACATTATCACCATTCCACAGGTTTCAGTTCAATTTTCTTGATATTATATAGGTAGGGAAAAACCTACAAAGCCACAGTTATAAACTTAGTAAGAAATAAACTTTAAAGAAGGGGAAAAAACCCAAACTCATATTCTGGTAGCAATGAGATGTTCATAAAAATCCCAAGAGATTATTTTCAATGAACTTTCTTCTTAACTAGTAGCACAAATTGTTTTGTACAGAGAAAGGAAAAAGTTAAATGTTTTGCAGAAAGAGGAAATACTGAGTTTCTTTAAGAAGCAGGGGAAGCACATGGAGCTAACTGTGTGAAACTTGGATTTCAGTTGGATTGTCACCCAATCCATGTTGCCAACACCCAGAATTTCATCATTAATCATGCAATGTTCAGATTTTATAGCTTCAGCTCCTGGTGCCAGATTACTAAATTCAAACATCAGTCTCATTGTTTTGTTGTTTTGAAAGCAGAGTTTTAAAGCAAAGCCCTCCCAGTTGCACAGGTTAACCAAAAAATGGTCTGAAAGTTCAAAAACAATGACTTTTTTTTTTCCACAGTGCTCTTTTCACAAATATGAATAATGAATGATTTTGAAGCACTGTCTCCTGGTATTTTAGTCTCACCTACGATTCTGATAGACTGGATAACAGCATTACTGTTTACTTTCCCTGAAAGAACATACCAGCAGCGACTGGCTGTCAACAATGTCTCCTTTTAACTTGGTTTCCTAAGTGAGTAAGGCTTATCTAATTATATTGCCTTTCTGTCCTTACAGCTCTTTGTTAATAGCCGCCTTGTCACCTTTTGAAGCCATTGCCAGCTTCACTCAGATGCGGCTCAACAGCAAAGTTCTTATAGAAATCAAGTCGCTACAAGTTTTGCATGTGGTGTTGGTGATAGATGAGAGAGATCCCAAGGAATACTCTCATGAAGGGAAAAGCTACAGTGTGAGCTCAGACGTGACCTATTGTGCTGTTTGTGTGCTGCTGCCAAGGTGGCAGTTAGGAGAACGGTGGGGAGTCAAGGGGATGGAGTACCAGAACTGGATTAGACAACATGGGTGGACCCTGCAACAGAAGATGTCAGGATGCTGTTGGGAGAGAGGAAAAGGGATGTGGAATGAACACTGGTAAAGAAATCAGGTGGCAGTGCTCAAAAGACAGCTTGTTTTCAAGGGATGTTGCCTCTTGGTCCACATAGCTAGTACTTGAAGCCTTATGGAATTGTTTCTGTTAAGAGCTGAAAATGATGATGTGAGTCAGATCTTTTTTCAGTTCATTCCTTCCTATTTACAGGTGTCGAAAGTTCTGTTTCTGTAAACATGGTAAAGGTCAGCAATAGCTAGAATTTTCCATGCTAACAGTTTCCGAGCACACTTCTCTAGTCAATTCTGTGCCCTCAAGCACTCTTTTTGCTCTCTCCTTGCATCAAACTTCCAATGAGTTCTCAGGCTTTCCAATTGCCTTCTACCTTGAACACAAAGCCAGGCAAAGCTGCAATGCCCCACAAGCACTGATAGCCAGTTTCCTGGGAAAACATCTTGTTTTGCCACAGTTATTTCTTGTTTAGGACTTGCAAAGCAGCATTTCATCTTGGGCATGGTTGCTATTGTTTATACTGTTGTTACAAAAAGGCACGTAGTGATGTCTTCCATTCATCAGGATGAGAGGTTGCCACCTCTTCCATTAGCTTTATCAACAACTTTGGTTCCCAGCACCCCAAGCATGTTTGTTAACCATCATCAGTATCTTCTGGTATAACAGCTCTTTTTCCATATGGAGGCAGACATAGATTGTGATTTCCACCATTCTTAAGGAGGTGTGTGAAGGAGGATTTATTGTTCAGTGGTAGACATCTGTCACACTATTACATGACTGGAGAAACAGTGAAGTGAAAAAAGGACATGTTGGAACACGCACACAAGTCATAGATAACAGATATCCTGACTTTAGATCATAGTTTACAACAAAATAAAGCTGAAATCTAAAATCAGTAGAGATTAAAGCCAGAAGGCGACAAGCACATGTAAGTGACAGAAGAGCAGAAGGGAACAGAAGGTCGTTTTACAATTAGGGAAGAAAGAGAAGAACCAGATCTGCAGAGCTGAAAGTAAGAGAACTTGCAGACTGATTTGCTTCTCGAATTTCTAAGCAAACTCCAACACATGACAAGACAATCAAGGAGCTAAAATGTAAAATTGCTTTTTCACAGCTGAAGCCTTCATATTGATCTCATATACCATAACCTCTAAAGATGAAACAAATAACCTATGCTGCCAGGCCAGCCTTGCCTTCCAGTGGCACTGCTGTACATAAATACGCTATGGTTTTGTGCCTAGGGCTTGACTGCTTCATTTCAGAACGAGCAGCGGGGTTGGAAAAAGCATAAAGCTTTGCTGGGCTTGTGTGGAGTAGGAGCAAACACTGCCTGCTGTTCTGCAGTGACCCCCTCTGACTAATCTGGAAGCAGTTCAGGTCCGTGGGAGGCAGAGAAAGTTCTTAAAGCAAAAAAGGTAAGAAGCTTTATGCCACTCCTCCTTAATACACGCATTCTGTGCGGAATTCTAAAAATCATCAATGGAATCCTGCTTAAGGTAAGAGAGGAATTTTTTGAGAACTGGAAGATTCATGCTGAGACTCAGCAGTGTTGTGCTTAGGTGTGCCAAACAAACTCAGTTTTGTTTCTTCAGTAGCATCTCAGGACACATATAGGCCCACCAGACAAAAGAGGGAGGAACACAAGACACCTCAGGAAGGCAATGCCAGATGTCTGCAATATTTACCATGCTAAGGCGTTACTGTCTGACTGGCAAATGTGACAGATTTCTGGGTTGGGCAGGAATCCTAAACCTTTGGGAAGGAAACCAAAGAAAGGAAACTAAAGCAAAACCAGAAGATAGTGTGAATTCTTGATCACCACCGGGGGAAAGTTCAGAAGTGTGGGCTAGCCAGGGAACTGTATGCAAACAATGACAGCCTGATGCCTGTATCATAAAAAAGGCCTCTTAGCCTCTTTGGACAGCATCTTTTCATTCTAGAAAGAAGACAGACATCTGTGTGGGAAGGAACTGATGGGAGAATGTGAGACTGCCTGAGGAGCTTGGAGGAATAAGGGCGTGCTTATTGAACAGAGAGTAAGGGATTGTTGCAGCATAGCAACAGGATGGGGAGGAAGACATTTGTGACAAAGCTGCTGTGTGCAGATAAAGGAAGTCCTATGGTACCCACACTCTCCAAAGCCTGGTATCTTCTGACACCACCAAGGCAAAGAGGGTAGAAAAAATGCCATCATTTCATCAAGTAGCATTTAACTTTGACTGTGACTTAAACTTTCACAGAGTTGAAGAGGATTTAAAGTAGAATCATAGAATTGTTTAGGTTGCAAAAGCCTTTAAGATCATCCAGTCCAACCATTGACCCTACTCTATCAGGTCTACCACTAAACCATGTCTCTAAGCACCACATCTACACGACTTCTAAACACATCTAGGGATGGTGACTCAACCACCTCCCTGGACAGCCTGTTCCAATGTTTGATAACTCTTTCAGTGAAAAACTTTTTCCTAATGTCCAGCCCGAACCCATTTCCTCTTGTCCTATCGCTAGTTACTTGGGAGAAGAGATCAGCTCCCATCTCACTACAACCTCCTTTCAGGTACTTGTAGAGAGCAATAAGGTCTCCCCTCAACCTTCTCTTCTCCAGACTAAACAATCCCAGTTCCTTCAGCCGCTCCTCATCAGACATGTTCTCCAAACCCCTCACCAGCTTTGTTGCCCTTCTCTGGACACGCTCCAGCACCTCAATGTCCCTCCTATACGGTGGCGCCCAAAACTGAACACAGTACTCAAGCTGTGGCCTCAGCAGCACTGAGTACAGGGAAATACAAATTCTTGATAACAAACGCACAGCACTTCCACTGTGAAGGGAATTGCAAGAAATGGGATTGGTGATGTGGCTTTGTGAGAAGGCTCTTACAAAGCAGAAGAAAAAGAAATCTGGGGGATTCTGCCACTCCTCACTTTGCTGCAGAAATGGCAAAGGTGGGAAAAACAACAACAAAAGACAAAAATTGAAATCAAGGAGAATTAAAGAGATTTTAAGTGCTTTTGCAAGTATATTGAGATGAGAAGTTGGGAAAGTGCAAAGGTAGTGTTCATATCAATCGGAATGGTGTTAGTGATGGAACTAACACTGGACAGTGAAAAATCTGTCTGCAGTAAAGCCATAATGCCAGCACACACATGATGCTAACAGTACCACTCTGGGCAGTAGATTGGCACTGATAATGGCAATCTACAGCTCTGGCTCTTTGGATGATAATCTACACAATTTCTGAAGGTTTTCAGACCTGGTTTCCAGCGTCCCTCAAATCCTCATCAAGCGGTGGGTTGGTTCCACACCCCTGGCACAGCAAACCCCAGGCCCACCGCCCTCACCAGAACCTGGCGTCAAGCTGCTCTGTGTGCGGCTGCGTGGGGAATCAACACAGGGACACCCCACCGAGCAAACCCCGCAGGTCGGGCAGCCTGGGAGAGATGAGAGGCGACGCCATCCTTCCCTCCTACCTTATGGGGAGAGCACGGCCTCCCCTGGCAGCCCGGGGCGGCTGACCCCCTGCTCTTCGGCCTCTCACCACACCAAGGACATGAGGGTGCTGCAGCTGCCAAGTGAACACGCCTACAGCAGTGAGCCACCTTTGGCTTTCCCTGACAGTTAAGAAGGCATGAGGTGAGAACAGGGAGAAGAGATGGGCGCACGCACGGAGAGGGGAGCGAGAGCCCCGGTGCTGGGTGGCCGCATGAAGCCAGCACTGCACGGAATCGGCAAGGAAGGATGTTCATGGCACGCTTCACACGAGGGTGGGCACCCTGCCCTACCACACACCTCACACCGGCTTTTCAGGGGATTATTGTGTATCTGAGCACCACGCACTCGTGGCAAGTCTTGCTCTTTCAGCTCTTTCCGACAGGGACAGCAGTGAGGGCTATCGACACTGGACGCTGCAGTACCACGACACGGGTTGCAGTGGCGTTTCAGGAGGCCGCGCACCCATCCCGGGCTCCCGGTCCCACCCGAGGCAGCGGCCGCAGGGCGAGCAGGGCAGCAGAAGATGGCGCCCCACGCCCTCCACCGCCTCCCGGGACGGCTCCCCGCTGCCCCCCGGCGGCACCACGCATGCGCGCCCGCGCCCGCCCGCTCCTTCCCGCCGGCGGCCCGGGCTCGCCCTCAGGGCGGATG
>VYXH01002005.1:0-31025 GCA_013397275.1 Burhinus bistriatus | reverse complement strand
CGGCCCGCGCGGGCCGCGGCCTCGGAGGCAGCGGGTGAGGCGGGGGCCGCCGTTCCTCGGCCTCGCCGACGTTCTTCGGCCCCGCTGACCCTCTCCCGTGTCTCGGGGCAGCTCACGGTCACTCTGAAGGGCGAGCTACCCCATCGTAGAGTTCGATGGAATGAAGTTAAAATTGCCCGTAAAGTGGTTTTCACACAGGAAAACCTCTGATGTCAAGCCTTAAGGTAGCAGCCAGGGCAGAGGAGAGGACGATGAAGAAGGAATGAAAGCGCTGGCAGGGGGAGAAGAGACCTAAACTGTCTGTGATGGTGGGCAGCAGTGTGCATGCAGCTGCTCAGCCGTGCTCCCACCTTCCTGCTGTTCCAGGGAATGTGGCAGCCATAGTGGGACTGTGTGGTTTCTCGAGAGAAAAAAAATGGCACAGGCACTGTTTATACATGGACTTCAGGGCCTAATTTTAAATCAGAAGCAAGCTCTGCAGGCAAATATTTTCTTTTTGACTGTACACTGCTGCTTTTAATCTAACAAGGCCCATTCAGTAAGGTATCACATGCCCATTTTCTTCAGCCACCTTCAGTAGGAGGTGACAGCCGACAGCACTTTCCAGGATTTTTTTCTTTGTGAAGGTAAAATCATTTTGGTGTACTATTGAATCTACAGCTCAGTGCTGCTTGAACTCAGCGAAGACAATAGACACCTCCACCAGTGTTTAGCAGCACACTGGTTTTTGCTTGCTCTGGCTGAGCTAAAGAAAATTGATGTTTTGGTTTAAACTGGCTGTGAAATGCCACTGTTATGCAGTTTTTCCTCGGGTGGGCACTTGCTGCTCTGTTCTGAGCTGTCTAGAATGAGATGTGTTGAAGCCTGCAATTCACAGCATGTAGAGTAGACCGCTTCTAGAAAAAAAAACTCACCTTTAATAACCTAAACAGTACCATTGCTTTGCGTAACTCGCTGGCCCATCCATTGCTTGTGGAACGAGTTCCAAATCCTCATGCAAATATGCAGCACCGTGTGTTGTTACTGCATGCTTTACCCTTCATGCTGTTTCCTCACCTATGATCACAGTGACAAAAGCCCCGGCAGCTTTTTGGGGAGTGAGGAGAGAGCTCCTTGCTTAAGGGGAATGGGTCGAGTCTAAAGCACGTGGGGCAGCGTTACTCATTTGGCCAAGGCTCTTGTGCACAGGCAGCTTTGCCATGGCAGCATCTGTGTGATGAGGATGCAGAAAGACGGGAACCCCGGGGATGTAATGAACTTGAGCAATTACAGTATCACTGTTGTAGCTGCTCACACCAGGGCTGGATTGTACTTTGTGGCAGAGGGCAGTTTTGTTGAAACAATTGCAACTGAGGTTTGACATTGAATAAAATGGATTTCCGTCATTGGGAAACAGAAGTGGGTTTCTCTGTAGGAAGTAAAGGAAATGGTTTTGTTTGTTTGTGTTTGCAATGTCCAGAAGTTACGGCTGGCCGACCAGATGATCACTGCCCTTCAAAACGCACTCCAGGTGTTTTCCTTCATGGCCGTGGCTGACATAGCTCACATAAGCATTTTGGGGGCTGTTCTGGAGCAGCCAAGACAGCTTCCCTGCTGCTGAACTGTTTCCAACACCAGCAGTTTACCCCATCCTCCACCTCCTTGTGATGGGGTGTTTCTCTTCGCTGTGGTCTGCGTGGCAGCAGCAGTAGGTGGAAGGTTCAGGCATACTTGTGCTCATTTGAAAATCAGTAAGAGTAGCCCTGTTGTGCAAAGCAAGTGTAGGGACATGGAGAGCTGTATGAATAAATGTGAGAGACCAGGACAAGCAACATAGATTGAAGTTGAATGAAGTTAAGGTGATCACCAAAGGCTTTATATTAATCCTGTGTGAACTGCATGGAATATCTATAGAAGTAAGATGAAACAATGAACAAAGTGACCCAGAACTCCTCATATGCCAGATGTCCACTAGTTCTTAGGTCTTTCATGACAGTTTGAAATGACGCCTATGCCCTCTGAGGCTTCTCAATTTGCTGACAACAGAACAAACAGTCCTAAGATTTTACTTTTTTTTCAAGTTCTTCTGTATAATTTTCTCTAGTCTTTCCAAATATTGGCATGCTGCTATGTTCCTCTTCAGCAGTCCTGGAGTCTGCACTTAGAATTTGTGGTGAAAGACAGTCCATCAGTATGCAAGAATATTTGTGAGTTAGTGCTATTAAAACCAATGCAAGATACTTAATGGCCCTTTAATCACCGTTTCTGTTTTGAACTCTCCACTACCATAATACATTTTCCCCTTGAGGGAGCAGTATTTATGCTCCATATTTCATGCATAAAATGCATTCAGTTGTCAATTCAGAACAAAAGTAAGAAGGCAACATTACCTATGCAAATGCTTTAGCTAAATGCTTTCCTCATTGTTCCCAAAAGGAGAAGAATGAGACAACATGTAGCCATAATGCCCATCTACAAAATTTCTAGTCTTTAAATTTAGTCATACTTAGTAGGTGCACGTACACTGCTTATGTTCCTCTGCTGGATGTGGATTTTCTTCTTACTGCAACAGTTTGTGCATATCCCCCTCAGTGAGATGTTCAAATTAAGTGCAGCATTTCCAGAAAGATGCTCCAGCGTACGCCCAAAGTGGGGAAATCACAAAGAAATTGTTTGCTGTCTAGTGTCCTCAAACCAGGATACTGAATGAAATAACTTTACTGTTAAACTATAGAATTTGCAAGGTTTAATAGAAAAATGGTCTAAAATTAGGTTTGCTGAAGGATTGCTAAAAGTATTCCTAACAGTGGAAATTGTTGGGTTTTTCTCAGATTTATTTTTCCTGGCTGTTATCATCTCTTTCATCTCTCCAGGAGATGCTTGAAGATGCCCACTGTAGTTTACCAGGTAAGAGAGAAGTGATCTGCAGTGAGAACTGGAGAACTAACTTTGTTCTGTGACTTCTTCCCCGCCCGCCCCGCGCNGCCTCCTTCCCCCCCCCCCCCCCCCCCTTATGTTATTTCGCTTTTAACCTTTGCCCAAAGAAAATTCACTAGTCTCTTAGGCTAGAAGGAACACCTACATACCCCAGGGATCAGCTGTATTTGTATGATTCCCAAAGGTATTTTAACTTGCTTTTAAAAGCTATTGTGACAACTCTATGTTTGTTCTTCCACATATGCACATAAATGTAGATGTCTATTTAGATACTTTAACCAGGGCAGCATCCTGTTAATCCTCTATGCACACACCTTTGAAATCTGATTACTCTTACACTGTTTCATTTGGCTGGTGAGGTCATTTTAAGTTGGTAATATAAAAAGATTTGGCTACTTTGCAATTTGATTCTATGTACTAAACTGTTGTTGTTCCACTAATATGATGGCTGTGTAGAATCCTTATCATCTACTCTCAGAATTTTTGTGGCATGCATTACTGTAGTATCAGTCTGGGATCCCCTTCAGCAAATGCAAACTGAGGCTCAAAACACCAGTGAAAACTCTTGGGTATTGCAACATTCAGCACCTGGTGTATGAAGGTGCGGCAGCTGACAGAGTGCAGCCATTCAGGCATTGAGCGCGTGGACACTTTTATACATGTGGTGTTCTTTAGGTGGAAGCTTAGGGCACTTAATGATGTTCAAATGTCAAAAGTCAGGCAAGTCCTGAAGGCACTATCATTTCTTCACAGACCTGTGCTTGTGCAAATTTCTCATGGCCCTGTAGAAGGTCTGTAGCTCAGCAGAGTCCTTAGATCTTCTGAGTCAATATAGTAGGTGTGGATTAATCTTTTCCCTATGTGTAAAAAATGTAAAGCCAGATTTTAGAGAGAAGGCTATAATCTAGTATGTCTCTGAATATTATATACATCAGATCTTTCAGGGATCCAGTTTGTTTTTGAACCCTGTAACTTAAGATTTAATAGAACTTTTTGAAAGCTTTTTGGTGGAGACAGATTAGCAAACTACATCTTAAAGAGCACTCAAAGTTTTAAAGCAAAAAAGTATTTGTAATAAGAAAAGGAAAATTGTCAAACTTTCTTAATGTGGTTATGATCTTATTGTGATTTAAAACAGATCTTTGAACTTCCAACTGTCTGGTAAATTGTGTATGCAAATCCATTTTTGTGTATCTTCTTTTCATACTAATATGATGATTGATATGGAGCTTTATGGGAAAAACATCCAGAAAGAGTTTTCAATGTTTGCATAACACAGACTTCTATTTAGTTAGGAAAATAGCTATTCTCAGGGAGATTTTTTTTTTTTTTAAAGGTAAATGCTGTTAAAGTGAGAGAAACACACAATATGGAAGCTGTGAGTTATTGAAAAGATAGTTCTGGAAAACAAACATTTTCGTATTTCTCAAGCAGCATCAGGAACTGGGGGAGCTAAAATCAAAGGTCTAGCCAGAGGAGCGTGCAGGTCACAAATAGAGGCAGCTCAGCAATTTACATGGGATGGTTTCTAGGTGTTGCGCTGAACTGCTGTAACTAGGACATTCTCTGGCTTCTGCTGAGGAACACTATCATGATAGCTCAGAGAGTGACTTTTATACCTTGCCTTCTGACCACCAACTTTGAGCTAATGACACGCAAGGATCTTTGTTCATCTGTCCTCCAAACTGGGGTAATATGACAGAAGCAGACAAGTGTGATCCGAATTGTTTTGCCTTTTTATTGGACTACTTCATATATGGGTTCCATGAAAGCACAATACTCTTAAGATATGAGTCCTATTACAGCATGATTAGTCTAAGGTTTCTAAAAGACTTGTCCTTCATTTAGGCCTTGTTTTTTGCTGAATTAGTTTTCCTCTGCCATTCTGGCACATTCACCAGTAGTTTTCTGGTATTGACACTTCCTGGCAACTTAACATGTCAGAACCCTTTACCCGTTGAATTAGTGACAGTTTTATTTATTTTATTTGCATAAAATGGAGGGACACTAAGAACTGCTTCAGGGATTTCTTGAAGACTCTGAGCTTCTTTCTTCCACTCTCTGGTTCACTGGTGGGCCCACAAAACCCCAGAGATGCTGCCCTGGGTCCAAGGAGCTGTACAGCTCTCTGTAGTGAGAGGTAGCCTCTCAAATTGTGCAACACTCCTCAAGGCTTTGTGGGATTGTACACCTGGATTTCATTCCACTCTGCTTCATTTCTCATTTCTGATGAAAGATTCATCAGTGCAGCTGGTAGCAGTGAAATGAGCTTTTGTAATCCCTCCTCTCTGTGGGCATTTCATGGGAGCAACAAGTTGAAATTATGCCTGCTCGCAGTCTCTTCTGCTATTTCAGTTTAAATGACTAGTGTTGTGTTCTTCTGTGACCTCTCCTGGAAGATTACAAAAAGACATTAATTTTGCAAACAAGCTGTGTTGCCTGAAGACAGCACTTTCCCAGCTGCTCAGCCTCACTCACAAGCTAGAAGTTTCCCCCCACCACAGCTCTGTTGGCAGATGGGATCATACGAGTACTCTTCTAGACACAACATGTTAGGCTAGTGTAGTGCTCCAGTGGTGAAACTGGGAGAGCAGAGACCTTCACATTGTGGATGGTGATGAACCAGCTTCAGCTAATGCAGCGAGGTCAAGAGAATGTCTATAAATGGTTGCTATCCTCATTTACAAATAAGCATTTCTTTCATTCCTGGACTGTGTACAAATACAGCAGAAACAAAACAGCCTTTCAAAGCAGAATCTGGAGCACTTTGTGATACAGACTTTATCACGTTAGCACTATTTGTCTAGGAGGTCCTCCGATAGGCTCATCATATGGGAGACTATGCAGGATGTTCTTAACGGAGCTGTTTATTTCAGTCAGATACAGCAGAACTGTTCATAGTAATGGGCATTATGATGTGCTTTACTGTATAGATCTTATTGGCACCAAAAAAAGCAACACAGTACACAAAACAGAGCAATAATACTAGGCCTTTAAGGAGGTCTGTGCCATGTGTATAAATTTAAAAAGTAAGATGTTTGTATCTGTACCTTATATGCCAGATAACCTAAATGCCATTGTCATCCAGAAATTTATCAGATTATCTAGCAGAAACATCTTGAATCCTAAAATACACACCTAAAATTGTAACTGTTCTATCAGTGTATCAGCTTCATATGTCTTCAGCATAATACCCATGAACTCATCCCAAACATACAATGTGATTTATCTTCCTATTTAGTGTTGGAGTAAGGAAAAGAATGATATTATTTACAGGCAATTCCTTACGTACAAGGTTTGTAAGCTAAATAGTCAGCATACCTCAGTGAGAAGCATAATTAAAACTCAGTCACAACAGCATTAGATTTGTTGGTACGGATACTCCCTGACCAGTTTGCACCCAGAAGGTTTAGTCCATCTTTTAATTGAGTTTCAAGTGAAGAAACATAACTTTCTTGTTGCAAATTTCTTGAGTCATTGTCCTGGTTCTGGTGGGGATAGGGTTAATTTTCACAAGGAGCCAGAACTAGCCAAAGGGGTATTCCATACAATGTGACTGCCATGCTCAGTCTTCAGGTTCGGTGAGCAGTGGTACATTAATTGTATTTCGTATATTCCTCTATCAGTATTACTGGTGTTGTTTTCCTTTTTCCTTCACTGTTCTGTTAAACTGCCTTTATCTCAACCCTCAAGTTTTGCCTTTTTCTTCTAATTCTGCCCCTATTCCACTGCTGGTGGGGATAGTGAGTGAAAAGACTGTACAGGTCTTTGTTGCCAGCTGGGGCTAAACCATGACAGTCATCCACTGAGCAAAGGCAAGAGTGACCAACCAGGAAATTATCCTCTAGTCAAAATTACTCGTTTGATGAAGATTTTGGAGATGTCCAGCCTACTGCTTCAGAAGTGACTGCAGTGTGGTACAGAGATATCTGAGCTAGCAGTACTTGGGTACCAGTAGCAGTCCAGACATAGCATCACAGGTGTCCCCCTGATCACCTGGCTCAGCAGTATGCCTATAAAACAGCAGTTTTTACATAACCTCTACAGATGACTAAGAGTTAGGGGAAATTAAGGACATTCCCTGTACCTCACATGCATCCAGGACATGAGTTCAAAATAACTTAATGATGTAATCAGTCGATTTATACAAGCATGCAGTTGGGATGGTAACACATACTAGGTCATGGGGAATATCAGACAATAGGAAGAGTGATGGAGACAATGAAATGTGTCCCACACCTTCACTATATCCACATGTCAGAGGCTTCAGAAAGGTCTCTAAATATATTTAGTCACTTTCTGCATCCCCCATTCTCACATGTATCTTAAAATTCCTGATAAGGAACAGAAGGAAAAGTACCAAAAGACCTAGAGGGAGGGTGCTGTTCTCCTGTTATTGACTTGGCTGAAATTAAAAAAGTCTGGAAGCTCTCTTTGAAACCGAGATCCCAATAGTATCCTAATGGAAAAGTTTTCCTAACCAATTTTGGATACTTCAGCAACAGGAATTTCAAATAAGTCTTTGAACAGTCTGACATTCTTTGTCTGTTCAGTCGGAGCAGCATGTGATACTCAGCAACATATGAATTAAGGCTTTTGAAAAAGATTTGGAGAAAAATAACGTTAGCATTTTTTGGGGGGACAATGCAATTATGTATTTATTACACGCGGTAATGGTGCAACTAAACTCAGATGTTCATTTGCTGACTGTATAGAAAGCTTCAGATACTTTTTTCTTGCCAAAGGAGTTAGGCACTAGATCCCATTACTCATCTGAAAGAGCTGAACAGTTTGGTTCTAGCATTTACCTGGATGAACTTAATGAAACTTCCATCGTATTTAAGTCTACTAATGCGTCATTGAATGGCTTGAGTAAGTCACTTGCTGACCTTTTTCATCTTGCGTTCATAATTGTACAGTTGTTTCTCTTCATAAGACAGGATGGAGAGCCTTGTTAAAGCGATGTCCCTACAATTGAGAATGGCGTGATGAAGAGATGATTAAGAAACATCTGTGGCTGAGAAAGCCTAGAAAGCTTAGAAAGTACTTTGGGAACAATTGCTCTAACCACTAGGCTATTGCATAAAAAGAAAAAAGTGCCTTTTCTACTTCAGAGTCGTCACGTTATACTTCGTGACCAGACAAAGGGACTCATGATCAGGTGCCTGGTCAGACATGCTTGGAGCATACTGTGTGGCACTCAATTTCTGACCAGCATTCAGATGAGCAAGTTGCTTAGCAGATATCCAGGCTCTGTATCCAGTCTCGCCTAGACATTTAGTACCTTCCTCGCTTTTTGACCTCACAGCAGCCTTAAGCACCTTGGTTAAGTAGCTAGGCAAATCAAGAACCCGGTCTGAATACTACCTGTGACCTACCTACCTTGTTTATGGGTTTACAATGCTCTTTTATGTTATTGATAAAATGGGCTGTCAGTATGTATGTCATCACTTTAATAGTCCTTTGTGAAACATAGGTGCCTTTCCCCTGCTAGAACTACAGCCAATAAGGATACCAGGTCTGCCTAGCGCAGGGTTTCTAGGAAATGTAAATAACTGAAATCTGGGTGTACCCTGATCAGCAGCCTCGGAGAAAAAGGTGCGCTCCCCTCCCAGCCAATGGAGCTGCTATTGCACAGAAAAGACTTCAGCTTATATTGAACCTGAAGGAGAGAGTGTGTCTGCGTAACTCTGCAGCCTAGTGCTTGGAGCCATCACATTGTTTTGTGAAAGTCTTGCATTTGGTTCATTGTCTTGAGGATTCTCATGCAGTGTAACTGGTATCTTGAGCTGTCTTACTGCCTCCTGGCACAACTTCAGGAAGGTGGAGTGAAGCAGGTGTAATGTCTGAAAGGTCCTTCATGCTACGCACTTGGGAGTTGGAAAAGGAGTTGAACCCAGTTGTCCAATTTCCCAGACAACAGCATTATTTGCTGAGCCAATCTGCAAAAAGTTATTGTCGTTGTCATCACCTTGTTGACAAGAACGCTTGTGCATGTGAAAGATGTGGGCATGCTATTCTCAGTGCTAGAATGATTATAAGTATTGTCATTCACAACTGGATCTGAATCACCACAACAACTTTTCAGCCATGGCATTGCTTCATAAGCTCCACAGAAATATGGGATTTCAGATGAATGACTATTTTGAACTTTGTTGTTGTTGTTCTGTCTGTGCAGCTTGCTAAAGAGCAAGCTGAATGTTTCTGGCACAAGCTGCTTTGAGTTCCATTTTGAGGTATTTGGCTCTGCCTACATGCTGTATGTGTAGTCTGGAGTTCTAGATCTCACTTGTAAGATATATTTTTAGAGATCTGAAAATTAGATTGAATCTAGCCTTTTGGCACACCAGTGCCTAATAGTTGCATGTTGTATCTCAAATACAATAATTATTTAAGGAGAATTTTACTTTTTCTGTCAATCTGGTCTTTTTTGTTTGGGGAGGCTGGGATTTCTGCAGAATACCACTATTTAGCTTCTCAAGAGTACTCCTTCAGGAACAAAAAAACCCCTGTTCTGGAAAGTGTAGTTCTTCTTTCTCACTTTCAACAACTTGGATCACAAATAGCAACTAGTTTTAGCTCATCGTGACTTCTTTCCACGATAGGAAAGTCCATAGGGTGTAGCCATTACTAGCAAATAGATTAGCCGTAATGGATTTGGCATAATTGCAAAAATTGTTTTCATATACCCTGCATGTGCATTATTTGGACAAAACCTAAAATACTTTTGGAGTCACTCTTCTATGCATTTCTTTGTGGAATTAACACAGTCCATGGACAGTTAACAGTTCTCCGTGTTCAATGTCCCTGAATAATATTTTATGGCAAAGTAGTGATCTGAGAACTCCAACATATAACTGTGATTAAAACATTTGCCTTGTGGTGTGCCTTTGCACGTTGTGACTTTTGGGATTCATAAGCAGTCACTCAGAGTAATCTCTTGACGTTACTACAAGACCTGCTTGAGGCATCAGTTTACCAAGTATGTGTTCTCTATACATTGTGTATGCCATGACTAAACAGAGCATGAATCAACCATTCCACACTCTTTGGTGTACTTCTGACTACACTGCTGTTTACTTGGAATGTATCTGTTCTGATTCCTCAGCTGATACCATCCTTCCTAAAAAGTGTACTATTTTCTTTGAAACAAGCACAGCAACAACAATGACGAAACAAACCATTGTCCCTCTGACCCCTTTCCTTCTTGACCATAATTTGATTCTACTTTTTTTCCTGACTTGTGAGAATTTCCTAATATTACCCACATGATTCTTTTAAGTCTTTGCTGTATATAAATACCAGGAGAGTGGAAGTATTGGAAGATAACAGAAGGGAATAGCTACCAACATGAAGGTATGAAAAATAAATCGTGTCACAATTGTTAAGTTTCTTGTCATGACATGCTAAATAGACATTATGGGTAGAGAGGATGACAAAAGATGATTTGAGATTTGACACGTACTGTGATATTATCGTAAGCAAGCTAGGGAAGCACGATCACTAGGAAACTTATTGTGCACAAAAGTGTTTGGAACCAGTACCCAGGGAGGGTTTCAGGTGGGAATTCAAAGTCATCTGTTCTAGGCTCGACTATATTAATGCCTCCTTTAACGTGCTGCATGAAGAAATGAGAAGTAAGTTTACTAAAATGACAGTTGCATAAACTGTCATTTTGCAAAAACTGGACAACATGACAGATGTTGAAAGACAATATTAGAGTTCTTAATACTCTTGGCATATAGGAAGAATGACTGGGAAACTGTAGGATGCAGTATAGAGAGGACAAATAGAGGTCAATGCGGTTGGGAAGGAGTGACCAAAGGCCAAGATCCAAGATGGGTAGTGAATGGCTCTCCAGAGAAGAATGTAGAGTTATAGTGGATCACAAACTGAACACAAAATAATGTCTTACTGTTTTAAAAAAGACTGATAATGTGATGTTTAATTAAGAATATAGCCAGCAAAACAGGTGAAGTAATCTTGTGGCTCAGCTAAGTTTTGGTAAGGCCTCAAATAAAACACTTAATTGGAGCTGCTCTCCAAAGAAGATATGAACTGGCTGGAGAGCCTGCAGACAGAGTAACAAAAAATCATCAGAGGTCCTATAACCTGTCTTTGTAACCTATAAAGACAGATAACTATCTCCAAATATGTAAAATGCTGTTGCACAGAAGGGAATAATCTGTTCTTTGGGCTCATGCTGGATAAGACAAGAAATAATGTGCTTAAACTGCAGCAAGAGTGATTAAAGTGACTCATAAAGTAAAAAAAGTATTGGCAAGGGACGATGAAATCAGTAGAAAAGATTGCCTGGGGAGGTGGTGAAGTCTCCATTACTGGAGGTCTTTAAGAACAGGTTGGACATACATCTGTCAGGAGTTTTGATCAAACTTGATTTGTGGTAAAAAGACAGATTATCTGGTCTCTGGAGCCCGTTCTGGTTTTCTGTGATGCTATTGTTTATCTGATATCATTGAAGTACTCTTTCCTGTGGTCTTGGCGTGCTGTAGGAGACTTAGTAAGGAGTGTGAACTCATTCTTCTAACCCTCATGGTGTAGCAAATGCTGCCAAGTGTGTGTTACCATTGTTTACAAATTCTATAATTGAGAATGGAGACTAATGAGTTTCCAACTAAGTTATCAAGGATCTCTTGAGTTCATGCATAAGATGTTCCAAACACAACAGAAGTAGGATAGCTTAGATGGTTTTATGAAACCTAAAAATCATGTTATGTTTTTGCTTTTCTCTACAATTACTGGCCAGTGTCATTATTAATTTTCCAGTTTAGAGTCTTGTCAGGTTGCTTGTCTCCTTTGAAATTCTGATACATCCGAAATCTGACTCCCTCCTTGCAGCAGTGTTAGCACAGTATTTCCTGTAAGCTTCCTGTTCTCTCTTGCTGAAATTTTGGAAACTGACAGAAGGGTCTAGTGTTTCATTGGAGATTTGTGGGGTGTCTTTATGACTGACCAGAAAAGTTTGGGATGTTTATTATGCATTTCTTCTTAGGGGCATCCTAATTAATTTTGTCAGGGATTATTGCATAGTATGATCAGTAAAGACTATCTGGACTCTTTTCTGTACAGGCTTGTTCTTTATGATGATGTGATACTCACTCTCAACAGATGAGAGTTTCTTTTGGGGAAATTAATTGGATGGTTGGAAATATCCAGCCTTTCATCTGATATGTGCAGTGCTATGGTTTATGTTTACATGTAATCAGAGAGAAATGCTGCAATCCACATAGTCACTGTAGGAAACTTTCAGAATAAAGACCTCTGTTTACTCTTTCTTGGCTGTGGAAATATTCTCTGCTCTCTTCTTTTTTAAATTACTGAGTTTTGGTTTGTTTGGGTTTTTTTATTTTATTTTTTTTTTATTTAGTGTGTCTCATTTGATGTTTGGAGTTTTTTGCAGACTTTGAGAAAGGAACGTGCCTTTTTTTTAGGAAATCATCCTGACAGTCTCTTCAGTGACAATGAAAATATTCCTAGACTGGGCCTCCTCTCCAACTCACCATTTTTCTGGCAGTGTCATTTGCCAGGGGCATAACCATGCAAGAAATTTAATTTAGGGTAGCACATAAAACATTTGTTCTACTCAAGTCTTCCAGCATCCTGTAACAAATTTAAACTTCTGTAAGACCAAGAGCCATGACTAAATTATATCTTAAGTGAAAAGCAGTAAGATCTAGGACCTATATGAGCAGTGAATTTCTTGAATAAAACTGTGAGCATTCTAAAACACCCACCGTGCTGCAGATGAAGATGAAACAGCTTGTTACAGTCTCCATCTGACTGACCTGGAAGTGAAATTATGTTGTAGGCCTTGATCTAGCAATTTGTCTTGCCACGAGCGTGTGAACAAGACTTACCAACCAGTCACCTGCAATACCACTAAAAATACAAGTGCACATTTCCTACATCTTGTTTGTATCTAAGTCCAACCATCAGTTTCAGAGGAAAGCAGGAAAAACCTACAAGCTACGTCATGTGTGACAGGGGAACAATGGCCCATGGGGACTTTCAAGGAACAGACAATCCACCAAAAAGAAAGCCCCAAGGCAGGGGGATCAATTCCATATGAACAGAATATAAACAGTTGGAAAGCCAACAGCCTTTCAAACTTCCGTCGTGACAACAGATGTAAGGAGTATCAGTGGACAGCATGGAACTTAATGTCATCTTTGTGTCATCTTTAGTGAAAGGCAATGGATCTAAATATTTTGCTTTCCTCTGCCCATGACATTTGTTTTTCCAGGCTTTAAATCACATCAATTTTTTCATCAGTGATGGGATCAGGGTCTAGGAGAATGGGGGGTGTCAATTTTGCCAACTCTGCCTCAGTCACCTGGTTACAATACTAAGTGATTTACACACTTGGTGACATCTCAGCTAACTCTCTAATCCCTATAGATTTGCACATACACATCTTGCTGAAATGAAACCAACAGCTCCATGGAAGATATACATAGGGGAGGAGACTCTTCCTGAGCTGCCTGCAAAGCTGAGCTGGACAGAAGATAGTGACATCTTATCTCCCTTCAAGGAAGCAAGTGAGACCGAAGCCCACAGTGGGAGGAGATCTGTAGTGTAAGAATGGACATGAGTAACAGAGCACTGCTTTAAAGGTGAAAGTAAAACTAGAAAAAATGAAAAGAGGAAAAGAAGCTCACTCTTTTTTCATCAAGCTACAGGGATAATTCTAGTGCTATTGTACTAGTTTGTAAAGACACCTGTAGCAGCCCTGTATCCAAATACAGCTACAGTGCACAGTCAGGTTGCCTTCCAGTGTCCCTAGTTATCTGCATCACTTGTTTTCTCATGGATTTGAAATTAAAAAAATTATCAGTTAAAAAAGAAATCAAGCAGAATGGAGACTGGAGGTGTATGGTCAGTGAAACAGATACCAAGGTATCTACCAAATTTCCCAGGCAGAGGTTTATTCCATCCCGTCCCATCCCATTCCAAAAGCTGAAGTAAAAAATAACATAGCCAAAAATCTAAATTATAGTAATGATAATAAAGAACCCTGATAGACATATGACAGATACTTCTAACACCAATACAGTCGGACAGAGTGTACTGTGGTAAACATTGCTGTACTGGGCACTGGCCAAATTGCTTTATTCGAATGACCTTTGGTTGCAAAACCATGCCTGCTATGTAAAAAGTAAACAAATAAATAAATACAAGTTTGCAGTGGTTAGTTGATCAAAGCTATTGTTTGTCACCATGTCCTCAGCAGAAAGTAATGTTACAACCTACCGACCAGATAGATTTGTTTGTGTGAGGTCTGATGGGAACTGATAATTCTGTAGCCCAAAAAGCTGAGGGGGAAGAAATAGATGGTTATCAGGTTTTTGCTTTTGGGGATTTTTCCCCCAGTGGTTCTTTTTTGTATTTTTGAGGTTTGCCTTTCATATGTCCCATATGAGAATTTCTCAGTCAGTGTTAAGCAATGATGACCTGTATAAGAAACCAGATTGGAAATGGAATTAAATGGTGTCACAACTCTGTCTTGTGCCATTGTTCCAACATGTTTATCTTAGAAGTAGATTTAGTGATTAAAAATCAAACTGGAGCAGGTGTGGAGAAAGAATATTAGGATGTCAGGGAAACAAAGAACATTATACCACTGAATCACAGAATGGTAGAGGTTGGAAGGGAACTCTGGAGATCATCTAGTCCAACGCCCCTGCTAAAGCAGTTTCACCTAGAGCAGGTTGCACAGGATCTCATCCAGGTGGGTTTTGAATATCTCCAGAGAAGGAAACTCCACAGCCTCTCTGGGCAGCCTGTTCCAGTGCTGTCATCCTCAAAGTAAAGAAGTTTTTTCTCATGTTGAGATGGAATTTCCTGTGTTCCAGTTTGTGCCCGTTGCTTCTTTTCCTGTCGCTGGGCACAACTGAAAAGAGTCTGGCCCCATCCTCTTGACACCTATCTTTTAGATATTTATAAGCATTGATGAGATCCCCTCTGTCTTCTCTTCTCCAGGCTAAACAGACCCAGGTCTCTCAGCCTTTCCTCGTAAGAGAGATGCTCCAGTCCCTCGATCATCTTCATAGCCCTCTGCTGGACTCTCTCCAGTAGTTCCTTGTCTTTCTGGAACTGGGGAGCCCAGAACTGGACACAGTACTCCAGATGTGGAGTAGTGTAGCCTCACTAGGGCAGAGCAGAGGGGGAGGATAATCTCCCTCAACCTGCTGGCCATACTCTTTTTAATGCACCCCAGGATGCCATTGGCATTCTTGGCCACAAGGGCACATTTCTGGCTCATGGTCAAATTGTTGTCCACCAGGACTCCCAGGTGGCTCTCTGCAGAGCTACTTTCCAGTAGATCAACCCCTAACATCTACTGGTGCATGGGTTATTCCTCCCTAGGTGCAGGACCCTACCCTGGTTTTTCTTGAACTTCATTAGGTTCCTCTCTGCCCAACTCTCTCGCCTGTCCAGGTCTCGCTGAATGGCGGCACAGTCTTCTGGTGTATCAGCCACTCGTCCCAGTTTTGTATCATCAGCAAACTTGCAGAGGGTACACTCTGTCCCCTCACTCAGGTCACTGATGAATATGTTGAACAAGACTGGATCCAGTACTGACCCCTGGGGAGCACTGCTAGCTACATGCCTCCAACTAGACTCTGCGCCACTGATCACAGATATACAGACACCAGAGTTATACTCAAAGTGCAGGCCGCCATATGGGATAGAGGTTTTTGAGTTGTCTTTAAAGTCGGTAGCTTGAGGGCTAAAAGAAAGAAAATGCCTTGTGCATAAATGTGCCCTGTTCCTCTTCCAGTAGGAATAGAAAGGAGGAAGAAAACCAACCCAATTACATTTTACGATGCTGTTTGATGAATTTCTGAATGGGGTTATATGATATGGTGATGAAAAATTTGAAGAACTATGCCTAATGACTTGCAGTATCTCTTGTGTCCTCTCTTCCTGTGAATTTGTGCTACCAGTCTGTGATTTTATTCTAGACTGGAAAACCTTGAAGCAAGGACTGTCCACTTTTAAAACACATAAAATAATTGAGCCTCACCAGTTCCACAAAACAACAATGATGCTGGAGATTCTGTTCTCTTATGTACCCTGGTGGGCAGAATTGGGCTCTCTGTATAGAGAGAAACATGCATATTCGTCTCTGATGCTGGTGTCCTGAGAGTTTTCACTTGTATTTTTGCTTTTTATCAAGAAAAATATGCAGATATGATCCTCTGTAAGATCACCATGGCCGTGTCAGAAAAATCCAGTAGTCCCTCATTATCATCATCTTCCACCCTTGTAACATTGCAAAACTTTGTACCTTGTACCAGTTGCAAAACCTGACAAGAATTGTGCATGGGAAGGAAATATCTGGGGGAGCATGGAGGGGAAAATAATATTTCTTACTTTTGGATAGCCATGTGACCCTCTGAACATGTCAGGAAACCGAGTTCTCTGACATTCTGGCTTAAATCTTTGAGTGTATTCACAGCCAGAAGTGAGATGATGTATTTTTATCTTTTAATCTGGGGAGAGCAAACAGAGGAAAAGAATGGGTATGCAGATACCATGCAGGTGGAGTTGTGTGCTTGCGTATGTGTGGGAGACAGACACAGTCCATTCTGATGGAAGAAGGGACTTGCTAGCTGACAACAGGGAATTGCTGTCCCCAGTACAAGTAATTTAGGGATCAGCAGCTGATCCCTGATGAGGTCAGAGGGTAAAAGCCCCAATAATCTAATCCAAAAGAAGGAAACAGTGGAACTGCAAAGTCAGCAACACAATACCTGTGAGATTTGCGCCCACAAATACAATATTATAAAAGCAAAGACAAAGACTAGAAGGCAGAGACCTTCAAATGCATTGCAAGTCATTTAAGAGAAGAATGCAAAGAGAAATTAACTCCTTTCTTCCTCCCACATCACCTCACCCCATCCG
Organism: Burhinus bistriatus; assembly: GCA_013397275.1. NCBI lineage: Eukaryota > Metazoa > Chordata > Aves > Charadriiformes > Burhinidae > Burhinus > Burhinus bistriatus. The sequence continues at coordinate 14,180 of VYXH01002005.1, read as the reverse complement.
CTAGATACACATATTTTTGTCAAGTTTTCAGTTAATTTTTCAGGCAATTATTGCTTCCCACACAAGAACATACAGAAGCTGGCGGATATATTGCATGGGTAGCCAAAGCTGGGAGTGGATGGAATTGGGTGGATTAGCCCTGGGACACAAGCACACCTGCTAAAGGCTACCTTTCTGAGTGCAACAGTGTTGGGAGTGGGGCACTTGGGTATGACAGCACTGGACCTGTGGGAATCATGTAGTGTCTCTGTGTGAGTAACAGACAGGTGTTAAAGAATGGTTTGGTACCAAGCTGCAGCTCTCGTACCAAGTGCAGTGGAGTGCACAGTAATCTGAGCTGGAAACGAATAAGCTTTTGCCATACTTTTTGCCTGAAGCAAATGAAACTCATATCTCAGAGGTGTATCGCTAGAGAGAATCCTGGAAAGAACAGTCAGTACCATTATTTATGCCTAGTAGAGGCGTAACAAAATGCAAGGGCTGAAAACTCAAAGTTAGGAAAATGCAGTTCAGGAATGTGACATGGATCTTTAATAGTGGGGTGGGCAGTCATTGGAACAGGCTATCAGTTGTTAATTTTTCAGCACTTCAGATGAGTAAATCAGGACTGGAAGCTGTTATAAAAGATGTTTAGTTCCATGAGCAGTTATCGAGCTTGATGAGAGTTTATTTGCACAGCTAGGCAGACTATATCCTAATATCCTTCACTGCAGGCGTTACTGGGCCAAATTGCTACAGCTTGTGTTTCAGAGATCGAGTTAGATACTCACAGTGGCCTCCTTTAGCCTTGAAGAATACAGGAAGGGTACAGGAGAGGCAAAATGCAAAGGTCTACTTTTTTGTGCAGTGACTGTTCTCTTACAACAGGCAGATTTTCACCACCATTTTGGGACATTATTAAGGAATATGATAATGGACTTGCCATAGCTAGTATAGTTGTGTGAATAAATAAAGTCAGTTAGCATTTCCCCATGAAATAGGTTTTGGTTCCTGTAAAAAAGCATTAATGACTGTGTTAATTATGTAGTGTAGAAGCAGCTTACAGTGACATATACATAGAAAATTACGATGGCTAGATATTGAAATATTCCTTTCCACAATGTTTTTTGTAAAAGTTCCATCAATTTGGTGAAATTTACATTGTGTTTTGCTGTTTACTAAGGAGATTGACTATGGTGACTCTGAGGAGCCTCAGAGGACTATGATGACCCAGGTGACTCAAATTTCTTTCTTGTTGTGTTGAAAGAAAGGAAACTGCACAACAAAATCTCTCCTTTCTATCACCAGGCCTGGTTAGTCAATCAACCACATACACAGGTTATTAATACATAGACACAAATTGAGGATTACAAACCTCACAGTCTTAAGCTAATACGTTGGGGAAGAACAGAAGTTCCCCTTATCTTTGTGTATTAATTTGTACCTGCATGTTTTGGAGCCCGTGGAAGTAGCTTATTAGTCATTCTCAAAAACTATTTGATACAAGTAGACCAAAAGTCTTTCCCGGTATTTCAATGTCTAGATCACTGCAATCTTGTTTATCCATTTTTATAATCCATTTTTCAGTGACTTTTAAGAACTCCTGCCTTGACGCATTTCCTACTTTGTCATGTTTGGAGTGTGGGCTGGCACCCAGTTGCACCTACTTAGAGAAAGAAGGAGAATTACAGAGTTTGGAAATACAAAGAACCCATGAAATTATCCATCTATCTGTCCATCTATCTGTCTATCCATAGATAACGTTTTGATGTTCACTTCTGAAAGGCTTCTGGATGGATTTTTCAACCACTTTCAGTAAGAGATAATTCCACTGTCCTAAAAACACATTGCTATGAAGAGTTTCCAGATATTCAGTCTTGATAGTCTTCTTTAGAAGAAAAGAAATTCTATCTGCTGTGCAAGTTCAATGCACAGTGGCTAGAAAAAAAAAAAGTCTGATCTGCCTGCATTCTTAGCCTGAGAGCCCCAGAAGTCCTCTGAGAGCCCTCAGAAGAATTATGAAGTTGTGTCAGAGAATTATGAACATGCTGCATTTTCTGTGTTATTTAGTGGGCTGAAGATCCTGATTTCATCCCAGTTCACAGCATTTGAACAGTAATTTAAGAAAGGCTGAAAACTGCTGGATTTTCATGCTGTAGGTTTTCTTTAACAATGTCAGCATATTTCCCTGAAGCCATGTGTCTAGTCTTTGTGGATGGACAGCGGAGGAAGTTTTGTTTATATTTAGACTTGTTCCAGCCATGAAATTAGTAAAATAAATTAAGATAGAAGTAGAAAGATTAGAGAGATTTTAATTTGCCACAGGCATAATTAATGGTTTATTTGCTTTTTGATCTTGGAACTTGTGCCATTTCTTAATAAGTAAAAACGCTTCATAGCAGCTGCAGAGCACAATGGGGAGATGAAGACAGAGCCAAAAGCAGTAGAAACTAAGTAGCCTCAGACAGGTATTAAAGTCAAGAGCAATGGGCCGCATCAACACACTGTTATTTTTGACTCATGTAGATGGAAAGTTGCCGATCATACAGAAAGGAACTATTGGGAGGCTTTCTGTCATTGTTTTGTGTGTTATTACAATAGTAGAACTGAATTAAATGATGCCGTATGGTTGGTAACAACATAGTCTTCTTGGAAATGAGTTAGAAAGCACTTTCTCATCTATGAGAGAGGTTAAGACAGAGTGAATTAAGCATGAGCTCTAAACAGGTATGTAATTTTCATGGCCTTCCCTGAGACTGAGAAATGTTTTCATTTGCAGAAGTCCAGGTGAGTTAACCCGGGGCTACTCCTAGCCATTCTTTTCTGAACTCAGGCTTTCAGCCTTTACAATTTTCGGGGGAAGACCCAGCATCACTTTCACTGAAGGTATAGTGTTGCAGTCTCTTCATGTTAGCCTGTGACTATTTTAGCATATCTGAAGTCAGGACAGCACCTGTTGTTTTTATTTATCAGGGACAAAGACCAAATTAAACAGAAAGTGTTATCTTTCACAAAACTTGGTGATACTTATTTGCGGATTGCATCATAACATGGAAAAAAAAGTCATAAAACTGCCAAGAATCCAGTCACTACCTGTCATCCTTGGAGGATTTGCTGACTACACACAGGAGTTTTGGGGTTCTTTGTCTTGTTCTTCTTGACCACCGTAGGTGCATCTTTATTCTCTGGTCAGATTGCGTCTTTAGGAATTTTTTTGGCTTTGATTCAGAACAAATTAATATTTGCAGCTTCCTTTGTTAGGACAGAGAAGGCAATTCTTAGAGGCCTTCACTGCCCACAGAATATACAAATATTCCTGTTTCTTGCCTCTTTTTCACTGTGTTTTCTCACATGACTTTTACGTTTTTTCCTATGTTTATTTCTGTATTTATTGAACATACTCACCAAGCTTCTTTTAGAAAGTTTGATGTAATTACAGCCATGATTGTGAGAAGTGATATTTTCCTCGTGTTTCATTTTATTATCCTTTGCACATATTGGAAAGAAAAGACAACTCAGTTCTGGCTTTAGAACAAGCTTTGCTTTTGTTTTCAGTCAAACTAACATTCTCTTCCTTTTAACGTTATGTTTTCCAAGTCTCAAGACAAAATCAGCAGAAGTTAGTTGTCTAGTCTTCTTTACATCCTCTAAGGAATTTCAGTAAGCTCTTCTATGATATCTTGGGGTGGTGCTTGTGGTCGTTGTTTTCTTTCAAAAATCAAAACCTTTTCTGGCTTGACTATATAAAGGATTCTCTCAGTGCAGCTTTGAGTGCTTATGAAAACAAACTGTCAGGTAGGAACAGATGATTGGAAACCAGCTCAAGGCCCAGTTCCTTGAGAACTGCAATCACATGGAATAATTATGATGCTGTCATTCATGTTTTTTAGGAGTCATTGAGTAAATATCCGTGATTTACAGTTAGACCAAGCAACTTGATCAAGGCAGACTGTGGAGGAACTGGATTAAAAGTTTTAGCTCTCGTGAGTACTTGGAAAATAATTAGAGGGACCTGGCAGTTCCTTAGCATTTTGATTTGCAATTCATGTGAAGACTTGCCCAATACTTAGTGAGCAACATCAAAAGAAGTCACACCTTGATCCTTGAGATCTTTGCCAGAAAAATCCAGACAAAGGAATTCTCTTCTCTTCAGTGTTTGACAGCTGTCTGCCAAAGAGATAATGTTCTTTCCGTTCTTCATGGACATCCTAGAACAGTCCCAAGCTGATGATTTGGCAACGTGTAAGGTTTGAAGTTTATTAGGCAGTTGGAGTTCTCTGCAGGCTTCAGTGAATATCTAGATCCTCTCCAAGTGAGCAGTTTGCCATCAGTACTTCCCCAGTCAGATCAGTGTTATTTTTTGATTGATTAATCCTTGCAATCCAGAAAAAAGATAGATTAAAATTGCATAACAGAGTTCATTAACTTAAAAGCGTAAGATGGATGAAGCAATGCTATACAGAATAACTCTTTCCTAATAATCCAAATAACTTAAAAACTCAAATTCACTTTCATCATAGAATTTCTCTACCAACATTTTCGCATGCATATGATTGAACTTCATCCATGGAAAGCAGTACAGCTGACAGAATCAGTCCAGGGGGACTCACCACAGCAATGAATTAGTCATGGATCCATCATTCCAGAGGTTCAAGGATGAGGTTATTAATTAAATCTCTTTGTTCTGTGCTTTACCTGAGATAATCTTAGGTGATTTTGTCAGCCTTTCCAGCCTTGAATTTTCCAAATTGACAAAAATCTTGGAGTCTGGTTGGTGAATGGGTGCTGTTACCCCTTGTTGCTACTAAGATATTAGCTCCTGTTTTCCTCAGACATTCAGATATTTTTTTGATACCAGCAATGTTTTCTTGCTTTGCAGCAGAGAGAATACACAGTAGTGATTATTTCTCTTTATATTATAGCCTTTTTTCCTCTCTTATTTATATACTAGCTGCTCTCTGATATGATCAGTTTTTTAGGTGTAGATGGCTCAGTTACTGTTTTAGAATTATGCACAATCCCCTTTGTTTTGCATGCTTTAGCATAAAAATATGACAGATTTACCTGAAGAAAAGAGAAGACAACATCATCATATGGCCAGCTGGGTTCTGAGAACTGCTGGAGTAACAAAGTGTCTGTAGGCATACACAAAGAGCTTCAATACCTACTAATAATCATGGTATTCTACTTTCAAAATTGTGAGTTTGGGTGTATGATTGAATATCTGTTAAGAATATGAATAATTTCAGAAGTATCTAGCAATGGAAGCTGTGTAGTATCATGCTTGCATCTCACTTAAGAGCAGATTCTTCTGGTTACACATGAGCCAGGTGGAGGTCATCAGTACAAATGCAGAGTAGAAAATTGCAAATAGGAGGAAAGTACTAAAATTCATTATTTACCAGTAAAACTTCCCAAACAATAGTCAGAGTTCCAGTGGAACTAATTTTCATTATCTTCTGGATCATATGCTCAGAGCAAGACTTGCAGGGATTCTTTAAATTCCTGCAAAAAAAGATTTTATTATTTCTCCTTCAGTCTAGTTTTTGACAACTGTAACAAAACACTTGAAGCAAGTGTGTACATTGTTCTAGTCATCTCACTTTTTAAAAGTCGCCTGACTTTTTGAAATGCCTGACTTTCTGTGGTGGTTTGAGCCAGATTGGTCCAATCCGGTGGAATGACAGATGCTCGCTCTCTCTTGCTCCGCTCCCAAAGGGAGGCAAGAGAGAGAGAGAAAAAGAGAGACCTAAGAGTTTAGAAGGAACTAAACTACTTTAATGAAATATTAATAATAAAATAATAAAAAGAAAAATAATGAAATATATACAAAACCGTATCAAGCTCCCAGGATGACAATCACGTCACCAGCAGGCTACTGGGGAAGTCCCAGACTGGACTCAGTGACAGACGGGAACTGGATTCTGGATCTGGATTCAGGATCGGGATCGGGATTAAAGGCAGACGCAGAGACAGAGTCCTCCTCGGGCACCGGCCATTGAAGAAAGAGAGCTGACCCTTTGATCCCTCAGCTTTTATACTGAGCATGAGGCAGATGGGATGGAATACCCTGTTGGTCAGTTTTAGGTCACCTGTCCTGTCCGCTCCCCCCCACAGGTGTGACCCCTCTACACTTTTCCACTTCCAACCCTCCAACGGGGCAAGTAACCAAGTTGGCTGCCCTTGGTTGTTATAGCAATAAGGATAAGCAAGAGCCTCTCTGCATCCCATTCCTTGGCATCAACTATAAACATCGGTCTTAGCACTCTGAGAGCGAACACTTTTCTGCACAACATGCTGTTAATTTCAGCAGTTAGAAGAGGCCTACCTAAAAAGTAAAGTTACTGAACAAAATTCGTCCTGTTTTACCTCAAACCAGGACACTTTCAAAAAGACATAGCTATTAAAATACCTCCAAAACCAATCAAAAAATCTGAACCCAGATTTATAGGAAAGGAAGCAATTACTTTACCTTTTTTTGGAAATGCATTCTTGTAATGCGCATGCCTGGGCGTCTGAGCAGATCAGGCTGGTCCAGGAACCAGGCAGGTGACATTTCTCTATACCTTTGCCAATGAACATTTATCTTGATTTGTTCCTCCACTCTGAATCTAATCACAGATCTCTAGAAATCCTGCCTTTTTACCTGAAGAATCTTTGAGCTTCTATCTTCCAAAATACTCTTAATAATAATAGTTTGTGATAGTAATACTAGGTAGCTGGATTTACAAAGTTGTGAAGAAATCTCCCATCTCTTTGAGTCCGAAGTCAGCATGTAATGGACCCATGTCACTAAAATTGTTTTGACACTGTCCTACTTATCTTCGCCAAGGTGGAAAGTCTTGAGTTTGTTTTTCATCCATCTATGTAAATGCAGGTGATATTATCTGATGGACAAATTCATTAATGATTCAGATAGCTAGAAGCCAAGTAATTTGAACTTTTCTACTAGCTTCCATCCAAAAACTATGACATACTTCAAAAAAAACCCCTTGTAAGTAAAGACTCTCAATCACTACCAGAGCAAAGGAATAAGTAATGGCTATTTTAGAGATTATGAAAATAACATCTCAAAGCAATAGCATGCAGCATTTTTTAATATTTCACAACTGAAGACATGTCAAAGAATCACAGAATGGTTGAGGTAGTGAGGGAAGCCCTGGAGATTATCTCTTCCAACCCCCCTGGCTGAAAACAGGATCAGCTAGAGCAGGCTGCCCAATACTACATCCAGGCATGTTTTGAGTATCTCCAAGGATGGAGACTCCACAGCCTCTCAGGGTAACTTGTTCCAGTGTTTGATCATCCTTGCAGTAAAAACAATTTTACTTAGGTTTAAATGTATTTTAGTTTGTGCTCCAAATCCACATCAGATATAGGCACATGACTTCTCTTCATGTTCAGTTATGGAAGACAAGATGGAGACAAATGAGCAGCACACTTCCCTGACTTCTTGTCCTTTGGCCCAAGCATCAAGCAGCTGCTCCCTTGTTTTTCTTATTTGACTGTCATTGCTGCTAATATTAGAGACAAGCTATTAGCAGACATGTCATAAGACATTTTCTGAGGCAGAAAGCAAGCTGAGAAATATTGAAGTTCTCAAGTCTCTGAAATGAAGGGATACAGAGACTGTATATTAGGCAGTTAAAAAAACCAACAGAGACTGCATGGGCTAGCAGGCCTACTACAGTGCTGTGACCATTTCAACAGCTTTATTTATGACTAGCATTTTGGAAGGAAAGGCAAAAGCATAAGCCAGAAGATGATTAAAGAGGGAGCTGGGAAGTTCAGACTCCTTCAGAATAAATCTGAGTAATGAACAGCATTTATTATGTCTGTTTAAAGGCAAAGTAATAAGGACAAAGGGTAAAGCTACACTAAAAATTAACTATGAATTCTGGTTTGTATTTGTGACTGTGCAACACAGCTACACCCACAGAAGATTTCTATATTTGCTTGCCAGAACCAGTACTTTCCAAGACCGTGATTCTGCTCAAGCAGGGGGTAGATACACACGCCAGCCCTTGTCCACAGCTGTACACAATCAATATGCACTGTGCTTGCAAATTCAGAGTTCTTCCCAATTAAAGCTTACTCCAAGCTGAATTTCTTACTCTGATATCTTCTTATATTCTGCCAGCATCAGCTCTCCCAAATGCCAACCTCAACTGCCCCTTCTGCCTACCTGGAAATTTAACTGGCTGTTTGTAAATCCTCATTGTGCATTTAACCCTGATTTTCCTTGTAGATTGCAAGCCTAGGCTGGGCTTTGCAGATCCAGACTGGTTCCTTCTTTTCGGTATAACCAGGTGCTTTCATTGTGTTGCCTGAGGAACACAGTGCTGCTGGGTCAGTAATTGAAGAAACACAGCACGTCCCTTGCTTCTAGTCACAGTAGCCCCAATAGCCACCATGCCTCGCCATTTAGAATAAGCATTCAGAACTGGGCATGCCCTAGTTGGAGTGCAGTGCGGAGAAAGTCTCAACCATTGATCTTCTGAAAGGCAAGGGGCACAAGCTAGAGGTGTGATAATGCTCAAGATATGTCCTTGCTATGCAGAGTACAACAAGCATTTGTCAATACTTCACAACCTCAATCCACTTCAGTTTCCCCACTAACTTTTTTCACCAAGGGGAAAAACTTCATATTACCATACCATTCTACACAGAGAAAACTGTGTCACTGCATAGATCTTGCCCTGTGTTATTGTCATCCATGGCAATAATAGAAGCTCCCAGGTAAATATTTTTGTCATGAGATCTCAAAGATAACTGAGATTAATTATCAGTACTGGATATGTTCTTCCATTGAGAGTGATCTCGCTCAGGGTCTTGCAAAGCTACTTATATCTGGTTGCTTTCCGAAAAATGCTCTCATTCACCACAGAAGTTAGCAGTCATTAAGACCAAAAATAAATGATGCTGAGGTGCAAAATCCCCTCAAGAGAATCCATAGCTCACCAGGTAACAAGCGAAAAATAAAAAGGTTTCTATAACATGCTGTCTACCTGACAGAAATTTTTTAACATGAACCCACTCGTATATGGTACCAGCCATTTCGTCAGCTGAAGGGGAACATCACCCACGTCGTTACAATGCTACACAACTTTCATGCTTCATTGTTGGTTAAGTTCTTCAACAGAAAGCATCAGTTCACAACATTTTAACATCTGGGTGTAATTACTGAGTTGTGTCAGCTTTCATCAGATAATGGAGCTAACTTCAGAACAGTCTAAAGGTTGTGTTTTGTTAGAGTGGTCAGAGCAACAAAATTTGTAACTGGGCTTCTTCAGAGTTCAAGTCAAATGCCTACTTGGTACTTAATACAGATGCAGATTTGCAAATTACATTATGTTCAGAGGTATCCAGAACTCAGTTTTCCATTTGAGTCTCTCTCAAATTGTTTGCCTGCAAATAATGATTGTTATATATGATCTTCTTAACATGATTTATTGTATATGCTTAAGCAGAAGCAAGTATTCCCCTGTTTGAATTACTGCATTTGTTTTCCCAGTACAAACTTTCATCCACTTTTCAGACTATGAACATATGTTTTATTTCTCTCCCTGTTTTTTTCTGACTTGCACTATTACCTACGCAACTTACAGCCTGTTTATGTTGGTCAGCAGCTTCAGAACCTATACATGGCTCCCATCCTCTAAGTACTTGGATGAATCACTCTTCTTTGCAAGATGGTATCTGTTGCCACTGTTCCAAAATACCAACCAAACTGTAACATTTTACTTATCCTGTTGAATTTAGTAGTCATTTTGCAGTGACTGCAGCCCGGATAAATTACGGTATTTGCTTCTTTATTTATTTGTATTTGTTCCTGAGCTTGGGCTGGACATTTTTTGCTGTTCCTTTCAGAAGTTTAAGTGGGAATCCAGTACAAAATTAGAAACTGGATCCTATTTACATAATTTCCCTGAACACAGTAGTGTTTCTCATTGAAGAACAACAGCTACAAAACCCCTTTGACCAAAGGAAGAAAATGCTTCTGTTTTTCTCTGTAATTGCATATACCTCACAGTGACCATGGGACTGTATTCTAAATCTTGATAGGGCAGCATGAGGTATATGACCTTCCTACCTTGCTTTTTTGGTCAGCATTTTAATACCAATGCTGGGTCAGGCATCTGAGGATCAAAAACCCTTGAGGGTTCTGTCTTCAGAGCATCTCTGTAATACAAAAAAATGATGATACACTGGGGGAGGGAGGAGAAAGGCTGTTTGATCTACACTGTATTGTCAAATGTGTTATTCCTATAGTCAGTTTGTCACGTGGCTTCTGTAAGAAGTCATGAGTATGTCACCATTTCTAAGATTAACAAAACTGTTGCATAGCAGATAGTTTTAGGAATGCTGCAAAGTCAAAGGAATTTTCTAATATATGTTACAACCTCTGCAAAGGAACATGCCCTTAAATTTGTATTCAACTAATTTCTTAATCAAAAAGACAACAGAGGAAGAAAGAAAAAAATCATAAACACTTCTTTGTGTAGCATATATGGCCCATTCCTGCCTAGTCTAATGAGGAAAAAAAGAGACAATGGGTGGAAGTCACTGCAAAGTCGGAGAGGCTTAAATAAGAAAAAGGGACTAATTTTTAACAACAAAGTAATTAAACCCTGGAACAGACAACCTCAACAAAGAATGATTTTTTCATTCTTGATGCCACATTCTCACTAGGTCTCTTTATGGACCATGGGTTGAATTTACTAGGATATGGTCTTTCATCAAATATGAGTTGATGAACTCAGTAGAGTAGGATATACAGAATATCCCTCCTGATCTTGAAGATTAGGAATTTATAGTTTATCATTATAAGAACAGAATATTCTGAGTTCTGGATATTTTACATCACTGTTTCTCACAGAATTTTTTAAACAGGAGTTCCACAATAGATTCATGAAAAAAGGCAAAGAGGATTCTTAAAATATATCTCAACGTATCTAAGACCTTTTTTTAGGAACTTATGGACAGACTTCCTATGCCTTCAACCAGAGGAAAGACGTAAATATTTTTAATGTTAAATTTTAGCACTTTCTTGTTTCTTGTAGGTAGACAACCAAATTTGCAGAAGCCTGTGCATAGCTGAAGAAGCATGCAAATCTCTGGAACAGGCTGGAGGCCATTTAGGTGTTTGATGAGCTGCAGGATAGGGTGGTAGTTCTTCAAGGATATTGTCTGCCTGCAGAGACTGATGGGGCCTGTGTGAGATCCCCATCCCCTGTCAGCCCACTTAGACTTTCTTCCATTTATGTAGGTAGGAAAAACAATGTTTCTGGAGAAGAAAGACCATCAAGGATCAGTCTGATAAACTTTTCTGTCTAGCCCTTCTGAAGTGCAAAAGCAGTTGCTCAGCTATTAACTCATTTCCAGTTTCCCCCTGGGGTATCTCGGAAGAAAGTTTCCCTGCCAGTCCCATTTTCAGAAGGAACTATCATAAGTTCCACAAGTAGAACTTACACTTGACTTGAACTGCAGTTATATTTGATCTAAGGACTATATTGATCTAGGGACTCTATTACTTTGCGTAAGGGTTCTCCTTTCCAACGTACTGACTTAGAGAAGTAAATGAGTCTAGGGCCTGTGTGCAACCACATGGCTGGATCAGGAAGAAGGTTCACACAGGCTCAATTCTCAAGCCTGTTCAGGTCCCTCTGGCTGGCATCTCGTCCCTCATGTGTGTCAACCACACCACTCAGCTTAGTGTCATCTCCAAACTTGCACTTGATCCCACTGTCTCTGTCATTGATGAAGATATTAAACAGTACTGGTCCCAGTACGGACCCCTGAGGGACACCACTTGTCACTAGTCTCTATCTGGACAATGAGCCATTGACCACTACCCTCTGGATGCAACCATTCAACCAATTCCTCATCCACTGAACAGTCCACCCATCAAAGCTGTATCTCTCCAATTTAGAAAGAAGGATGCGGTGGAGGTCCATGTCAAAGGCCTTACAGAAATCCAGATAGACAACATCAGTAGCTCTTCCCTTGTCCACTGATGTAGTCACGCCATCATAGAAGGCCACTAGGTTGATCAGGCAGGACTTTTCCTTGGTGAAGCCATACTGGCTGTCTCAAATCACCTCCCTGTCCCCCATGTGCCTTAGCATAGCTTCAAGGAGGAGCTGTTCCATGATCTTCCCAGGCACAGAGGTGAGGCTGACAAGTCAGTAGTTCCCAGGATCCTCCTTTCTACCCTTATTAAAAATGGGTGCAGTGTTTCCCTTTTTCCAGTCACTGAGGACTTCACCTGACTGCTATGACTTTCCAAATATCATGGAGAGTGGCTTGGCAACTACATCAGCCAATTCCCTTATGTCTCTGGCATGCATCTCATCAGGTACCATAGACTTCTGTATGTTCAAGTTCCTCAGGTGGTNATGACTTTCCAAATATCATGGAGAGTGGCTTGGCAACTACATCAGCCAATTCCCTTATGTCTCTGGCATGCATCTCATCAGGTACCATAGACTTCTGTATGTTCAAGTTCCTCAGGTGGTCACAAACCTAATCTTCTCTTCCTGTGGGAGGGACTTTGCTCTCTTAGTCCTTGCCTTGCGATCCATCCACTCAAGAGGTGTGTGGAGAGAGGTTGCCAGTGAAGACTGAGGCAAAAATGTTGTTGAGTACCTCAGCCTTCTCCTCGTCCATTGTTACCAGTTTGCCAGTCTGGCTCATCAGGGGGGTATACTTTCTTTGACCTTCCTTTTCTGGCTGCCAGAGAAAAGAAGCTGCCATACCAAGCCATATTTGCGGTAAATCTCTGTCTGAAACAGAGTGCTCACCCTCTGCACTCTCTCTGAGTTTCATGAAGCTGAAGTTGTGAGGGCATACAAAATTTTCAAGGGACATTCAGATCCTGTAAGAAAATTATCATACATAGTCAGCTATATGTAGCACTATTACATATGTAGCACTATTATGTATAACAGTAGGATGTATATACAGACTTGTGCTGCTTTCCTTCTGTTTACATCAGCTGTTTAGAATTAGACCAGAGTTTAGAAAGGGTGTAAAGGCCACCGGTTGAAAACCCCTGCCCTGGAGAGGAGCCTGTCTGGAAATAACCATTCTTGGAATGTTTTATTCAGACCCCTTGGCAGTTACATGTGTTTCTCACCATTGGACTGCGTTTTCTCTTTTTTTATTTCAACAAACATGTCTTTCTTGCTTCTTTGCTCTCTGTTCCTACTGCATGGCCTTGCTGTGACCGCAGGCTGCCTTGACAGAAATCACTAGCTGGAATGATGTGCTTTGCCAAGGTTGTCTTTATTTAGACAAGGTTTCTGTTTTCTGAATTCTCTTGTAGGAATGGAGGGATCATAAAGTAATCGTGCTGCACCTCAAATTGTGGAGGCTATATGGTGCGCTCAGGGGAAAGTACCTTTGACATTCCTACCTTGCGTAGTTTCTTCTCTCAGTTTTTTACAAGGAAAACAGGAACTTCTGAATAATTTAGCAGTGTAAAAGTCAATAAGGATTTTTTTGCTTTGATTAAGCCTCGGTTGCAGACAATCCTCCTTTCTACTGAGACAGATAGTCAGGACAGTAGCCTGAGCTCAGACATCCCCCAGACACTCATTTCTAGAGGAGCGGCAGATGAACTGTGGCCTGATTTTTCTTCCCTTCACTGTATACCAGAACATGGCAGACTGCAATACAAGTAGTGTATGTGTTGAGCATGCATATGGTAAGTGTTGTTAGTATTCCAAGAGAGTCTAGAGTCTAATGCAGATCAGCCTCTTCGAGGCACTGTACCTGTGGACAGTATTTATACTGAAGAGTTTGCATTCAGAGGCAAGAAAGGTTACAAACTGGAGACTGCAAGAGCAACAGAGAGGACATGGCATGACAAAGCCAGTAATGGAGTTTTGGTTCTTGTTAAACTAAACGCCTTTCCTAAATTTATATCAAATGGGCATCATAGATTGACCTGAGTTTAATATAATCAAATTCTATACATATTGGTAGCATTTTCTGGTTAGGTGTCAAGCCTAAACCAAAAAGCTAAGATACAAACTGAAGTGGTTTTTAACTGGAAACAGAATTCAGAGTTGTGAGCCTGATCCTCAGTATAGACTGTGAATTCTGATGAGTCTGTGCAGAACGACAGGAGGAGGATCTGAGTATAGGTATTGGTTTCATATCCCCACACAGATGATTTCACGGAATCACAGAATCAC
>VYXH01002003.1:0-16571 GCA_013397275.1 Burhinus bistriatus | reverse complement strand
CTTGACCCATAGGCTCTCGGTTGTCTCCCATCATGTCTCTGTGATGCCAGTGAGATCGTACTCTTGCAAGCCTGCATATGTCTCTAACTCTTCTTGTTTGTTTCCCATGCTACGTGCATTCACGTACAGGCCCTTGATGAATCTAGCTCCCTGGCTGGCCNACGTACAGGCCCTTGATGAATCTAGCTCCCTGGCTGGCCTGGCTATCTTTCCTTTCAGCTGCAGTCCAGGTGCCCCCCTGCTGACTTGCAACCCATCTCCAGGTTTTGGGCCTCTACTACTGGTATCAGCATTGTATTGGTAGGACTGGGATGGATTATGGTTCCCCTCCCCCAGAAACTCTAGTTTAAAGCCTTTTCACAGGTTTGGCAAGCCTGTGAACAAAGGTGTTTTTCCCATTTTCTGATAGGTGAGCCTCATCTGGCCCCAGTAGACCAGGTTTCTCAAAGTGAGTCCCATGATCTAAGAAGCCAAACACCGGTCTGTGGCACCGCGCCTGTAGACAGTTACTGATTTGCCAGATCCGCCTGGGCCTATCAACCCCTTTCCCTTTGACCGGGAGGATTGATGAAAAAACTACCTGTGCTCCAGAGTCCCTGACCGCTGCTTCCAGGGCTTTAAAATCTTTCTTGATAGTCTTCAGGCTGCCCCTGGCTGCATCACTGGTGCCCACATGAAACAGCAGCAGTGGATAATAGTCAGAGGACTGCAGGAGGCTTGGCAGTCTCTCAGTTACATCCCTGATACAAGCGCCCTGGCAAGCAGCACACCTCCCTAGAGAGTGCATCAGGCACTCTCTATATTCTATAATCTCTATTCTGCAGTCTGATGAAAAATGCCCCACTATGTTGTAGGGTTAAGTGGGAATTTTCACACTGTAACTTTGCTTTTTTGTGCCCTTCCTAGATGGCTGTTGCATGTTACCAAGATGAAATGGATGGGGGAATCTTCTCCCCAACAAAAAATGGAAATGAAGCTCTCCCATCCACACCAGCTTTTCCCCTGTCACCAGAGACATCATATGGTAAGGAAATGTCTGTCTCTTTTTATGTATTTATTTGAATAGCACTGTTAACATTTTAGCTGTTACTAAATAGGAATTGTACTTTTCCTTCTGTCCTAGTGAAAACACCTCCACTATACCATCAGCGGATTCCCTCCTGCCAAAAGGTCAGCAGCCCATCTGAGCTGTACAGAAGCAGTCCTGGTAAGATACACATACTTCTTAAATAATTTGAAACTGAACTGTGTATGAAGGCAACTAACACAACAGTGGTTATTCCTTTATAAATAGGACATATACCTGGTGATTTAAGACATGTGCAAGTCAGAGAAATAGAATTTAGCAGTACTATTTCAATCATATCAAAAAGAAGTAAAAAATGAAGAATTATCCAAGAAGGATTTAATGCCGATAATTGCCAAGAGGGAGTCCTGTGTTCATGTTCAGTGTCCCAAATCAGTGTGGAGCAATTAGGTAGTTGCGTAATAGCAATAAGAGAAAATGCGATTCAGTGTTTGAGGCTATCCTGCTCTTGTTCTCTGTTTGCGTTTGCATGGTTTCAGTGTTCCACAATCTCTCTGCTGATATTTGGTAATATCAAAATAGTACTGTCAGGAGACTTCAGTTCCTTGTGATTTTTAGTAGTTTTTGTCTCCATCTGAGGAAAGAGGGGTGATATCCACATTGCCATCTTGCCAGGCAAGTGAAGCTGACAATAGAGCTTGTCAGTAGCTATGCTCAAGTCAAGGAGATCCTTAATCAAAGGAACGAATCTTCTGGGTTTTTTTTTTTGCCACAATACAGTTTGTAAATGTGCAAGCATGGAAAAGTAGTTGGTAACAGATGATTAGATGGTTGAAGATTTAATGTGATCTCTCTATGAATTTTATTAGTAAAGGATTTTTCTTTGAGGCCTTAACTCTTTGCTGCTAGAAATAGCATCAACTATTGTTAGCGGTCACCTTTTCTGTGCAAAATTATTTTAAAAAAATAAGTTTAGGAAAAAAGTATTTCATGTGACTGCATCAGAAAGTGCTGGACATAGAAGGAAGCCAACATAATTTATTTAAAACCTGAATAAAAATCACAGACGTTAATTTAAATTGTGTGCATTAGAAGATGTTCAGATGATAATTCGTGTATATATAGTTTTATTGCTTAGGCTATGACTCTCTTCTCAGGCAGGATCTTGGTAGTAGAGTTTCCAATAAATTTGAAGGTGCATTTTGCGGCAATAATAGTTAGAGTGTTGTGGTTTTAATTTTGGAAAAAAAAAAACCCTTCCTGTTTAATTTGCCTCATTTAATAGTTATCAAAAGCAAATAGCATCAACACAGAATAAAATTATCTTTAACAATAAAGCAGTCTTCTACCCAGTTCAAGACATCTCTTTATGGTTCAGTTGCTGTGGCTTTGCCCTTTACTCTCTGAACTCTTAAGCAATTAGGGGTAGATAGCCTCCTGAGGGAAACTTCAGCAAATCAATTACAGGTTGCTTACATTGAGTTAATCTACTGAACACTTTGTTGTTAAATGGTTGCCATTGCTGTTGCTAAGAGTTAGGACTTGCCCTGGAAAATTTTGTGGCTTTCAGTGTATTTCTCTATTTTGTTGGTGATTCTCCTGCTTAATTACAAATGCTGTCATCTCTCAAATGCTGGGTTTAGGTACTCAGTTAATGAGACACTGAAAATTCTAGCTTAGACCAAAGCAGGTATTTCTCCCTTTTGAATACCCCTTTAAAAATGATGCTCAAGGTGTACTGAATGCTACAGGTTAAGTGCTCAGCTCGCTATGGCTTTGCTTTTAGCCGCAAACATAACAAACTTTGACATTAAGGTTAGAGGTATATGAGATGTGATCAGCTACAAAACATGCAATGCAGCATTAGCGAGCACCACTAAGAAATGTTAGTTGGGTGACTTTCCCACCAGAGCACAGAAGCTTCTATTGCCAGAGGCAATATTAGAATCCTACTTTAAATATTCTTTTTTCTTTTTTTCTATTTTCCCTTTATTATTCTACTTTATTTGTTGCCTGTATCTATAGTAAGTATCTATTTACTGCATTTACTTGCTTCTGCATCTTCTGACTTTGGCAAGAAGTGAAGAAGATGTCTTCCCATTACTTTTGCTACCAATCCCTAATTAATGGCCAGAGCAAGAGAGTTGTGTTTTGTGTGTTGAATGAGGCCAAGAATCTAAAGGGAACAGAAGTAGCTGTTCCTGTGGTTGAGACCACTCTAATGTACATGCAACAAAGGTGACTCTAACAGTATGCACTTTGCAAGAATTCTTACAGCCCCCCAATTTTTAGTACTTTCCTTTGCAGCCTTGCTCTTCCTTTAAATGCTTTCATTGTTTTTATTTTGGTAGAAGTTGGGAAACATACTGACTTCTCCAGACATTTGCAACAGATTGAGGTCTGTGGAGTCATGGACTTAGGAGTATTAATTTCTGCTATTAAGATACTGCCCCTTTTGTCTCAGTTCAGATCATCCTTGAATTCAAAATTGTTTTGTTCTGCATCTCAGCTTTGCTGCTTGTCTGCATTCAAGTTAGTAGTGAGGATGCTGTAACATCTGGCTACCAATTATCTAGATATATTATTGTCTTATTTCCTCCCCACTTCCTTGTAGAGAATAGCTTTCAGTGTAGTTAGCAGTTACAATATCAAGGGAGAACTACTGTGGTTTTAGAAAAGTATAAAAGCATACATTTTAAAAGAACAATACATGTTTTTGTGTATCAAGAATTACAGTGACATCCAGTCTTTAGGTATACAAAATCAGAAAATTATCTGTTCTTTTGTAAGTTATTCTTGTTGTAAACTGTGTACCTTATCTTGAATGCATCTAATTCTGATTCTTAAACTATTTATTGAAGTAAAGGACACTATCTTCACTGAAGCCTGACAAAACCCTGCATAAAATGGTGCTCGGTTAGCCCTAGAAATCTTAATTTTCTTTCCAGGTGAAACCACTTTCTTAGGGAAAGTCAGTCCAGTAGTGTTATGGTACCTGTCTCCCTTTCATCAGATATGCCCTACCTCTTCTTTCTCCCTATACCTCTATTTAAGATGCTGCGCCTGGGCCAGCTAGAAAGAGCAGGATTCCTTTCCATAGTCTTGTTCTTTCTCAGAGGGGAGCAAGTTTAACCTCCCTCAGTCTGTGTTCAGGCATGCAGTCCTTTTACGTCAGCACTGCTGCTCCAGTGATCGCTTCCTGCCATGGTTTCATTGCCCTTTTCCTCACTTTACATAGCTTGCAAGTAATACAGCACCCACAGAGTTCATGCTGAATTATCTTTTGAAAGACACCTTGTTTCTTAAGACAAACTTGAGCAGTCTATAAATTGGCTAGTTTTAAAAATACCCCACGAAAAAGTAGGCTCCAGATAGAACATACAGCTCTGAGTAACACAGTAGCTATTGTATATCCCATTGCAGAGTCCCACACATCAGTGAAGGAACAGAAGCACTATTTGTAGGCCATTTTGAAGCTTAAAGGCTCTCTTGTCTCAGCATACAGCTAATTGAAGTCCCTTTGTATGTAGAAGTAACAAATAAAAATGTAGCACACTCTTTGCCAGAAGACTGAACTCTGGCTAACCACCCTGGCCACTCCACCCCTCAGGCTGGACGTGAGGAGCTGCCCCTTCTTTAGCCCTGGCCAAAGCACAGACAAAGCTTTGCAGAAAATCTGCATTCACAAACAGGCACTGTCTTGCAGCAGAAGGCAGAGATCTGTGGAACAAGGGAAGATTGTCTATAATCCTTTATCTATGTACTGACAGAGAAGACATGATGTCCTGTTTTACCATCTTTTCTGAACAGCCTAAGTAAACTTGTGTAGTTCAAGTAGTGCATATGGTGGAATGATAGCACTGCTGCTGATGTTGAGGAATCTCAGAGCCTTCAAGCATGTGTAAGACATTGCTTTTTCATACCCGCCATGGAGCTTAGCCTAGGTACTGTGTTATGCATACAAGTCGCATCTTTTCTAAAAAAT
The DNA here is from genome assembly GCA_013397275.1 of Burhinus bistriatus. Lineage (NCBI taxonomy): Eukaryota > Metazoa > Chordata > Aves > Charadriiformes > Burhinidae > Burhinus > Burhinus bistriatus. Next base: position 11,559 of record VYXH01002003.1, on the reverse strand, counting down.
GTCAAAAGGTCATCCTTTCCCCTCATGCTGTCTTGGAACTCATGAAGACCAGACACTGGCGTATTTCCACATTTTTTCTTACACAGACTCTGGTTTTATCTGACAGAGACATTGTAATTCTAAATTCCCCCCACTGACTAACATAGGCTTACTCTGTTATACCACCCAGTAGAGGCATGACTATTTTCATAAATATCTCGATGACAAACCCACAACCTAACAGATATCCTCATTACTGCATAATTCTATTACTGATCATAATTTTATATTGTAGTAATTTAATACTGTTACTCCAGGATTGTAATTTCTTCCAGTCACTGAGTACTGCTTAATTGTTCGGTAACAAAAGTCAAAGTTCTGAACTGAAAGCCTTTTCTGTGTGTCAGGAGAGTTAGTAGCATAGGGAATAAAAGCAATACTAATTTGTGTGAAGGAAAAATTCCTCTTTTATGTATGCAAAAACTTCCTCTACAATACAAAAAGGTTTCCTGTAATATTTATTTATACCTGCTGCCTTCTCCTTCCCTTAACTGTTTATATATACATATCGAGAGCAAGAGAGAGGTATGGAACTTTTCCAGACATCTGGATTTATTTGCTTAGAACATCTGTTCATCCACTTCAGTGGCTGGTTATCATAAGCTCCGTCCTCCTGGAAACAAAGCTTCATTTAAGTTTTTCCTGTTGTTGTGATTTTGGGTTTGGGTTTTTTTGGTTTGTTTTCTTTTATTACTTTTGTGGTTGGTTTGTTTGTTTTAAACATTGAGGCTATTAACGAGCAATAAAAAATACAACTGGAGACAAGAAATTTATGATGTTTACTACAAGGCAGATAGACAAGGTCTGTGTTATGTTTTTCATTGTCCTGCAATTGACCTTGACATGTTTATCTTGTGGCTAAATACAGTGCTCATCTCCACAATATTTTTATAATGAAACAGCTAATGTTTCTTAGTTATGATAAAATATACCATTTACTAGTGCATATGAAGCCTCCATAGGCTTCAGGAGCAAGTAGGAAAGGATTCAGTTTTCCTGTTTGGATTCTGCCTACATGAACTTAATAAGGTCTTCCAGAAAGAGCACGTGGAATGCTGTAAAGCATAGTCATAAATGTTCAGACGCCACTTCTTGGCCATTGTGAACACTGAAGTCAATATAATGTGCTATGATCTGTGTCACTTTTTCCTCCCTGGATTACCTTCATTGACACATTCAACTCAGTAAAACTAACCTTTATCCAAACTTCTTATATAAGTTTGGAGATGACTTCATGTATTTTCGAGTCTTTATTGTCACAGACCTCCTTCTCTTTGCGACACTGACGGTTCTTAACATATCTTTCAAATACAAACATGGAAATTTTGTGTCTTGTCTGGCCTGTGAAGAAAGAAGCAATGCTTACTATCAGTGATTTCAGTCTGGTAATCCAAATTCACAGCACAGGTGATAATGTTCGATCTCATGTGCTGAATAGATTAATGGTTTCATTTAATTCACATCAACCTGAATGGTGGAAAACATGTTGTAACAGAAGAACCAAACTGAAACTGGAAATAACTTGAAATATTTGTAGTCTATGCCTGCTTTTAGTGAGCGCCATTAACCAAAATGCTTACAGTTTAAGTGTCTACAACTCAGCTGTCTGGTAATCAGCTTTAATTGAGCGGGTTTTTTTTCCCCCCTCAGATTGGCTAAGATTTTCATCGGATGTATTCTGGCAGTACAGGTTGATTAACTTACCAAAGCTTTATTCTCTGGCTTCGAGATATGAAATGATTTAGAGATTAATCCATTTAGCTAACAAATATGGACTGGTTTTGTTTATAGCCATGTTACATGTTTCTACATAAAACTTTACAAAATCTACATATTTTAGCTACTCATTAAAAATTCTAATGTCACTGATTCAGAGGAGCAAGGAATAGAAATACACATACCTGAATATAAAAAGCTAGGGACTGCCAAGTCCATGGAAAATAGTGATGAAGAAGCAGTGAGACAATATAAATGTGTTTTTCTTTGGCTGATATGTTAAAGCTGAGAAAAGATGCCATTCCTGTTACTGAATTTTCATAAGAAAACTCATTGTCTAAAGCACATTCTGTCTTGCATTGGTTTTTGGATACTGTAGTTTGATAAAATATTCTGGAACATGAATATATTTTGGTTTGTAGCCAATGTTGTATCTGATCACAGAATCAAAAATTCTTTAAATCTGATGCTTATGTCAAGACAAAGATATTTCATGGTAAAATGAACTAAACTTCTGCAAGGGATGGGGTTTGGTGTGACCTATAGGTTGAACATCATGTTGAACATGAGACAAATTCATGTGCTACAGATGGTCATGGAAAATACATTGACTTTGAGTGTGAGCAGAATGCATAATGTAGTACACACGTATGTAATTCCATGTGCAGCTGCTCTATAATCCTGCAGAATTAAAAAAAAAAAAAAGAAAAAGCATTGTTAGGTGCTTCAGCCATTACATTGAAGAGATGATCAGTGCAGCTAGTCACTGTCTCCTCCTCCTCCTACCCTCACTTTTGTAGAAGGATTTCCATTTGGACAGAAACACTGATCATGGATCAGAACGAGCGTTAAGCAGTATCCTGCCCTGTTAAAATTGCATTGGAGAATGAATCACATAGTGATTCAGAAAGACTCTCTGGTTTATACTGTGTATTTCATCTTCTGTGAAAGTATTCACATTGCTCTTTTTTCTTGGTTTTACTGGCTGACTTTTCATTCCATGCAGGCGAAGTGCTGATTGATAAGCAAATACAAGAACTGAGACTGTCCCTCTAAAAAGGGAAAGTTAACAGCCCTCTCAGAGACCGCTTGGCACTGTCTGCATTATCCATTTAAACCAACACACTGCTGAAGAGTTAAATGGAGTCTTCTGCCTAAAGGAGCAAATATGAATAACTTTTCTCATAGCGAAATGAGTATCCAAGTGGCGGGGACCCTAAATGTAGAAACAAGCTCTCCACTTTCTCACCCACTCATTTTGTCCTCAAGTCAAATGTTGAACGGAATGTTAAATGTTAATGAAATGTTAAAGGAATGGTACATCTTGTGACGCAAATGTTGTCCTACAGGAATTCATATGTAATAAGGTTTTTAGCTTGGGACATCTTTAAAGTCTCTTACACCTTGTAAGTCTTCCATCAATGGTAGCCCAATAGGTTTGACTGCTCCTTGATCCATGCTAATACCATTAAAGCAAATAATTGCTGATAGGCTCTCCTTCAAGACCCACCCTGTAGACTTCATCCCTTATTTGGGGCACCTCACTTTAATCCAGTTTGTCTTCTATTTGTTTGGTCTCAACTCAGTATTTATAATACTATGAATTTAAAATGAAACAACGGCCTTTTTTCAAAAGGAGTTATTAACTGTGAAAAACCTGGAACCATCAGCTTATTAGTATCTAAAGGGTGGGTTGGAGGAAGATGGAGGCAGACTCTTTTCAGTGGTTCCCAGTGACAGGACGAGGGGCAACAGGCACAAGTTGGAACATAGGAAGTTCCATTCAAACATAAGAAAAAGCTTCTTTACGGTGAGGGTGACAGAGCACTGGAACAGGCTGCCCAGGGAGGTTGTGGAGTCCCCTTCTCTGGAGATTTTCAAGACCCGTCTGGATGCAGTCTTGAGTAATGTGCTCTAGGCATTGCTGCGTCAGCAGGGGAGTTGGGCTAGGTGATCTCTAGAGGTCCCTTCCAACTCTAAAAATTCCGTGATCAGCAACACAGAAAACAGCACCTGCATGCTTGGCAATACAGTCCACTAGAAACTCTCTTCAATGCATATCTTGGCAGTTGACAGCCACACAATATAAGGCTTTGATTCTATCTTCAAAGCTTGCATTGCAGATGCTCCCAAGCTTTTCAAAGACTGACTGGCCATCAGTGGCTTTGAGTGCCCCATATGGCTGCGCTGTACTGCAACAATGGAAGAACCTGCCACTAAAGTAAGACTAGTGAGTATTTATGGCAGATGCTTTTCAACAAATGGCCCACAAGCGTAGAATTTACTTGCAGTGCGTTGACAGAATGACCACAAACCTTGTGGCATTTTCAACAAATTATAAAGCATGCCGCTTCTGCATGATTTTCCTGCATAACAAAATGTTTGTGGGGGAAAACCCCCAAGAATATAAGGGAAATTGCAGGGGTGGGACCTGTGCTTTGTGCATTTTGTCTAATGCACTTATATGATGAAATGTGTTGCTGGTGACTGCAGAATAAACATGAGATAGACCAAGGAACCCTCATAATTTGAATTAGCTGTTAGAAATATGTGGGCAATTTGAGGACTTAGCACCATTTCAAAATGACACACAAAAAAGCTTGTGACATATAAAAGGCTGTGTTGCATTAATCTCTGTTCATTGTGCACTGTCAGCATTATCAGTTGAAGCACACAAATATGCTACTAATAAATGTACTACATATACTTACGAGTTACAGTAACAACTTAAAAAAAAAAAAGTGGCCCACCATTTTTCTGACATTTCAGAAAGCAAATAAAAAACAGCATGTTAGGAAATTCAGAGTAGCTTGATCCATTCTAAGAAGTAGTTATGTTTATCAAGTGATAGGTACTGAGCTTTTGGAGTATCACCTTTAGAATATTCCTGTTCTCTGTAAAAACGAAGTTTTGCATAAGATACTTGCTGTCATGGTTAGTAAATTGCACCAAGATTATATGGTGAGCACTCACTTGTGTGCTGTCTCCCTTTCTCTTTCTCTCTGTTTACCATTTTGCAAAAACAGTTGTGTGTTCTAGAAGATGCTCATTGGTATTTTTATTTGTAAACAGATGAAGTGGTGCTTCATTTTGTTATATTTGTTTAACTACATAGGTATTTTATCCAACAAGAAGACATTTACAAGACAAAATTAAAGCTTGTGATTGAAGTATTGGATTTAAGGTTAATCCTTATTGTATGCATGTTGCTTACTTTCAAAAAGTCTTGATAAATCACACAATTCCTTTAATAGCCTTTTGAATTCTCAGTTTACTTTCATTTATTTTCACCCCCTGCTCCCTTCCACCACCCCCTGCTCTGAAAACCTGATATATGAGAGATATATACTTTTTTCCCCAAGTGACTAATAGAGTCCTTGAGGCGCCACAGGTACATTGAATTTTTTCCCCTCCATTCCCAGAAGGTTTGACACCAACTTAGCACTTAGAATGGGAAAAGTGAGAGAAAAGTCCTGGAGAGGAAAAAACTATGTACGTGTGTTGGGGCAGAAATAGCAGGAATGAAGCTGGGAAGGAGTAGAGTCGCTATAGCTGCTCCTGAGGGATGTAATGAAGGTGTGTTAAGAAGAACTAGTACAGAAAGCAGAATAGATTCTCAGTTGGGTTTTTTTTTTCAGTCCTTCATCAAACACTGTTTTAAAAGCATAAACTCTAAATGGGGTATAAATAAAATTAAGTCTGAATAGTACTGCATCTGTAGCATTTCAAGAAAAACAATATGAAGGCAATCTGAGTATTACAATCACGCTGCTAGTTTGTGTTTGCTATTGTCATTGGATTTCCTGAATATTCTCAGTTTGTGTGCTCTCACTATGTTTTAAGAATTTGTTCAGAAAGCTTCCAAGAATAAAGTAACTGAAAATGAAATTCTTTGCTGGGAGATTATAAAAGCAAGCCAACAGAAGGTGGAGGCAAGGACAGGTAGCCTGGGAGGAATACAGAGAAATTGTCCGAGCAGCCAGGGATCTGGTTAGGCAAGCTAAAGCCCTGATGGAATTAAATCTGGCCAGGGACATCAAGGGCAACAAGAAAAACGTCTATAAGTATGTCAGTGATAAAAGGAAGACTAGGGAAGATACAGGCCCTCTCCAGAATGAAATGGGAGACCTGGTCACCTGGAATATAGAGAAGGCTGAGGTACTCAATGACTTTTTTGCCTCGGTCTTCACTGGCAAGGGCTCTAGCCACACTACCCTAGTCACAGAAGGTAAAGGCAGGGACTGGGAGTATGAGGAACTGCCCACTGTAGGAGAAGACCAGGTCCGAGACCAGCTGAGGAACCTGAAGGTACACAAGTCCATGGGACCTGATGAGATGCAGCCACAGGTCCTGAGGGAACTGGCGGATGAAGTTGCTAAGCCGCTATCCATCATATTTGAGAAGCTGTGGCACTCTGGTGAAGTTCCTGCTGACAGGAAAAGGGGAAACATAATCCCCATTTTTAAAAAGGGAAAAAAGGAGAACCTGGGGAACTACAGGCCAGTCAGTCTCACCTCTGTGCCCAGCAAGATCGTGGAGCAGATCCTCCTGGAAACTCTGCTGAGGCACGTGGAAAATGAGAAGGNTGGAGCCTCCAGCATAAGAAGGACAGGGACCTGTTGGAGCAGGTCCAGAGGAGGGCCACAAAGATGATCAGCGGGCTGGAGCATCTGTGCCATGAAGACAGGCTGAGAGAATTGGGGTTGTTCAGCCTGGAGGACAGAAGGCTCCAGGGAAACCTTATAGCAGCTTTCCAGTATTTAAAGGGGACCTACAGGAAAGATGGGGAGGAACTCTTTATCACAGTATAGCAATCGGATGAGGGGTAACTATTTTAAACTGGAAGAGGGTAGATTTATGTTAGATATTAGGAAGAAATTCTTTACTGTCTGGGTGAGACACTGGAACAGGTTGCCCAGGGAAGTTGTGGAGGCCCCATCCCTGGAGGTGTTCAAGGCCAGCTTGGATGAGGCTTGGAGCAACCAGATCTAGTGGGAGGTGTCCCTGCCCATGGCAGGGGGTTGGAACTAGATGATCTTTAAGGTCCCTTCCAACCCCAACCATTCTAAGATTCTACAATAAAACAGCTATGGGGATAATGTAGTGCTGCAGGTGAGATGTTCTGGACCTGTGGACCAGATAAACCCTAGGAAATAAAAATTACAACAGAAAGATTATATAGACTTCTTGATAAGATGAGATTGCACCATGTGAATTTTATTGCCTGAAAAATTTTGTGATTTCTTGTTATCATAATTTATTGTATTCAGAATTTTGTTTACACTGTTTTTTCTTTGATGATAAATAGAGAACAAGTTAATAAAATGTATAAGAAGCCTAAGGGAACATTCATTCAGATGTCTTTAATTACTGGATCCAAGCTGAGCTTTCTTTAATTTGTATACATGTACCCAGCAATATCAGAAAGTTGAATCATTTAAATAACAGTAAAGTTTATATTGTGCTTATTTTGTTAAAACTGTTTAATGCAAAAATTGGAATAAATGATGTCAAGAAAAGGTTTGTGTTTCCTGAGCACTCAAGAACCCCTTCTGTATTGAGGGTAGAGAATAGATGCAGCTCCTAGTTTCTAAACTTGGTCACAGCAAAATGTTATCTGAAGATTGGCAAAACATTTTTTTTTCTGGAAAACAGTGGGAGTATTTTAAAAAATACCTTGAGATTACACATTGGTTATGGCTTTCTTTTTTCATTGTTGTTATTTTGATGCTTTCATATCTGGTCACGAGAGAGTGTATTATTAATACCTTTCATTCAGTGCTTTTGAAGAGTTCCTGTTGGTTGTAACTCTGTGCAAACTGATTTAATGCCCAGTTGGGAGATGACACAGTTGATTAAACTGCCTAGTACTAAGATATGGATAAACTGTGCATTTTAATGGAAGCTGAGACCTGTGTAAGTAAGAGGGACCTTGTACTGCACTGACATTGTTTGAAATTATAAGGTCAAGCTCAAACACTACATGAAATAGCGAAGTATGATGTTAATGAAAATGTTTCTGCTGTGCTTAGATTTTATTTCTTTTATCTTATCATTTATTTCTATGTTTGAGCGGCAGCCTAGCAATTTGAAAACTCTACCTGCCTGTGTTCAATTGCCACAAGTGTTTTGGTAATGAATTCATTATAAAGGATGTTTGAAAAAGATGACAAAGTTTATGAAAATATTAGGAAAAAAAAAAAAAGAGAATCTTGAATATGTTCAAAATATGTCCTCTGTGTGCAATATTTGTTCTAGAAATTTCATTCCAATTTATATTTGCTCTGTCAGGGAGCATACTGTACAACCAGTCTATTTGGATCATTGCTGAGCACCAGAGTCAGCTTACCACGAAGATGGCACTAAGAGACTTGTAAATACCTGCATGTCAAAGAACTGTTTTCAGACGTCATTCAGGAAATAGATGCATTTTGGAAACTTCAGGTTGAGTTACTCTGAGAGTAAAAGCAGGTCACAAAAGACCCATGGGTCACCAGAACAAAACACCAAAGCAAGGGAGTGTTAGCATTGACAGTCACAGCTCTGGCACTTTACAGTATGAGGAATCCTCCTCCTGCTCCCTCTGCCCAGTGCTGAGGGCTGTGAGGTCAGAGTTCAGTGGTTATCAGCATTGCAACCAGAGAAGTAAATATTGGGACTTCAATGTAGTGACATTATATGTGATCACTCGGGTCTTGACAGGTCTGTACAGTTGTGCTATTAAAGCCAGTGGCATTTACAAGAGTGATTGTCTTCTCCATTTTCCACCAGCTGAACCTAAATCTTAGACATTTTCTAAATCCCATTTAGAAGGAGGAGAAGCTTTTTCCATGCAAATCTAATAGCCAGTTAAGAATATTCGTATGTCACCAGAGAGGTCTCCCTCTTCTGCGTGATTATCAGCAGGACTTGAACCAGGCGTTCCTATCAAAGTCTGAAAACTATGATGCTTTTAAGCCGAATTTCTTTTTCTGTCTTAGTTCATACACATTACTATTTAATCCAAGTTAGAGTAACAGTAGAGCAGGCTTCTCACAGGAGGAAAACTTGAATTCAAATCTATGGCCTGATTTAGAGGAGGTCCTCTGAATAGATGATAGAGAGCTAACTCTACTAGACTACTTAAAGTCTGTAAGTGTGAAACTTGTGTAAAAATATTCTTTTTGTCTGGAATTGTCAGCTTTCAACAGTAGCATAAAACCTCCCTTGTGCAGTTTATTACCTAGCCTTAGGTGACAAATGAACATGATTCTTCCAAAGCTCTCGTTTCCCATCTATTACATGGCAAATGCAGCCTTGTGCGCTGGGGCTTTGAATTCCATTCAGCAGCAATACATCTGAAAGTTTAATTGTGCAGTATGCAGCTTACATTCTTCCTGTAGCTCTAGTCCAAAGGCATTTTCTCTCGAGAGAAAGCAATATCATTATCTGGTATTTATTTTTTTATTTAAGGGGTTTTTATATTTGCTGTCCAAGATGACTGACTGTACTTGGAATATGCACCTATTAGCTGAAAAGATGATGGCATTTCCAAAGGTGCTGAACACAATTTTTCATTATCTTCACTGGTATCTATCAGACTTCATCATTTCTAAAATTCATGCGATAAAATGAACAGTGTAATTCTGAAGTTGTAAATGCCAAAAAAATGTTGTTTACATAATCAATTTATTACACAGGAAAAAATGTGTTTATACAAGACTTCAGTGTTGTAACTTTTGATCATGGTCTCATAACAGATGTGCCTATTCAGTTAAACTTGAAATACACCCTGATAATGCACTGGTGTGTGGGGGGGTGGGGGTGTTTTTGTTGTTTTTCTTTTTTTTATTCCCCTCTCTAAGAACCAGTGAAAAACTGATTACGTGAGAGGTTGCTGAAGCACTAAGTTTTAAAGAGTTTGGTTTCTATTTTTCCCCTTTCAGTGGGAAAAAGAATTCATTTCCCCGCATAAATCTGTTTTTTGACCAATAACTATCTACATATCTATTCACTGAAGTACATATGAGTAGTATTTTACACATATACAAAAAAGAGAAGAACGCGAAGCTGGGAAGTCCACCACTGTTTTTTGCATGTTCTGAAGATGCAAGAGAGAAATCATTGCCAGAAATTTATCAGCAGTTTAACAGAAATACAGGATTGGAGGAGCAGGCAGTCTGGCACATGTGGATTGTTTTTACATGTACCTGTTAGCTGTGCATGTGAGTAGCATGCATTTTTGAGATGTTACTAGTCCTTTTGTCTGGAAAAGCTTAAATTAACAAAAATCCATGGGAACAACTACTACCTTTGCTTTGACTACACAAAACAAGCTTTTTCAAATTTTCCAGGGTGAGGCCTCCTACTATATGATGTGGCAGTCGATGACTGTGATGTGCCAGAGTAATTCATGTAGTTTGAGGGAAGGCTGAAGGAAAAGAAAGTTCCAAAAACTTTGGACAGCTGTGAGCACACCTTTTCAAAACACTTAAAGTCTTAAAACAATCCTGTGTTTGGGTGCCTGGGAAGGTCTGGTCTGCTGCATTCACAAGTCAAAGATGTTCCAAAGAAGGACATGGACCAGTTGGAGTGGATCCAGAGGAGGGCCACAGAGGGTTAGACCGCCTATGCTATGAGGACAGGCTGAGAGAATTGGGGTTGTTCACTCTGGAGAAGAGAAGGCTCTGGGGAGACCTTATAGCAGCCTTCCAGTATGTGAAGGGGGCCTACAAGAAAGCTGGAGAGAGACTTTTTGCAAGGGCCTGTAGTGATAGGACGAGGGGTAATGGCTTCAAACTGGAAGAGGTGAGATTTAGACTAGATCTCAGGAAGAAAATTTTCACTGTGAGGGTGGTGAGGCACTGGAACAGGTTGCCCAGGGAAGCTGTGGAGGCCCTATCCCTGGAAGTGTTAAAGGCCAGGCTGGATGAGGCTTTGAGCAATCTGGTCTAGCAGGAGGTGTCCTTGCCCATGGCAGGGGGGTTGGAACTAGATGATCTTTAAGGTCCCTTCCAACCTAAACCATCCTATGATTCTATGGTCTGTAATTTCAGAATTACAGACCTGCCAGTGTTGAGTGAAGACATAGAGGAAATACGTATTCAGTCCCACTTAAATGTTTATAGTCCAAAGGCCATATTCATCTATGTTTTTTAAGATGCTGTTCTCCCCTGCATTAATTCTCTTTGTTTATTCCCTTTTGCAGAAGAGGAGAAAACTAAATTAGTCTGGTTTTTTCAAGCCCAAGTTAGGCATGTTATTTCACGAAGCCATTCATGTTTGGACACCTAGTGGACAAAATCTGAAATGCACTATGACTTGAGATTGACTCCCACATTTCTGTCAGTCATGGGAGTAGCAGGGAAATGTATGCGATTCCTTCACAAATTCTGCAGTTTGCTGAATTTGCATCTGAGGGCCACAGCATAGCCACCCTTGTGCAGTGTTTCCTGTTGGAGAAAGGTGCATGTTACAATTTAAGCCCTTCATTTTAAGCTGCTTTGGATAGATCTTGCAGGGTGATGGTTCTGAAGAAACTGGTAATCTTGTGCGCTTTACCTAGAACTGTACGCAGGCCTTGCTATATGACTGAATACTACCAGCTGGCAGAAGATGGAGGACCTGATCCTTGTCTCTGTGCTGTGCCTGGCACAGCCATGAAAGCAATTCTTCTTGCCAAGTAACAGACCTTTTCCTTTTGGGATGGCATTGTCTCACAAACTGCACTCACCTAAACCCAACTAGTTCCTCACCCAAGACATCCAACAGCCTCCTCCCCTTCCTAACTCTTACTTCTGTGCTCTTCATAGAATCATAGAATCA
>VYXH01002002.1:135386-182519 GCA_013397275.1 Burhinus bistriatus | reverse complement strand
TGTTATATATAGTATATAGTATTATATAAATTACATATATATAGTATTATTATCGACAATATGTTTTCTTTAGCCATTTATATATATTATACATATTAAAATGGTTAAAGAAAACCAGTTCTCATCATTTATCATACCTAATGTAGAGAGTTATTCAATGACAAGCAATGTTTTCCTCCAAAAATATTAAAAACTGTCATTTTCCTTCATGGATCTATAAATCAGACATTTCAAAAAGATCAGCAATCAAGTTTTACCTACTTACTCATAGAGCTAGCCACCTAATTTTTTTTTTTTTTAAATATTAGCAAGTAGGTCATCAAGTAGTTTTATTTTTAGATATATTTTTAACACTCGTAAGGGGCTCAGCAGATCCTCACCTATAAAAATTCATTACACTTCCATGTTGCTGCTATCAATTAGAGACATTTTCCAAGTGCAGAAGATAATTATAATTATTAGCATTTATAATAAAATGACTAAGCTGGAGATATTTTTGGAGGGGTGCAAACTATCACTGCTAAGTTATATCATACCATCTCTGATCGCTCAAAATGTGTGCAAAATTGGAACATCCAGAAAGGCTGATAACTGTGTGTTAGGAAGATCTATAATCATCTTTTTGTTTGGCTGATCTACAAATGACAGTGCCAGAATGCCTGCAGATGTATTTTCCTGATACGATGCAATGTCGCAGACAGTGGCTCAAGGAGAACAGTTCTGTGATCAATTGAAATTAGAAAGTCTGAATTCAAAAGCCCAGCTCAGCTGAAATGCCAGCTTTTTCCTGTGACCTTGTAATATCAATTATCTGGCAAAACAGTAAATAATGACCTACTCTAGGTCTGCTTTGTCTGGGGAGAGTCTGATGCAAAGTGGCTGAAAAGGGTTTGATGAAATTGGGATTAGGCCCTTTGACCAGACTGTTTGAGGTCAGTGATTTATTCTGCACTGGTGGAGTACCTTGTGCAAGAAAGCCTGCACCAAAAAGTGATTTGAATGTCTAAGTGCTGTCTTTCTGGTATGAAAAGATGAGATGGCGACCCTCCTCCTAGTGTCTCATTCATTTCAGTCATTCCTTCCCTACCAGATGTGGTGAGAAAGTTAAGAGAATAAACAAAATCCTGAAAAGAGCTTCAAGGAGAAAGCCCAAAATTCTCATACAAAGTTAGTTCCCATACCTAATACTTACTTCATTTTAACTCTTTTCCCTCAGAGATTCGGACTTCCACATGTGTAGCCCTATACTACTACTTCTTGCAGAATAACAGATACAAAAATGAGCACCAAGTATTTAGGATGCTTATTCAGAATATATAATGCCATAAACATTTTGATTAACCAGTTCTGGCAAGTCCTATATTAAGCGCATCTTCCTGAAGTTAGGTCAATAGTCAGTCTTTTTATCCTCCTTCATAGATGCCTGTTTGACAGCGGTGCCTTTTATTAACAGCATGCATAGTGGTTAGCCATCCCCCGCTCAGATGCAGGCATATCCAGGACCTAGGCTTGGGATTTGGAGGGGAGGTACATTTTCTTTGTGCTGTATATTTTTCCATTATTAATTTTTCCTAACTGCTCCCTCTTTTTAGAACATGCTAGTGTCAAGAAAATGCACTGCTCCCATAGTTCATGGTAACAAGCAGATGGAACATTAGTAGGCTAAAACCTCAAAATTTAAAACTACGAAAAGAGATACATCTGTTCTTATTTTTTGCTCCTATAAAACATGAGAAGAATGGGAGGAATTTGGAGGATGACAACCAGAATCATATGGCATCCATCAAAATGCATATGGTTTCTCTCTTATCTGTCTCTATAGTACATAAATAAATGAAATCGATCCCAGTACTGCTGCATATAAGTAACTGTATGATGACATTATTATGCCAATTACTATGACCAGTAACAGACTAAAAGAAGGTGGCATTTTTCTTGTTATCTCCCTCAGCTCTCCAGTAACAATACTGGCTCATATCCAGTCTTTTTCAGCTACAGTTATATCAGCATGCGAGATGTTGGGTGGTATGCACTACTTGCATCATTCTTCTCACAACATGATCTTGATCTTACTATTCCAACACAAGCAGCTCTGTTCCCAAGCCTGCTAGTTGGTCATGGATCCCATTTGCCCTTCAAGTGTTTGTGTGCCTGTTCAATCTCACACTACAGGAAGGGCTGAAGACATTGCGAGTTTAAATGAATCGCCCAGTTACACTGGGCCTATCCAACTGAACGTCCATTTTCGTTCCTAATGATCACCTTTATAACCAGAGACGACAAGCAAGTTGTCATTAGAGGTACTCTATCACACAGGGAGATGGCCCGAGCTCCTACATTGAGTTACATTTGCAAATTTGATGCATTCATTTACTCCCCCTCTTGTGCTTTGGCTCACTCCACTCTAGGAAATGCTAAAATCAAAGGGATAACAAAACATTGCATAATCTTGACACTTCCTTTCCTTCCCACCCTCAAAGTTTGTAACCAGCTAAATGCAAACTCAAATCTTTTCCGCAGATGTAATTAGACAAGAGCTCAGGATGATGCAAAGGATTTCTACACATCTCTGGGAAATCCTTTACTAAACTAGAATTTCCACTGTGATCCCTGCCTTTGTCCTCCTATTGCAATTGCTTCCCTAGGCAATGTAAATTTGATTTAGTTTTGAGTTACTTACTAAGAAAAATCCAATTGCCTAAGTTAAAAAATTGCATCCCAATTTGTACCGAAAAGCTGATCACACAAACCCCACCAAGTTCCTAAAGATATTTCTACTAAATATTTTCAGTAAAATGTAACTCTCTGAGAGGGGAGTTCAAGAGTGTCAGGGAAGAACTGCTAAGCAATGTGAATCTCCAGTAAGTGCTTGGGACTGGCAGAAAATAAAAAATAAAAAAAAAGAATAAAACCAGAGTCCGTTACCCAACTTTGTCTTGCTACTAGCTTCTGCTTCTCCATTTCAAAAGCAATTCCAAGGTGCTTCTGCAGGATCTACACCATCACCACAATGACACAGGTTAAGGAAGACATTCCACTGTGGGGAACTTAAAAGGTTTAAAAAAAGTAGATTCAACTGTTGATTTCTCCTTTTTTGTCCACGTTCCTCTCATACTCCACCATCACTCATCAGAACACCATTTTTCTTGTACATATGACACCACTTTTCAGTGCTGGCCTCCAAGAAATCCTTAACAGTGGAGCAAGCCTAGAGGATTAGAGAAAAAACAGATCATTGCAGTTTTAACCCCTATTATTCTCCCTCATCCAACCCCAAATATGACTTGTTTATGCATAAATTTAATTTATTCCAGAAGTTCAAGTTTAATTTATTCCAGAATACTCTTGTGGGAACGCTAGTTGAAAACTGGCAACTCCAGCTAACAACTTAGTTTTGGATCAGAGCTCTGGTTTTGTTTCTCACTCTGCTCAACTGTCAGAGTCCAAGAGATGAGCTGATATAACCAGCTTTCCATGAAACTGCCACGAGGTTGAGGATCGTGGGACTTTCATTACAGAAACCTGCACTTGTGGCAGTGTGCCACCCTTGAAATTAGTACTCCATCTGAAAGTTTCCAATAAATTCGTCTCCACTAAGCAGCTTGGAGACTGCTAGAAAATTTCCCAGAGAGTGAAAAGTCCTTAGGGATAGTTTTTGTTCACAGTGAACCAGTGGCATCCTCCTCCAACTTCACCCTCTAATAGTTTTATTTATCACAGAGGGGGCCTTTTACAGATTAAGCAGTGGAGTTGTAATAGGGAAGGAGTTTGCACTCTGTATATCCTTCAAATATTTAGCATTTCAGTATTCTATATCACACTTTTAAGTAATGTTTTAAAATCTTTCGTTATCAGAAAACCCTATATATTTATCAGATTCACTCCCACTGCTAAAATTAAATATAGGATGTTGGGAAAGAGAGGGGATTTGCACAGGTTTTATATGTTTAATTATTCCAAAAGGCAAATTAGAAGACTCCAAGAGATTGCTAAATTTTTTTCATACACAAACATTTGGGTGCCCAAATAGGAAGCCAGGGTCCACCTGTGATGACGGCTGCACATATTCAATATTCTGACAGTGTCTCAGTGTAACCTTCCTACAGCACAGAATCTAATACTTGATGTTTCACAGCTCTCCACACAATAAAAATGTTAATGTAAGACAATGCAGAAATTGAAGAGACTTAAAATATTCAGCATATTCATACACACACTTTACCTATCTCTGCTATTCAACAGTAAAACAGAGGTCAGTACTTTGATCTGGGCAGGACTACATCAATTATTGCCTTATTAGCATTTACAAAGAAAGCGTTGTCCCAAATGTGGGTTCTTTACCCGGTGTGCAAACCAGTAACACAGAGCAGAGGTATTTCCAAGGTCATTCCATTAATGTGCAGAAATGGGGTGCTCGTCCCAAAATGGGAGCACACCTTAGTTTCAAAAATCTCCACTTTTCTACATTGATTATTACTTATTCAAACAATTAATACGTATTCATTCTTATTCTCTTTAATGATTGGTCAAGATTTCTTTGCTTGCCATGTAAATTAGTGCGCACACTTTGTCTTCTTCTTCCATTGTTCTCTTTTGAGTAGGTGGTGTCATTTGGGTAGGTGGTCAATGAGTCGGCGGTTGCGATCTCCCCCTGCCAAAATTACCCTTTACCCACTTCTCCTCTAATCTTGGCAGTTCCAGGAGGTTTTCTCGGTTTGCTGACCAGGCCTACAGTTCATCACTTTCTTGACAGGAATATCCTACTTATCAACAAAGCTACATTGTCTAGTGGTTAGTTCCTTAACTGCATCGTAGATAAATCATGTCTAGTTACTATTTCTCTATTTTAATATTAGGTAAATAATTAAATAGGGTTGGGGCTGTATAGAGAACTCTAGCAGCAGCAGGTTTCCTTAGTTGCTTTAATTACATTTTACATTTCATTTTTCTAGTTAGTATCAATTTTACTACAACAAAAGGATAAGGCCAAGATGAAAGAACATAAATAACAAGAAGGAAAATTGTAAAGAAGAACCGCAGTGAGAGGCTCGTATTCCACTAGATGCTGAGCTAGCCATTGAGCTGTATTCAGCAGCTTTGGTGAATCCCATTAAGTTGAACTACATTTTCCTAGGAAAAGATGTGATAAATATATTTGCATTTTGGTAAACCTAAAATATAGTTTCATAATGCCTAAAAGTACTTGGTCCATCATTCATGCCCTGTAATTCTGACTCATATGAACAAGCCTAAGTCTAATAACTAAACATGCAAAATGTCAGTAGCTTTAGACTCATAAAATCAGGGCAATCTACTGTATCAAAGGCCGAGGGGAAGCCATCCACTAAGGGTGTTCCACGGGCCAGGCTCTCCACCCCATTACAGCAGTGTTACTGCATTTGACTTGCAGGCAATGTGAAATTAATGGCGCCACAATGAGGAACCTGGGATTCACTTGGGCTCCTCTCAGAGAAGACCTTGGTTCTGCTAATTTGCTTATACCATGGTAAAGCTTTTGAAGTAATTCAAAATGCCTTCAGGTTTTCTTAACAGCACAAATTAAAAAGCTCCTAAAGTCTTAGATACACAGTCTTTTAGTTTCACTTTCAGCAAAAAAGTGATTTAAAGCAGTACTTGCAGAACTCACGGCCCAGTGCTTGGGGTCCCGTACCTACACTGCTGTGTCACCCTGCCCAGGTTTAGCCCTGCTCCTGTTCTTAATTCACGCAGTTTAAGCTGGAGTCATTGCCATATATGGCAAAAAATTTCCCAAAGAATTTCCTGTACAAGTTATTGACACTTTTATGGGTTACAAAAGTACAGGAGGTCCTTTAAGGACACAGCATTAAAGCCTCTCCTAATCACCTCACAGCAAGTGTGCCCAGGGTATGGAGAGTACTGCCATATCCTCACCCTTTGTAAAAAAAACAAAAGCCAAAAGAAAAAACACACTTAAGGGCAGCTACTAACAAAACATATATAAGGCAGCACAAGGCCCTCATAAGTGCTTTTACCCCCCTCAGTATAAGACAGCAGTGAAATGCTCTGCCATCATGTAGCACAACTACAACATGACAGCTAATGTCTACTTTATTAGCACCGCAGAATATGCAGACAGTCCTCTACAAGCAGGCACACAGAGCCATAAATTAATGCCACAAACTAAAAGCAAAATCAAAACGAGAGTATTAAGAGAATTCGATCAACTGCACTGAAGGAATTAAACCCTCCCCCCAGTCTTTTTACATGTTCTTAAGCAAAAAGCCTTCGTCTAAAAAAAGCGCCATGTTGCATGGCCAAACGGCCAAGAAGCCCACAACAAGCAAAACCAAAGGGAGACAGGAATTCCGTAGACAACCATTCTCCACTGAATGTGCTAAGTCCAAGCTGGATATTCAGTGCCAGTTTCCTTCTTGCACCTCACGGACACAAGAAGTGGGCTCAGATGTAAACCAGACATAATCCGTAAGCTCACTAGTGCCCAGTAAAACAGAGGCTACTCTACAGTAACGCATGAAGCATTTGGCTGTGCACCCCATGAAAGGAGTGCTTCAGGAGATGCTCACATTTGGCATCAAGGGGCCTTAGGAAGAAAGCAACATATAAGCAAGCGTTACAAAGCCACTCTAAGAGACCCAGTAACAGCTAGCTTTGTTCAAGCAAATCTTCTTGAGGTATTGGAAATATACTTACTTGCAGGAAAAATAGAGGTCGTAGAGTCAAATTCAACAAGGCCTGCCATGCCGGCTTAATGGTGAGACTGTGCTAGGGTTTTCATTGATGCCCTAGTGATACTAAAGCTCAGGCAGAAAAGCAGAATTTTCAGCTCTACAGCTGCGATTATCAGTGTTTGGAGAAAAACAAGGCAATAGGTTTTTTGCTGGGAGAGCCACTGGTTTAGATCTCCTGATAAGAATTGTATTTTGCTTGTACAATGCATCTTAGTTCAGATGTTTGCGTCAAGAAAAAACTCAGCTTGTTTTCAGACAAAATGTAGGGTTACCAAGGAGTTATTTAAAAAATAGTTTTTTACTTGTAAAGTAGTATGGAAAAAAATACACCAGTGAATGAAAACAGGAAAAGTCTGGAATTCCATTATGACACTTTTACAGTCATTCAAACTACAGCTGCACTGATTAATATTTATGATCAGATTATCTTTCCCCTCTAAAACAGTATATTTCATAACTCCAGAAGACAATATGCAGATACCATATGGTCCCATGAACATCTGCAGCCCATAGCCATCTCTGTCAGAAGCACAAAATGTCAGTGTGAGATTGCCCAGGAGTTTCCATCTGATCTGCTGCCTCAGGGATTGAAAGAGCAATAACAATAAAGGGAACCGTGAGTGTTGTTTAATGTTTTCCAATGGATCGTGCACATTAGAAACAGTAATTAATGATTTGGTTTATAATGCTTCAGGGAATTACTGTCCAACAAAATAATGTAAGTAATTTAAATTTGCAATAAAGTTTAAGTGTGCAGGCATTTCATGGCAGCGTACAGCACTGATTTGCCAGAGGAAAAAAAACACTGTTATTGCAGCCACATCCAGGTAATCCACAGAAAAAGCCATATCAACCCCTTAAGTGATTTGATTATACTCTCTCACTGTGCAACAGTCCTCAAAGGCATATTCAAAACCAAATACACCTCACTAACAGACCACAGGAGCAAAAACCCAGCACAGAATTAAAGAACTCTTTTTTTTACTCTTTTAAGACATAACTGCGGTCCTCTCCTCCAAAATATATCTCCCAACAGTTGCAATTGTCATTATTATTCTATTTTTTCAAATGTCTGTGTCACTTAACCCATGCCACTGTAAGAAACTAAAAATCAGATCCATTAAATAACCCATATAAGAAAAGAGTCACCTTCACCCAAACTTGCTCTGGCCTTTTCCTAGAAGGGTAAGACTTGAGAGCTGAAAGTAAAAATTCCAAATTAGTACCTCTCTGTCTGCAGCCCTAAAACTCTTAATCTCTCCCTCCTAGAAATGCTTGCAAAGATAACATTGTACATCATGCCCTGCAAGTCAATGCATCCAGGCTGCATCAAAGCCAGAGAATAAATGAATTCTGGAGAAAGAGTCCTCTAAGACAGACCACCTCTACTAAGGCAGAACTAATCCAGGTTGGCTCAAGTCGCTGCATCTGCCAGTAAGTTGAAGGGAGGGCATAGGTAGGGAACATCCCTTACTCGGACTTGTACTTTGACTCAACAGGTTAAATATATCCCTATGGATTCCATTTACACTGATCAGAAACCTCTGGAGATAGCAGAGCGTGACAGGGCTTCACTTCTCTGATGGTGGCTTCCCAAGCAAGCATCTGCATTCTGAACGTTCAGGCTTCTGAGACACCGGTCTATGGCACACTATGCTCTCAGGTAAGGTAAGTCACTACCCTTGAGTGAATAGTTGCACTGTCAAAAGAAGCAGCCTGGCACAACTGCCTCTGACATCCCAGTCACTAGCACCTCTGGCCCATGGCAGAGGCACCCAAGCACTGCAGCAGTCTTTGTTCTATCCCATTCATTATTGCTTCTTCAGCAAGAATGTCCTGTTTTCTTCTGATAGTACACTGATAACCTCAAGAGATTTCTGAGTAAAATTACCCTAGTGTCTTGAAAAGCTGGCAAAAATGCACTGATGGATTAAGAAACTTAAATATTTTTCTCTCAGACTAATCTACAGGAATGTTATTCTTCCCAGCATGCCTTACCCACAGCAAAAGAGCTTTCATCTGGCTCAGTTTTGTTGGAAGAGACCTCGTCATCCTGCAATGTAAAGTCATTCCCATAATTCATGTGTTACTTCTCCTGTCTCCAGCAATTTCCTCAAAGTCAATTCATCGAGCCGCACTATTTCAGTGATAGTTATCTAGGCAACTGCACTTATATGTCAAGAGGCACCACATCCTTCTCTAGGGTCTCATCCTCCCAATGTTCACACGTGCAATATCACTCTCTTCAACAGCTCCAGGTAGGACATGGCCATGCTCCCCTGACCGGGCACATCTACCCCATGAAACAGGTAACGTGATTCCACAACCGAAATGCAAAAAGACAGATAATTGGAAAACACGGCTGACGGTAACCAAACTACTTTTGCATTGTCCTCTACAGCAAACAGCAGTAAAACAGAATGGCCAATTCTTCCACAGTGCATCCCCCCAGAGCAGGAACGCCTTTCATTGCCATATTTAATGATTAGTCTTGGGAGCTGGAGTGAAATCAAGCAAAGTCATCATTACTCTAACTTCTGGCATTTCTGAAAAATTAATATTCTTGAGTTTAATGCATAAATTAGGACCCTGAACACTGACTGAAATTCACTTTGCTTGTGTCCCTTGTTCCAACTGCAGTGACTTGCATCCTGCTCCAGAACAGCAAAAGCTGAGCTGTGTTAGCACATCTGAGCTGGGCATGTACCTGCAGCCTTCTTCACTCAACTCTCCGCTTTCTGCTCTGATGGGTGTCAAGGTATTAGCCTGATCCAACACATTTTATAGTCCAAGTCCTACTAGGGGAGCAGGATCTACATCAACTTCAAATAAAGTCAAAGGGAGTATTCTCATTTCTGTAGACAGGACGACAACTCTGCTGGTTAAGACATTAGCATTATGGGGATTGTTGGTCTATTTTACACCATAGAAACTCAGCCATATGTACGCAGAACATAACTACAATTATATAAAATAGGCACCTATGGAGAGGAGACAAGGATATTTTAACCTTTAATGGCACAAGGAAGTTTAGTAATAGAAAAACTGTACTAGTTGGAGACAGCACTGACATAAGGACAACCTTATTACAACAAAGTGCCAAATGATCATTAGTGGCCTAAGTTCCAGTTTTAAAAAGTGTCCACTGCAGGAGTTGAGGGGCAGGATTTGCTGCTCCTTGATTCTTGAGAGAGAATCGCTCATCACAAATCAAGAAATACAGTACTCCCTGGAGATCCCTATTTTAGAGCACAGAGGAAGCATCTGTCTGTGTTATCCCATACATTTAATATCTTCTTCCTGAATTTGGATTAGCAAACCCGAGCGCAGTGGCTTGCCATGAATGCAACAAACAGACAGTTAAACTTTGCTGCCTCACATGTGTTTTGCTGTGTCTGTAAATCTGATGTTGCGGTAGATGTGTTTCTGGAGACTTCTTGCAAACCACTGCAGAGGATCCTGTTTCTTTCTTGTATCGAATAATCGTAAACATCCATCAAAAAACTAAATAGTGTGGGAGCTAATCAGGCACTACTATCATTCAGATACTAGGAATTCATTCTTGTGTCATAAAAATCTATGCTTTATAAAGCATGTACATTTTTGTGCTTTATGTCTGCAACCAATAAGCACGTGAATTATTAAAGTGCTATAAAATGAGTATATTTTGGGGGGAAAAATGAACTACCTAAGGCATCTTCATATAAATGACTGCAATTTAACTTTCAAAAAGGTTTAATTTTTCAACATTCTGCTCACTTCAAATTGAAGTCTGTACATGGGATTTGGCCAAGCGTGTCACAAGAAACCTCACACTTACAAATGATTAACCTATGAAGGTGCAGCATAGATTAAACACAAGAGAAGCATCCATGCAACTCCAGGCAGATAGCACTCACCCTCCTGAGTTTTTAACAAGTTTTTGCATGAGTAGCTCCAGAAAGCTGAAGCCAATTCCCGTAATGCTTGGATGGTCTGTTTAGCACAAGTACATCACTGTTCTTCCATACCACTGCTCTAAGCTGAGCTCTAAGAAAACTGTCCCAACACAATGCCTGTACGCGTTGCCCACGTGTTGTCGCTATGGAAAGGCAAGGGTGGCCTTACTGGGCTGATGAGTGCAATTCCCTCTGGCCTGTCGCACTTAGCTCCCAGCACAGTTTAACTTGATTTGGAGGAAAGGAGTTGAGTAACTAAAGCATCCTTACATTTCTGAGAGACTACTGTAGGTGATGTGTTTTTCTTCCAACCCTCCTTATGTCCATCCAGGTTCAGCAACCCACAAATCTTAGAGGAAGAGGAATCTAATCTTTCCTCAGAAAAAAGCCCCAAATCATCAACATTGTTTAGAGACTACTACATATGTAATATGAAGACTCTTGTTAGATAATAGGTAAATTAATTCTCTTCCTCATCTTGCCTTGCTTCCTTCAGCTGAAGGCTGGACTGGGTATCTAATGACAACATATCACAAAATGCTATCAAGAAAGCAAGCATGATTAAAAAAAGAAGTCATAATAAGTAATTGCAGATTTGTTTACAGAAAAGTAATTAAAATGGATTAAACTAACTGACACAAAATTCACACACTAAACTTGCAGGTGAATGCTCTAACTCAAAATTGAAGTAAATAAAGTCTAAAGTAAAACTATGTCTGCAACAGCAGGAGCTGGGCTGTCCAAACTTGGAGGTTCTTCAAACAAATTGTTTCAGATGGAAGGTGCAGCAGTGTTCCAAACATCTCCACTTCACTCAGTCAGGATTTCCTGCAGATTCTTCTGCTCGGTTCCCACAACAGGCTTCGTCATTCAGCAATCTGTTATTCCTGAGGATGCCATTCCGAAGATCCAAAGATGTGATGCACATCTGGTCACAGCTGTATCAGATGGAAGCATCCTCTTTGAAGTCTTTAACATAATTCTCTGGTAGGGGAAGCCTGCAACATTACACAGGCAAGAATTTATTTCAAGAAAGTTCCTGCCACCAGAATGAGTATTCAACACTTCAGCTTCCACAATGCAGCTGGTTAGGGGAAAAAAAGAAAATGAAAAAAGGAAAACTCATTTGGAAAGTCTAGTTGTTAGAAAATTCATTGAATACAATTTAGTGGTTAAAAAAAATCACTATATGTAACGTACACTTCAAGAGATGATTCAATAATAATGGTGACATAAAAGTTTTATAGGCAGCTTTAGCTGTCAGAAGAGTTCCTATATTATAAAATCAATGTTCAGTGGGATTTTCAGCAGATAAAGTAATACTTCTTCTATCCACAGGGAAAGCTTTGCCCAGTTTAATTTTTTATTTTAACTAGTTCAGCTTACAGGTCTGACTGTATTTCTTTTCTGCCCTCTAGCTTCCAACACAGAACTACTATGTACATGTAAATGATCTTTCCACCAACCCAAAACTATTAATGTTTTAAAAAGGTAAAGCCCATATCTACATAAGCTTCTAAAGCATTAAAACTTCTGTTTCCTGAGAATAATGTATACACAAAGTCAAGCCACGAATTTATAAGATTAAACAAAGTCAGAGAAACTGTGATTCTATGATTAAAAATATGCAAAACTATCAATCTTCACTCTGTTGATTTTTACACATTAAATCAAAGGACCATAAAATGTGAGCTGCTTCTGGCTCAATGTTCATCGCCAAATACAGAACTTTGCACCAACATGAAATGTGATTAATTCCTTATCAGAAAAAGAAACCCTCAATGCATTCAGGAACATGCCAGTAAGCATCCTGCTTATGCAGAAAATAAGTATCACCAAGTCAAAAGAACTACTTTCAGAGATTTAAGAAAACACATTTTCTGTTTGCATGTTTTCTTTTCTCCACACATTCAAAGAATTCTTTTTCTTTTGCTATTTGACCTTCACAGCCACCAGGGCAGGAATCATTTTACATGTCCACACAGCCATCAGTACAACTGAACCCAATTCAATCAAGATAGTACTCAAAAATGCTATACAAGTTATCATATATGAAATATGTCCATTTTTATCCAGGAAAAAAAAAAAAAAGTTAGAGGACAATTCACTATTGCAATTTATCTGCTCAGGAAAGAGGAAAAGGGAAAAAAAGTGGCTTTCATTATTTCCCCCCCCAGGGCAACTGGGGACATAAGAGAAGTCATATCGGCATTTCCCCACAAAAGACAGTGGTGGTCTAATTTACTGCTACACAGCTCAGCAGAGTACAGAAGCCAAGGCTGTCTGTACTCCCGGCAAAGGGCTGATGATCATTCATCTAATCCTCAAAGGGTAACAAATCTACGGATTTCTACTTGAAAAGGAAACAACTGTTCTGAGGAGCAACTGCTAAGTGATAGGTATGGCAATACTTTGATTTCTGCAGGTGAACAAAAAGAAAAAGCAAGCATTGTTAGAGTGAAATAACCTTGTGGCTCACCAGTAAACCAAGAAGGCTGTGATAGTCCCGACTGCAGCTTGCCAAAGGAACGTGTAACACCATCTGCTGAAGAGAGCCAAATTCAGCCAAAAGGGATGTGCTGAAAGCAACCAAAACTCCCAGGGTCACAAAGGAGCTGAAAGTCCATTTGCTTTCTGTTTTGTGTGTCAAGTCCTTTTTGAATGCTTTGATACTTTTAAAACCTGCTGTCTTATCAACAAAGCTTTCTCCTCTCGACTGTCAGACATTAACTTCTCAAGAGAACTTACACTTCTGACTGCAAATTGGCTCTTCAGTTCTGCTAAGGAGCCATGGGGATCTACACTGCTTTCCTACTTTAAGTGATGCAAAAAACAAGGGCTCTTGCTGTTCATAGCATGGATTCTGAGAGGGCTTCGTGATGGGTCAGCAAGGCAATTAATTCAATCAAAGTCACTAACACCTCCTTACCACAGGAAGATAAAATCATGTGCAGAATGCCAGCAGCTAACAGTGCGCTCCTCTAACACTGAACCAAGGCTGCTGGGACGAGCAATCTCTTTGAGCCCAGAGGTGGGAGAGGGCACTCAGCCAGCTCCTGCTGTGAGAAGGGGGGATGGTGCAATGGATGTACTACTAATTTGAAGTTTTCCTTTGGGTGACATTAACAGCGTGCATGCCATGCTTGGTCACTCCCAGTGAGCTGAGTTTGATTTCATGTAATTATTTCTCATTTTAATTGAATGCAGCAGTCTATGATCAATAAAAGGAAGTGTTATCTTAACTGCTGATCACTAATTCATAAAGACACCAGTCTTCCACCAATAATAGTGGTTTGTCTGATTGTTTTTTATATATGCTAAAAAATGGAAATTGAACAAAGGTCTTTCTCCATACCTTGAAATAAGCTATTAGATGACTTCCATTCGTATTGCCCCACCATTGTACATCCAGATCTATTTGAAGATTGTGTAACTGTGCAAGAAGTTTCCACACAGAGAACAGCTCTCAGAGACACGGGATAAAAGCGTGATACAACATGCATAAGTCCATATTAGAGCTTCATCTAGCAATCTCTCAGTTTGACTCAAAACACAAAGTTTCATAGAATTTAGAGACTGCGATATCGAATTGTCATTCTAGGAGGTGGTAAATGCAGTTACAGATACCTACTATGAAATCAAAAAGCACAAGAGTCATGGATACAAAGCACTGAATTGGTATGGTTCCATTCTGCCAGTTCACATAAAAAAGAAATAAATTATTTAAAGAGAAACTTTATGCCAGCTTTATACCCAGCCCACCACAACATGATGTAACATAAACTTTGTCAGAAGAAACACTGTCAGCTGCTCTGAATAATCCCACAGAAATAATGATAATATACCCACACCTAATCTAGACAAAGCCAGTACTGTTGAGTGAGCTGCTTTCACACAAACACAGTAATAATAGCAAATTATCATTCCAGAAAAGCAAAATAAGGTGCTAATTACTAACTCTGCTAGATAAGGATTGCTAGGCATAATGCATGGAAGACTCAGGACACGATGAAACTGTACAGCAATATCTAAGCTAGCTTCTAACCGGCTCCTTCTAGCTCCTCTTCACCGCAACACTAGTGAGGCTGATGTAGCACGGAGCTCAGTTCTGCCCACAGAGCCCAAACAACAAATAAACACTAGCAAGACTGGTACACATCATTGAATCTTGCATTCATGGTGTTTGGATTTAATGCGCACTACTCTCATAGATCAGTTAAGTATGTTTTGTCTCAGACATCCTCCTTTAGGGGCTCTTCATCTTGTGTGTGGTTCAGAGAAAGTTCTCTGAATGCATTTGAGAAATATTGATTAGAAGAGTATTTACAAATATAGGACCGAAACCAACTGGAAACAAAATCTAAAGTTTTCAGTGAGCACTGGATTTAGCTTGTCCTTGTCAACAATAACATTTCCTATCCCTTTTTCCTCATCTGTTATAAATTTCAATTCATGGCTGTATACTGTAAATGGAAAGATTTGGAATTAAGAAGATGAAATAAAATACCATCTTTTAAACATGCAATATTGAGTTTATAGTTTTTTTCCTTCTTGCATCTTGTCAACATAAAATAAAAAGGCTCAGGAAATCTAAATGTGAAAAGCCTCACTCACATACTTTATCAGTGAAGAATTTCCATGGCAATACAGCTTTGAAGCTAAATGGTTTTATTTATAGACGAAGCAGTTTTCATAGTTCATTTGCATTTTCTTCAGATTACCATAACCATACATGATCAGTTGTTAAGATCTATAGATATTATCTGTGCGGTGCCAGCAATTCATTTAGATATTTAAAATATGAAATGATAAATAAATTAAGTGCTCATGCAACTTGCGATATTCACAATAGACTGCAAGGGAATGAAGTCATCTCCACAGCAGAATACAGTGCGGTGTAATAGTACAGAATGAACTAATATGGTCACTTTGTAGAAATCTGTAATAGAAATGTTGAGACCAGTATGAATGGGGAGTGAACGGGAAGCAACAGAAGGAACAGCAGAAGAAGGAATAGAAGGGTGGTGGGTGCTGACTGGTCAAATCTACAGTCAATTTCTCAGGGACTCCCAGATGAGAAAAATAAAGGATACTAAATAGAGACTAAACCCATTAAGAGATGGTGGTGGGAAGACACTGAATAGGGGAAGAGCCAAGACAACACCCAGATAAGAAGTAAGTCAATCCTAGTAATGGAGAGAGGCAAGACACAATAGACGAAAGGATCACAACTACCATAAGCTCCTAAAGGGTACAACAGGAACATTCAAAACCAGCATATACTCAACCAAACTTGGAAGGATGCAGGATAGCCAGCATACCTTGTCCTCTGCTTTGTCTCCAGGAATCCTGACCAGGCCACGTGGGAAACACGTCTTGGTGCCTGGATGCTGGCCTGCTCACTTGGACACATTCATCTTGGTGCTTATGACAGTGTGAACGTGTCGTGGTTTGCACCAGATTGGCCCAATCCAGTGGAACGACAGATGCTCGCTCTCTCTTGCTCCTCTCCCGAAGGGAGGCAAGAAAGAGAGAGAAAAAAAGAGACTTAAGAGTTTAGAAGGAACTAAACTACTTTACTGAAATATTAATAATAAAATAATAAAAAGAAAATAATTAAATATATACAAAACTGTATCAAGCTCCCAGGATGACAATCACGTCACCAGCAGGCGCTGGGGAAGTCCCAAACTGGACTCAGTGACGGATGGGAACTGGATTCTGGATCTGGATTCAGGATCGGGATCAAATGCAGACGCAGAGACAGAGTCCTCCTCGGACATCGGCCATTGAAGAAAGAGAGCTAACCCTTTGATCCCTCAGCTTTTATACTGAGCATGAGGCAGATGNCCCCTGTACTCAGCGCTGGTGAGGCCGCAGCTTGAGTACTGTGTTCAGTTTTGGGTGCCACAGTATAGGAGGGACATTGAGGTGCTGGAGCGTGTCCAGAGAAGGGCAACAAAGCTGGTGACGGGTCTGCAGAACATGTCTTATGAGGAGCAGCTGAAGCAATTGGGATTGTTTAGTCTGGAGAAGAGAAGGTTGAGGAGAGACCTTACTGCTCTCTACAGCTACCTGAAAGGAGGTTGTAGTGAGATGGGCGCTGATCTCTTCTCCCAAGTAACTAGCAATAGGACAAGAGGAAACGGGTTCAAGTTGTGCCAGGGGAGGTTTAGGCTGGACAGTAGGAAAAAATTTTTCACTGAAAGAGTTATCAAGCATTGGAACAGGCTGCCTAGGGAGGTGGTTGAGTCACCATCCTTAGAGGTGTTTAAAAGTCATGTAGATGTGGTGCTTGGAGACATGGTTTAGTGTCAGACCTGGTAGAGTAGGGTCAATAGTTGGAGTGGTTGATCTTAAAGGTCTTTTCCAACCTAAACGATTCTATGATTCTATGATTCTATGATAATTATCACATTATTCTAACATTAATTGCTACACCTTCCATTTGAGAAATATAAAAGGTAGTTCCAGCTTTTGCCTTCAACCTTAATGTGGGGGAAGGCAGGAAAGAAGGAAGAACGCTCCACAAGTACTCCCTCCCACTGAAAACAAAAGTAATAAGGATGTGGAAATCTATCAAGAAATGGTCTTTCAGTGTTTATTTATGGCCAGAACCACTGTCCAGTTGCTGTAGCAGAGGCAGAGAACACGTAGTGTTTTATTTGCAGAACCCTGTATTTTAGCTTAGATATTTGAGTGATGCCAGCAGTCTTGACGGAACGTTCTTTGCTAATACTCCTAATAAATATTCACACATAGTTAATCTGTCATCAAGATAACTCTGCCACTGAGGCTCACAAATATGTGATTTTCAGAAACAATATGCCCAAAAAAGCTGGAGAAGGCTTAAGAGCAAAAGGCCTCAGCTTCCACTGAGCTGGACCACAGACTGGGCCCCCCAGGAGGAGTGGAAGTGCAGCACGCTCAGGCCTTTATTTCATAAAAGCCAGATCTTCAAACCATACCAGCCGGAATGGAAAGGCATTGTCACCAGGAATACATACTCCAAGCAGAACACACCACTAAGAACACGGCTATATCATCTGAAGTACAAACGTTACAGCTAGCGTGAAGCAAACTGAGATGCCTCATGGAGCAGCCCAGTCCCACCTAGATACAGTCAGCGCAGATTCCAAAAGCAGGAGAGCTGTTGGCTCAGCAAGCACCACAGCAGCCTGCTCTAAATGATCAGGCAGTCATACTCCTTTAACATTAATTTCTCTTTGCTTGCTACAGTCCCCCAGACAGCAAATGCTTGAGTCACCCAAGTGCAAAATTAACATTTTACTCCAGCCAGCCAGCAACACACTTGGCCGATAGCTCTTCAAACACGGTAGAAAACTAAGAAAAATTCTTGAGTAACCTCTTGTTTGCTATCAGCATAGATACCACTGATGACAACTCCTGGTTAAGTGCTTCCTTTTTTACAGAAACTGTAAGACACTTCAAGCTTTCGCTTATGCAAGTTTAAAACCACAGCTGCCTTGTATTTGCCACAAAGCACAGGCAATAAGAGAGCGAGAACAGAAATATCCTTCTGCGTATCACAGTAACAGGACAGCCATAGGGCGGGGCAGCCACTTCTGTTACCCCCCATCAAATCAGAACACATAAATCCCATTTCCTGTTCCCCTCAAAACCTTTGCTTTCAAGTCTGTGGTATTTTAATCCTTGATTTGTTGATGGAGGAAAGGTTGCTGCTGTTGACTTAGTGAGATCAATGACTCTCCTGCTGGTATTAGACATGGCAGAAGAGGAAACTTTAACTGTGACTCTTGACAG
Organism: Burhinus bistriatus; assembly: GCA_013397275.1. NCBI lineage: Eukaryota > Metazoa > Chordata > Aves > Charadriiformes > Burhinidae > Burhinus > Burhinus bistriatus. The sequence goes on along the minus strand of VYXH01002002.1, from coordinate 164,065 downwards.
GCACGACAAACACAACTACCTTTCTAACAGCCAGCATAAGGGACCATTCAGGGTATTGACAGCTATTCTGTTTACCACATTTAAAGAAGTGTCCAAGAACGAAGGAGCTGCCTTCAGTTTTACAGAAGAACCACCGGTTCATATACCTAAAGAATAAGTGAAAACCATCAACTTACAATCAATTCTTAGAAAAAATTTAATGCACACCACAGGGCCATCCAAAATCTCATGAAAACAACACATACTCCTGAGCTCCAGTAACCATATTACTGGAAATAGATTTTGCACAATCCTCTTTCAAACAGCCATTTAAACCCCTGGCTTAAAGGAGATTATGCTGTTTGCTGATTTAAGCTGAAAGGGAAGCTTGTTCCAGTCATCTAGGGGCTCCAGAGGCAAAAGCTCATCTCCCAAATTCCCTCTTTATCCTAGTACAATGTACAGCATCTAAATTGTGATGATAATCTTGAAGCAAAAGGACTTTCCTTTCAAATATAATGTTTCAGTCAGTTTCTGAGGCTTTTCAGGCTTTTCTAGGGATTGTTTCAACTTTGGTCTAACAGTGATATGACGTTGCCTGATCTGCTTGATCTATGAAAGGCGATTTACTTCATTATCAGTAGAGATAACCCTTCTGGAAACCTTCATCTCGTACCCAAAACACAGAGGCCGATCAGCTTCTTACAGGTATAACCTGCAGACAAGTGAAAAGGTGAAAGAACGGTCTAATGAGGTATTGCTGTAGGACACAAATTCAGCATTTCTCTCCAGTTCTGCTGCCCACTCCCTGCCATTTCCCTGCTCACATCTATCGCCCTACTTGCAGAGAAGTGGCTGGGCCCAGGCATGGCTGCTCCCTGGGATGGATTTTGGCACTTATGCAGCCATTGTAGTCCAGTTGCTGCCGTTCATTTCAGGAAAGCTGAGAAAATAGTCACGTTCCCACACAGTAGCAGTGGCCAATTCAGCTGGAGCCACCCTGGTCACACCTCTGCAAGCGCCAGCCTAACACACAGGAGAGATTTGTTTTCTGCATCACACCTCGTCTATTAATTAGGGAAACAAAACCTTTTGCTTGCAGGAAAATTAAGGTAGCTCTGCACTGTGGAGTATAGCAGAGCCTGGGTCTCAGGCAGGCTTTCCTCCTGCTAGTGTCACAGGAAGGAAACATGATGAATCCCACATGAATCTCCAGGGCTGACGGACACCCAAGAGCTGTTCAGACAAACTAAAGTAGGAACTACAGCCTATGTTGTTCCTCACACCACTTATTTGCAATTTCCTCTGGTTTTTTTTTGCTATTTTATACTGTGAAAATGAAAAATCTAAGGAGAGACTGTATAGTGAATCTTAACAAGTCACTTCCCCAAATATTTCCGACACCGTATACTTCTCAGACCCTGCCATACCAACTGGGGTCTCCCGTGACACACATCATTTTTCTTCCGGTTATCACAGTTGGGATACTTCCCATTCCAGACTCTAACCTTTCTTTTCCACAATTATTAACACTTGATGAAAAGGCAACAAGAATGTATAATACACTACATGAGAATTTAAAAGGCAATGCAGTGGAAAACTGTTAATGGTTAAATGCATCATTATGCCCAGCAATATCACACAATTAACAAATTTAATCATTTAACACTCTAACACTTCAAACTTCCATTAAATGTGTAATTTCATATATGAAATAATTATTCATTTATCAATAGGAGATGACTCTACTTCAGTACAGAAGTAAAAAATACAATTAGATGCAGCAGGGCAGAACGAATTTCCGGTAGTAAGATGGGATGGAACTCCGTGTGCAACTCTTCCATAAGGCCTTACAGTCAAACTCATAATTCTCATAGGACACAATGCCTCTAAATATCTTGGGTCATTAGCAAAATTACATAGCTAATGAAGGACAAATTAATGGAGCTCTGGAACATTTTATTAGCCTGTAAGAACAGCTACTTGTTATACATCACTAAGAAATAATTGCAGCAGAGTCAATGGCATGAACTCATTAAGTTTTAACAATACAAAACGGCCAAGCTATTCCCCAGGGAGAATCTCCTCTGACTGTGTGGCTGGTATGTCCCCAGGCTCGGTAGGTGATTGGAAGACGAGGTTAGGAAGATGAGATTTCAGGTTTGCAATGCAGGCCAACTTTGGGCTTCCAATCCCCGCTGCTCAGGGCAGGGAATCCGAGAAAGCCAAGTTGCCTGCCTTAGGGTAAACCACACCCGGAGCCTGTCAAACGACTCCACATAAATACTCAATGAGATCATAAGAAATTAATTTTCCTACAGAGAATGCACAGGAGAAATCAGGAAGGGATGATACTGATACAGGAGAAATAACTGGAGATGCTTTTGAGGCTTTGACAAATTCCCCACTAGGCCAATGTTGGCAAAGCTGTTTACTGTGAAGGTCTGCGGTACAGAGGCCATCCTGCGGTTGACTCAAATATGGCACACACTTCATTTAAATGCGCATTCAAGAGTAGGTAGTCCTGTGTCATATTCATTCAGAACAAGCACTGCCTGTGTCAGCAACAAGGGGGTTTGGTAAAAAGAGTAGCACATCTTAAAACAAATCAGGATGGGTTTTTGCAATACCAAAGGAGCTGAGAGTTGCTGGTCTGTAACTGGTCCTGAAATGAGTGTTTTCAGTATCACTTCACAGAGCAACATACAAGTAGATGAAAGGGAAAAGAAGCTGAAGGCAGAACTTCCATGCTAAGGTTTTAACAAGTTATGTAGTTTTGTTGGATTTCCCCCCCTCCCCCTGCCAGCTCCTATATACTGTTACACTTCAGCTAATTCTAGAGGGGGCTCTAGAGCAGTTCTCGGCTGGGGAGTGGTATCCAACACCAAAGTTAGCATTTTCATGATTTTTAAACTCACTTAAGCACCTAAAAAAGCAGATCTTCATCTGACATACTCCACTGTGAGCACATTGCAGAGAGTTGTAAAAGCACAGTGAGCTCTTCAAAACCCCACTGTGTTGTTTTGAACCCAAAATGAAAGCCACGGTCTTGAAAGATGACCCACAAAACCTGATCCACTAAGATCCATCAAAATGTGTTTGGATTAGAGCTGTACTGCAGAATAAATATAACTGCCAAACTGAAGCTTTCTACAGTATTTGGCTTTTCTCATTACCCTAACATCCAAGCTCCATCATTCCTATTACCACGAACACCTGGTCAAGGCAGCCTCACAAACATAAAGAAAAATACCTTCTGTTTTAAGTATTTTTTACTGATTTTCCTGCAAGTGTTTTCACACATGGCAGGAAAAATACAAATCTCTTTTTCCAAATATCCTCCATTAAACCTAGTCGTTCTCAGAAACTCATACCCTCAAAAACCATGAGTAAGTAGTAGGGAATCCATTTTTTCCATTTCCAAAAACCAAACCAAAAATACTAGCCACTGCTACTGACAACACAGTCTGGCAGGCAAATATCACTCTTAGGGACACTTATTATTTTGCTCCTGGAAGAAATACAGACCGTCAGTATAAGCCATTGAAGTGGGCCCTAAAGCTGATCCAAATTTCTCCCAGCTTTGAGATGCAGTAACATTTCTAAAGGGAATCTAGCAGGAGGTTGGAACAAACTGCTGGCTTGCACAGACTCCTTGGGTCCCAAAACTGATACTTATGGATATTGGAAAAAGTACGCTTCATGTTCACTGCCTTGTGACACTCCAGTGAAACTGCATTAGACTGGCAGGTGGTCAATAAAGTTGAAAAAAATCAGGTCAGATGGCAAAATTCTTACGATTTTCAAGAAAAACAAGAGTTTTTCACAGGACAACAGTAACATAACATGTATGTTAAAGACAGCACTGTCCAACTAGGCTAGATCTAAAGGTCTCAGAGGCCCCTACTGGAATCCTCTGAAGAAAATGTAAGAAATTTCAACTGGAAGACAAGGAATCTTTTGCTTTCTCCATATATGTCTACTGTTTCACAAAAATCTATTAAAATCCCAGGTATGTTGCTTAATAGCCCTCTTAAAAAAATTAACAACACAATAGTGAATATATTCTGCAATTCACATCAACGGCTTATCTCCAGAGCTCCCAGCTTCAACAGCTCCCTGTGGCAATAAGTTTCATGGTCTAATTCAATACTATGTTGTCTTTACTAATTTCATTAAAGCTCCTTATTGAGTTCATACCAAAATGCTGCCTCCTGCTCTCAGCGCTCCTCCTGAATCTTGTGCAGTTTTTAAATGTTAGACATTACATAATTTCATCTTAAACCGCCTAATGAACTGTAAAGGACTCCTATATAAAACAGCCCTTTGCAACTAAGGAAAGACTCCATAGGGCCATAAAACAGGAACCATAGAAAATAATGATTCATTTTTGAGCTTCCAGGAACATTGCTGGTCTCACTGCAGTCCACAGAGGAGTCATATACGCTGCTTTGCTAAATTGCTGACTGACTCTGCAGTCAAATATATCAGATTGGGCAAAGGTGAACTCTAGCAACCTCACTGGATGCCTTTGCTTGATGCACTGTCATTCCCAATTGCAACTTGATGTGGTTTCTACCAGCCCATTTTTTCACATTGCATTGTACTTTATTCGTTGCAAGTGAGAATAATGCTTTTCACATATTATGACAAAGAGTTACAGAGAATGAAAGAACAATTTTCTTGCTGTCCCAGTATCAGTGCATCTCAATCCAGTTCAGACTCATAGCATTTATAATAGAACTGAGCAGTGTAAGATCTACTACTCATGTAGTGTGGTAAGGTCAATGTCTGGTGAGTAGGTTTTATGCTCTCGCTCTAAAGCATACCTCAGATTTGGAATTTCCTAGTCCATTTCTCTTGGTCCCATTATGTGCTGGCTGCTTTTGTTCCTGCACAGGCATTATAGAAACACAACAGACATATGTTAGCCACATGTTAAGTCCATGAGTCCAAGGTTTGCAATGCTATCTATTGGTGTACGTAGCACACTATCACCTTAAAGGATGACTTCGCGAATAGAGGCATTACATGGAGTTGAGGCTCGGCTCAATACTTACATGCTGGAGAGCTGTCTCAATTCCTGGAGCAACCAGAGTTTAAGCGACCACTCAAGTTATTAACCTGAAGCAAGTTCATTGGAAAGGCTATACTTTTTTGTCTATTCTCTTTTATGCTGTATTCCAATAATCTTTTCAGTTCAAGGATTGTCCCCTATCATGTGTTCTCCAATAGAGCTAATTCATATGGCATAACTTCAAGCATCAGCCCTGAAGAATGAAGTTCAGTGCCTGGTCTCTCTGTATAAAGGATGGAGAACAGCAGGCTGCTCCACGGGGCAATTTGATTTTGACCAGACAATGGTTACTTTATCTCTGTCTCCACACATCACATTTCTTCAGATGAGGAGTCAGATTTTCAGTGAGACTTAATTACAAATTGAAATTTGCTTTTTATTAATACAGACAGTGCAAGATTAAGTTAAATTAGCTGTTTTGTTGAACACATGCTAGCAAATTCATTATTTTTTAGAAATATATTAAGAGATCACAATCAAAGCTGAATTAATTTCAAAGATGAATGCTACTTTTCATGCATCGAGTATTAATTTATTAGTAGTTCCTGTGAAATCAATTTGGCTTCTTGTAAGGTATAGCAATACTCTGCAGAAGTGGGGAAAGTATAGCTGGATCCTTTTAAACTGAGCACATATTTGTGAAGAGTATTTTATGCTGCTATCGGTTATACTAAAGTATTTACACAATTATTAAGAGACTCAAAGGGAGATTTTTTTTCCCCCCAGCTGCAGGATATTGAGAAACTTTCAAATATGTCCAGATGTAAATATAAGAACCAAACACATCAATAAAAATCCAAATCTACCACTGATTGCGCAAAATGTTTGGTGTACACACTGATGTCTGAGCAGTATTCCCTTTTCCAGATTGCAGCAGCGACTGCAAACACAGTTAGCCAACTCAAATTAATTTCACTGCACAAACACTGTAGCAATAAATCTAACAAAGCCTGCTGGACTGTGGTTGTTAAATACAGCTCCTGAATGCCCCTAGAGCACCTTGGCTGAAAGCGCTCCAAGTTCTCTGCTTCCAGTACGGCTTCTCTGACCATTATGTTCCTCCACCCCTATGTGCCTTAAAAAGCTAACGGCTTCTGTATTTTGTCTGTTATTTTCAATCTCTGAGGTTGGCATCCCTAAAAAGAAGACATAATTGGTGGAGCAGAATCCTAACCCAATATAAATCAAAAGAAGTAAATTCAGATCAGCTGAGAACACAGCTGGGAAGTACAAATCTTCTTCCCGGTGGAGGTTGCATTCCCTTTACAGAAGGAACCCCAATAGTATAGAAATGCCAAAGGCACATAAGAAGAAACCGCTACATTTCTAAATCTCTGCACCTCCCCTGTAAAGCTACCAGCACACAAGCAGACGTAGCTGTCCCCCAAAACTAGGCCTATGTTACCATTATGAAACCTCTGGTCCAACAAGATGACACACTTCTCCCATATATTTTTCAACATATCATGACCTTCAAAGCCTTTTTAAAATCCACCCAACCCTCACAGCAGCCTTCTGTAAAGGATGGCTGGAAGAACCTCAAACTTAAGAAAACTGCCACACATAGCTAAAAGACAAAAAAACCCAATCAAACAAANGGGGGTAGGGGGGTGGGGGAGGCAAACAAAACTACATCCAGTTTTAAGGCCTGAAATGATGTAACAAGCCTGAATCCAGACTCTCGCTCCAGGGACTGTTTCCCTGGTTTGAAAGCAAGGTGGATGGAGTAGATATCTGCTTATGCACATCTGCACAGCACACTCGTTCCATGGACCATGATCTGCACACTCAAAACCCAGCAAAGCAGCTGAGCTTTTGAAAAATATGATGTTATGAAAATATAGCGAATAGGCTTGTTTCCGAGACAGTGAGCTATAAGAGGCTGTTTTTTCCAGTCCTGCCACAGAATTCCCATCTGACACTGGGTGAGTTTCTTGTACTGTGTGACACTTCCTGTTTCAAAAATCTGTATCTTTGTCTGATCTACAAAAATCATCAAGGTTCCAAGGCAGGATATAATCTAAAATGTGTCTGTGTGCGTCACGCTTCCTCCCTGTGCCCCAGGTAACCAAGTAACCTTGAGCTCAGATTGCTTGTTATCATCCAGTTATCCCCACTGTCAGTGCTCTGACTCAAGATAAGTAGTCATAATGTGTTCTTATGATGTACAGGGTGTTCTGAATGGTCAGCAAAATGCTATGCTGATATAAGGCTTTTCTAGAATAGCACAAGGCATTTAAATGCTGGTTCAGGAAATCTGAGCATGAGTACAATTTTAGAAAGCAAGTCTAAAAAAAGTGCCTCCTTACACAACGCGTCTGTCAAGAGTTCCAGAGTTATTTTTTTGACATGAATTAACTGGGGGGGGCTATCTTCTGCTCCTGTCAATGCTGTGCAAAGCTTTGGGAGAGAGTCAAATGTCACCTTCTGCCAAACAGTTTGCAAATGTGTAGTTCTGTCACAGCAGATATTAAGGAAATCACCCAAGATATCACAACAACTTAGTAAGCCATCTGGGAGAAAATGTAACTCACTGAGATGTGGCAGTAGCTTTCTGAAGAGTAGCTGTACTGTCACCATGAAATAGGTGTGGTGCTTCCACTGTGTAGCCTACTTCTATGGTGACAACATACTGCAGCAGCCCCAGCCACATCTTGACCTGGTCCCTAACTTGGACGTTTGCGCCTCAAAAGCTGCTCTGCTGTCTATAGAAGTGATCAGACTTGAACTCAGCACCTTGCTGTTTGCTTTTGGCAAAGAGGATGCCCACCTGCTCCTTGTCCCGCACAGGACTTTTGTGAGTAAACACTGCAAAGGGATTTCTTCCCTCCATGAAGTTTCTTCCCAGCTTATACTACACCAGAGACAAATTTAGGACATTAAGCTGCCTCCTCTGTTTCAACAGTGAGACAGGGTAATATAACAGAAGCTGAACTGTAGCCCAAGGCACCCAGTCACTTATATAGGAAGGGGTCTTCCTATATAAATAGGAGCTTTTATATAGGCTCTGGTTATAGAAGCATGAGTCTCTAGTGTTGGCACCAAATGATTTAACTGTAACTTCACTCATTTGTGCACCATCTAAACTGTCCAGACACAAGATGGGGACAAAAACCTCACATTCAATGTGGGTAACTTCAGACAAATATCAATGGACTTCCCAAGGCGAGGCACACACAGAGCAAAGAAATTTCAAAAAAAAGACCAGAGGTAAGCCTATCTCCCAGTTCTGACGAGGGAGCACCATCCATCTCGAGATGAGATGAGGTGCTGCCATCCCTGTGCCCCAGTTCTGAAAGTGCATCAGATCATTCCTAAGGTAGTTTTATTTATTTATTATCTCCTACCAGCAGTCTTGAGCCCCATGGAGCTGTGATGGTACCTGTAAAATCACTGAGCTATGCAGGAACTACAGCAGCAACAAGGAGTCCCTTTAGGAGCCTCTCTTTTGGTACTGTGCAAGTCAGTTCTGTCAGAAAGGTTAGCAAGAACTGAGAAAGACATTTACCCAAGGCACACCATTAGGTGCAGCAGACAGGATTCAGCCAAAAATCTTGTGTAAAGTAGGTAAATGTACCTGCCTTGTTCCAGGACAAGCACTGGGAATTGGTAAACTCCACCTCACCTAAACGAAGCGCAGTAAACTGTTTATCTGTGCTGAAACTGCCTGTTCAACCCTGCCAGCTGCAGCTTCTCAGGAAGTGTTGACTACACTTATGGGGACAGGCTGAGCAAGCCCGAATGATGAAAATAAAAATGGTCTGGGAAATTCCCCACATGCAAGTGTCTCACTACAGTGTGGAGCAGCTTTGCTCTTCAGCGGCCCAGGATCCCTGGCAAGCAGCTTGCTTCCTGCTAGATCACTCCAAATATTCACCTGCGAGATGGTTAAACCTACTTTCTCAGTTGCAGTAGTCCCTGTCTCAAAGCCTGGCACTCGCGCAGTACCAGTTTAGCTTTTGTGTTGCAGTCATCCCATCTATTTTGCTATGTCTCAGCTGAGGGAACAACTCCAAGAAACAAGCCCTTTTGCCTGTCAGCACCAACTCAAAGAATTGATGCAAATCACTGCAGCCTGAAGTTACTCAAAATCCTTCATTTCTTACAAACAACCGTAATTTTGTTATTTTAAACAGATTTTTCTGTAAGACTGTGCAGTTCTCCTAGAAATGAAACTAAAGATGTAAAAGCAATTTGTCCTGCCTGGGAGACCTCACCCAACTCTAAGTTTTATTCACTTCTGAACCATCTAGCCTCTTCAAAGAGTCAAGTTAAACATTAGAGTAACCCCATACTTACACGTCTGAAGGATTTGTTCATAACTATGACACTCAGACAGTGAACGCAAAAGGCAGTTTATTGCCTATTTACCATCTGTTTAGTGCATGACTTCAGCTGTATCACCGTGCTTTTAGTTTATTGGTTGCCAGTTTGTAGTAATTGTCACAATAGAAAGAAAAAACAACAGGAAAGAATTAAAAGCTACAAGAACTAGCTTAGGAAAGGGAATCTCACTGGACAATGTGGTTATCAGAAACCATTTAAATTAAAACGGTTTCAAGTGGGCTTTTATCCTTTTAACTTTTTACATCTTCCTGCATCCCATTGTTAATTCCATAACCCACACTGCGAGGCTGCTGTTTACAATTACATACAATTTATTTTGCTAACACATTAAATGAAGTGTCTGAAATAAGCTTCTAAATTAGTTTCAACAGAACAGTTGTTATATTTTCATTAAATTTCAGCATATTCCATAGCAGAAAATTTGCTTGATATTTTGACTATTATCCCTAGCATAATTTGCAAAAGAAATGGAGGTGTGACTTGATTAAACACATTTAAATAGCTAAGATGTTTCTGCATTTAATTTCATCAAAGAAAATAGCTGTTAGATATTAATTAGCATATGTACTACGCACCATTGTTTGACTCAACGATCATCTTTTATCTAAATGCATTTGATTTTGGCAGCAAAACACAAATCCGATAGAACAATTTAAATTATAACCATAGCATAGATGAACTACAATAGCATCCTTGCAGCTCTAAGTTTGCAACGTCCAGTATGAATATAAAAGTCTGTCAAAAAGAAAACTATTATATACTGCTCCCTACAGATGGGGAGTGCTAAAGGTGTGTTGGGGGAGAGCACACACTGGGAATCACCCTGAAAGATCTCCGTTAAATGGCTTGTTAAAGGTTTGCCCCTCCAGGACACTTTACAAGCATCTCTGGGAACAAATTTTCTAGGGTTAACTGCCATTCAGGTATCTAACAAACTCTTCATTTCTAAAGCTACATAGCAGCAGTCTAAAACGAAAATCAGATCAGAAAAAGCTATGATGCTAGATTCTTGGGTAAAGGCAGGATAACAGTTCAGAAGCAGGTCTGGGGAAAGAGAGTTAAGTAACCCCAAATACTCACAAAAACCCCATCTGTTGTACTGTCACCCTCATAGTAGGGTTTTCTCTTTCTGGTGCTGTTGACCTTGTCTTCAACACAGGGGGCAAAACTATTTGGCAGCCCTTGTTGAACAAGCTGGGGATGTTCAGCTCCAGGTCTCTATCACTAGATACACACACAGTGCAAGCCTTCTGCATTGGTCACTGAACAAAGTATAGATGTCACATCAAAAGTTGTTCCACAAAGCTGACAGTTATAAGCAAAACCCATACATCAACAGAACTAACAAGTGCACATATCATAAGGCCGAGAAGTGTCTATTACAGCCATGACATACACGGATCTCCCCTAGTTGAACAGGATCATTAAATGAAAGGAGAAGTTAAACCAGGATTTGACCAGGCCAGGAGTCATGACTGGCTATGTGTAAGACATAATTCAGGTGGCTCGGCAGCAATTTGAAGCTCACGGTATTGTTTGAGCTGCTGGATGGTTGAAATGTTAGAATAACAACATACAACAGGAGGCAGGACTACCTAGCAGACTGAGTGCTGAACTGGGAGTTTGAGCAGAAAAGCTGGCTACTCACCCTGGCTTTTCCAATGGAGGGAAGTTTCGACATGTCTCTTCTGCGAGGCTACAGACAGTTTCCAATCTACTTTATATAGGTACTCCCTGTTCTCCTTGCTCTCTGTAATCTGTCTTTTCCACCACAACTCCTTCAACCTCTCTTTGCATCTCAACTACTACCTCTTCTCCTGACCATGGGAGAGTCAGGCCAAAATCAGCCTGTCCATACCACTGTTTATCCCTGTCTTCCTCCCAGCCAGAGCTAAAGCCAAATCTCTTGGTCCTGCACTGACTCTCCAGATCACCTGCAATGAGAGGCAAGAAGAGGAGAAGGAAGGAGCATGGGGCAAAAATCCCTTTGTGAAGCCTCTTTTGATGCTGGTGGTTGTGAGCCACTGCTACAGACTGCTGCTCACCACAAACCATCTACATCAGTACAGTATACTGTAAAAGCCTTGTCCCAAAGGAAGCTCTATAGGTTTAATTCAGCCTGAATAGTAATAGTCAAAAGGAGTTTCACGATGTATTTATTAGAAAACTGTTATTTTCACAGAGCCTAACAAAGTCAGTCTGGCAACATCTTTTTCTTAGTGCCCAATAGTTTGCAAGAGCGATTATGATTCAGCAAAAAGTTAGTGTTCAAAATTCCCATCAACATCAGCGTGAGAAGGGACCCAGCCCAGAACAGGACCAACTCATAACATCACAAGCCACATCAAACCTGACTGACACCTAGTGACAATGCTGTCAACAAAAGCAGATTTTCAAGTTTTAGCCAACTCTTATCCAAAGTGTGATTATAAAATAATCACCTTGACAGTAATTAATATGGTGAGAGAAGCGGTGAGGGAGGGAGCAAACCTCTCCACATCAGAGGGAAAGTAGGTCCTCAGACTGGAATTAACCATCCAGTGGAATAATGCACCCATTTCACCAAAGCACCAGGATGAGCTGCTATTTTCACAGATAATTTCACAGCAATAAGAAAATCACACTGATTAGATCCCTGCACCACTTTCTAGACAATAATATTCACATTTGCTTAATACCAACTGTGCTACTTAATTGTCAGGGATCATCATTCTCTACAGCTAAATCGTAACCACAAGGCATCTACAGCAGCCAACAACCTGGCGGCATCTTTTGCTGCTCACTGATGGTGGAAATGGGGCCAGGTTACTCGCACCATCTGCTGCAGAGGGGAGGTGGGCACTTGGGACTGTTGGTTCAAAGCACTGTGAGATAGAAGATGTGCAATTCAGATGGAAGGAAGTAAATCAATTTAAAAAACAATCAGAGCGGGAAATAGAAGTCGAGAGAAATCTTCACTCCAAATTCAAGACCATTCAGTCCCACAGAACAAACCCTGACTTTTCTTAACAAAGCATTGCTTTTGGGTACTTGTGCTCATTTTTACTGTGCTAGGGATTGCTAACACTAATTGCCAACACTATGAAAACAGCTTTGACTAGAGCTGACTGGGAAATCAGAAGTATTTTTGGTTTCACATCAGATTAAAACCAAGTTCTTTCAACAGGTAGTAAGAAGCCCAGAAAAGCAAATAGTCTGAAGCCCTTGATTCTGAGCAAGACTCAAATCTAGGTTTCCACTATTGTGCAGAAGACGTCACAAGTTAGCAGCTATTCTCTCCATCGCTCTTGTTATCCCCTACTCTTCTCCTGAGAAACCTTCCTATAAAGGTTAGCTCAGCACTAACTGTGCTTCCGCTCATGTCAGCTGTTGTTTTCCATGGGAATAGCAGAGAAGTCAAATCTCAGCATCTTCAGTAGCAGCAAAGTGCTACTCTCTGTTTCCTTATATGGGTTTATCCTCTATATAGTTCTACATTTAAAAGTAAATTCAGTCAGAGGCCTGCTTTAGCACAGCTGTTGCTCATAAAAGGCCCGTCTTCTTCAGACAGACCTTGGGATGATGTTGACAGGATGGAGCTGTGCTTTCCAATAAACTGAACAGGACCATTTCCAGTAGCATCATCTCATGATGCCCACACAGTCTCTCTCAAGACCTTCTAATAAGAGTAAAATAGCGGGCATTTTAATTTGGGCCTAAAGAAACTTGGCTCCTGGCTTCATTTACATTCTCTCTCTATTAAATATACAGATAGTACATATAATGTAACTTACTCGCCTGTCTTCCATGCCAACTCTCAGCACAGAATTAATGTTTTGATGGAATAATAAACCTCTCAAAATCTGAGCTGATAATGGACAGTCACGTTAGATGCTTAAATTATAGCAGCATGAACAGCCTTGCAATAATCAACCCTGCAACTGCCAAAATGTTTTCATTGTTCATTAACTGGAACCTTTTTTGCATTGCTAATCCTAATGAACTGCCATTCTCATTACCATTCCAAGCACTGTCTGTAGCACATCTCTGGATTTCTTTTCCACCCAAACATACAACCTTATTCAACTGGCAGCCTGTTAATGCATTAAAAGCACAGAAATGGCTGCTTTAACACAACTGTAATAAATCCACAGTGCAAGCACCTTTAGGGGGAAGTTCAGTTCAGTCTTCAAGAACTTTCGTTTAAGTAGAAAAACAGAAGGTTTTTTATTGAAGAGACCATATAGTAGAGTTCAGGTTCCAAATCCAAAATCCATTTAAGTTAATAGGAGTCTCCATTGATTTCTGCGTATGCTGAACTGCTTTAACTCCCTCCTTTCCTCTTCTGGTCCTCCCAAAGCATGAATAAGTGAATCCACTGACAGTGCACAGATACAGAATTTTCTCGCGGGGAGCATGAACAGTGTCTGTGTAGAAAAGGCTCTGTACTTTAATGTACTGAATTACCAATGCCATTTCCTCTATTCTGACTCCACAGTGGCAGAGTTCAAAAAGTTCAAAGCATCCAGCAATCCTTCTCAGTCTACAAGCCAGGTTCTTCCTTTGCTAAATTTATAAAAAAAAAATTTCACAAAATTTACCACAGGCTCTGAAAAGCTGCAGTTTACTCCTCCATCTGTACCTTGTTTGCAAGCAAGAAGGAGCAGCCCAGAGCCACTTGCTTATGTAGCATCCATTTTCTCTGGAGAAGAAACATTCAGAAAGCATCTTCTATAGCAACAGACCTCAGTTCAGGATGTAAGTAGCTTATTCACTAGAGTAGCCTATTCATTAAAGAAGAGCAGAAAATAGAGACTTGCACTTCACACTCAACTGAGTAAACAAAAAAATGAGTCAGTAACTTCTTAATGGTGGACAACTCACATAACCAATGAGAGGCTTTACAAAAGACAAGCCAGACATGGAGCCTGGTTTCTTTTCAGTGTGACCCTCTTGTTTTCAAGTATAGCAGCCCCAAAATAGAGGTTAACAAAGTATTAGGCATCTTCTTCAAGGAATTTCAGCCTTGAACCATTGTTTTGTTCTAGAGACACAGTTGTTTCCCTTCAGCCATAAAGCAGGAAATATATTTCTCTCCCCTTCTCAAAAGAGACTGCATCTCCAGAGAACACCACATGTGAAAAAGCAGCATGCATTGTTCACAGACTGAGCATTTTTAAGTTGTTCTATGACAAAAACTTTCAACATTAAAATAGCTCCAAATAGATGTACGAGCCCTGAGTTCTCAAATTAAGCAAACACATAGGTATAACATTTCAATATCATTTTATAACCAACTAAATACTCATTCCACATTGACAAAGTATTTCCACACTGACAAAGGCTCTGAACTCATTAATTAAGGAGGATTTTTGTATTTGGAGACAGCTGAGCTGCCCTTCACTAAAGCCTGCATTATTTAATTTATTCCATCTGACAACTCTTAAAGCAGCAAGAAATGTTCTACACAAGCACAGAGAATCATTTTTGGTTCTTGTCCTCACTTCTCTCATCTCCAGGGCTCAACTAAAGTCTTTTGTTATAGTTTCCAATATATAATTCTTGGAACAATGCAGAGCACTGAATATCATACATTCCTTTGAGACACTGTCCCTGGAAGAATCAAAGAATAGCAGGCCTCAGGGACAGAAGGGTGAAGGGCAGATGTAGAATATGCCTTTCCTAAAAAAGCTCTTAAAAGAATGTTTTTTAGTCTACAACACAAGTCACTAACTTACGAAATAGCTACTTTCAAGAAATCAGTGGGCAGAAGTTGGATTCACAGACCAAAATTCCAATTACAAGAATTGTTGCACAAAAGGAGCTAATGTCAGCAAGAGCAGCACTAAGTACTTCCTCCACACTGATCACCTCCAACTTGTAGAAACCTCATTAGTGCCAAGACTCAAGACAAATCTTCTAAAAAGAGAATTGCACTTTCAAGTTGGATAAAGAGAAAATAATTCACCTCTGTAAGTCAGTATGACTAAACCAGAGAAGTCACACAGAAAGTCCCATATAACCTCACTCCAAATTCTCATTAACTCCCATAGACTTTTATCAGACATTTTGGCACTTAAACTATGCGTTAGAAATTTTCTAACCCAATCCACCTATTTCAGTATTCCTCAAATAGCATGGTATGAGGAAACAGCGCAAGATTTTTATCTAGAAAATTCTCTGTTACTGCCAAGGTCTGAAAGACTGGTAATGACCAGCCTCTTATCCTTTTGAAGCATCCCATCCTTTGTACGACATTCTTAAGTTCCTTGGCACCACCTTCCTAACCTAAAATCAAACAGATTTTCTACCACTTTACTATAAAACCTCAAAAAACCAGAAAAGTTGGGTTTGAACTAGTCACAGAAGGCAGACACTTGAGACCAGGCTAAAACTTGCATAAAAAAGAATTTTCAAGCAGCCTCAAAACCACGTGCAGAGTGGTTTATATTCTCTTCCCCAGAGATCTTTTAGCTTAAACAGGCAAGGGTAAGGTTTGACTTTGATTTGGCCAAGGCCAGACAGACACTAAACACAACTTTCAATAATTCATGCTTACGAAATTCATTATTGGAACGTATGGAATCTTCCAAGGCCTCAAGAAAGTCTCTAGTACAGTTCAGTTTCAAACCAGTTTCTACCCAGCCACAACTAAGTTTATTATGCAAACCTCGTAACATGTCCATAGCAGCACCAATATAACCTTGACAGAACATTGCTACTAAGTACTCATATTCCTACACATAAGCACAGAATTGTCTTATCTTCAGCCTGCACTACACATCTGTAGTTAGTTAGTTAGTTAGATTGAGGTTTAAGTGAGGACAAAACTAGCCCTTAGCAATGCTGTACTCATCAGCTGATAGTTATATATTTCATAGATGCTGAAGAAACAGGTCAACATTGGTTGTAATTCATTATAAGACTTCGGAGACCTTTGCCTTCAGACAAAGGATTAAACCATATTCTCCAGAAATACTACGGACACTGGCTGTTGAGAAATACTGGACTTAACATGCCATAATTATCTCTATGTTTGTTTGTTTGTTTCTTTTTTTTTTTTTAATTCAAACAGTTTATTAAATGATATCTAGAAGAACTAAAAATACAATGGGTCGAGAATATAAGATCTGTGGACATTTTATCTATGCTGTCAAGGGTAGACAAAGCCTGGCCGCACTGCAGCAAAAAAACTACTCAGGGAAGCAGAAGGTTCCATCTCAGTGAAATTCAGCTGATTATAGGCTTGAATAAATCCTGTAATAACAGAGTTGTATGACAAGCACAGGGTAGGCCAGGCAGATACTGCCTTGACCTTCACTAACTGGAATCCAATAGTCAATTATCCATCCTTTTCTGCTCATCTGATGCAGTTGCTTAGTGAGGAGATGGGACAAGCACTGATGAGGCACCTCTTAGAAAAGTTTGACCATCAAACTCAGAGAGAGCACCTATAGAAGGGGGAGGAAAATTACTCCAAATTGAAAGCAGAGACAATGTGTTAGAAATAGCATTATAGCACACTTTAAAAAAAAAAATAAAATCACAACTCTCAAGCCATTTACTAGCTCCAAGGTAAGTGATACACCTGACAGACAAATGACAGTTGAGAAGACTGCCTGATGTGCAGTAAGCTGAGAGGAAAAAAAATTGAAACCACTGTTTAACAGAAGTCAAACTCTGATCCCTGGATGCTCCTGTGAAAGCAATCAGATCACTTCATTATCATATTTTCTCCCCTTCCCTTCTACATGCCAGCTACAAGTCGCACTCTGAAAAAATGCTTTGCATGAGAAGAGCTCTAAAAAGCAGTATTTAAAGTCCATACTAAGAAGCTAACTTTTTCTTAGTGTTTCAAGATGTGAAATTCATAGGTTAGAGTATAATGAACCCTGAGATAACTAAGGACCTTGCTTCATCTGTACCTGGAAGGCACCCTGTCTTGAACTTAACTTTAGCTCACACTGACACTGGTGACCTGCACAGAGCTTCAGGAAGATACATAGATAAAAATTTTATTACCTTATTTCAGATTAACATAAGGGCACCAAAAGGTACCACTAGCTCTCTGCTTTCCTAGAAGGGAGGATCCAGGCAGCAGTTGCGGGCACACTGAACTCTGCATTTCCCCAGGGGAACCCACTGCACAGCAGTGAGCATTCAGAGAGGTAAGTGTGTTTCCATATGGCTCTTGTCACATTCATTGGTTGTAAGGAACTGCTTGGAACATCCCTTTACATCCACTAAGGAGATGGAGACATCGATTTCCAACTCTTGTTCTTATCCACATACCTTGAAATACACCAAGAAATTGGATTTGCATTGTTTTCCTGTCTAAACCTCAAAAATCTGTAGACTACATTTCATACAAGTGCTGCAAGGCATGCTGCTTCCAATACAGTATTAAGCTACAGTATTAGGTTACCCATGGTGTGAAGCCTGACGCAGAAGGAGCCACTCTAACTGGTCAGAAGTGATACATGTAGTAACACTGCTTTTTCCAATTGTTCAGTGCTTGTCCCAAGTTTCCCAGCATCTTTTCCAACTAATTTCCTGTCAATAAGCCTGACATAAAAATTTCTGCCAAGTAATTAATACAGCTACTGGATGCCCAGCTTTAAGTGTGTAGCCAGTACATATGGGAAATGGATACTTTCTGCACTTGAACCAGCTGCTCAGAAGCGGGGAGGATCTAGTATATGTAGTCCCTTACACTTCTAATTTAAACATCAGCCTCCCTGCTGCTAATCTTCTGTCTCTGGCTCTTATAACATAATCATGAAAAGGCTACGCTTGGCTTCCTCAGTTAAATATTTCAATTCCCAGTCATATTGAAAATACAGCCATTTTCCATGGCATTGTAGCACAAGCAAAATTGACAATTACACAAATGTTCTGTTTATCATACAAACATAACCCCTAAGATCTGCAGTTGAGAAAGGAATATTTTGTTTCCCATGCAGAGATGGAAAGCATATCATTAGACAATTTACAGCTATTGACAGATACTATATGTATTAATCTTTTGCTAAAAACACTGAAATACACGCTCCCCCAAAAAAGGCAAAATCATGCCAGCTCTTGCAATAGGTGTTTCATCCACATTATTTAGAAAATAATTCAGATCACAGTTGGAGAATGAACACTAATTTGTGAATTTAAGCATATATTTCTCTTGTCATTTTATTCAGCAAAATGTTTTGTTATTGGAACATTAACAGAGGGAAAGAAAGAAAGAAAAGACAATTATTTAAATAAAATCAGGACAAAGTGCATAAAATGNGGTTTTGTATATATTTCATTATTTTCTTTTCGTTATCTTATTAATAATATTTCATTAAAGTAGTTTAGTTCCCTCTAAACTCTTAAGTCTCTCTTTTCCTCTCTCTCTCTTGCCTCCCTTCGGGAGTGGAGCAAGAGAGAGCGAGCATCTGTCGTTCCACTGGATTGGGCCAATCTGGCCCAAACCACGACATTGGCTAAATGCAATATATGTTGTCAGCTTTGTTCTGATGTATTTGGAGGATTCTTCTTCAATAGTTCACTAGTTAGAATTACAAGACCTCATTAAAAGAGTAAATGTGGGAACGATGTCTTTTTTCTAGATAGGTGAGCAGCATAACTAAAACTTTCAAATTTTTTTTATTTTTTTTTTTTTAAAATCAAGAATATAAGCTCTCCTGTCCCACACATGCAGTTTCAAAGAAGAGACCAGCACACGGTAAAGTACAATGTGATATTTACCTAAGGGTTCTGGCAAAGGGTGGCTTAGGATGTCTTGATAAACACTCAGCATCCAGTGAGATTACATAAATCTCTGTAGAAGTACAGAAGCTCGTATCCAAAATATTTGCCTTCTATAGAATTTGGAAGCAGAACTCTCTCTCGATTTTCACCATAGGAAAATGGCTTTTAAAGATGATTAAATCCTCATTCAAAAAGCAGACAGATGATCTAGATCAAGGCAGCTTTCACAGACAGTCAGTTAGGGCTTACTCTTGGGTTAGACTGCTTGGAAGCGACCAACTTGTGGAGATCATGAAGCAGCCAGATGTTCTATCCAGAAAAGTTTTCTATCCTTTACCATCTGCATCATATTAGTGTCTAAAGGGAGAAAGAAGCAAGATTGTGTTAGAAAAGGAATAATAAGTTACTCAAAATTACAGAAGAAAGTGACACATGGAAATGACAAGTATCTCCTCTCTCTGCATGGAAAGATTGGCTATTTTTTTCCTGTTTTAACATGCTAACATTTAACTAACAGTTAACATAGCTATATGTTTCACACATTTCTCTTTCAAAGATATAAATTACTATATATGACCTTCCCCTGGAGTAAAAAAAAGGTAATTTAACTTTTATTTCAAGTCCTATAAGTACAAATGAGTAAGTTATTCTTTCTTATTCCACTGAGAGAACTCAGAGAGGCCTTGCAGGTCAGTGATGAAAGACTTGAACTATGACTTAAATTTCTTCCCTGGATGCTCTTTCTTTCTGGTTCCTCTAGTTCCAGTTACTTGCCCTCTCTCTATCCACTTCTGTTTTTTAGTTTAGGCAGAAGAAGATTCATCTGCACAGCTATCAGAAACTCCTTGTGGATTCCTACACAGTTTATAACAAAAACACTAAATCAACTGTCTAGACTTTTCATGTAAACGCTGATAGCATCAGGTTATGGTTATATAAAGGGTTCTTGGGCCTACGTATCCATTCTCACTAGGTCTGAATGAACGCAAAACTGAGCTTATAATCAGCACAGAGAGATTCAAGCCTTTCCACCGTGTCCTCAGTTTGATACAGAGCCAAACGAACAAACAAACAAAACAAAACAAAAACAAGAAAAAAAAACCCAACCAAAAAACTCTGGAACTCAAATAAAAGTTGCAAAGGGTGGAGTCCTCTTCTTACTTTCCTCATTAAAGGCAACTCAACGGGAGATGCACATTATTTCACTGCAGCAGAAACCATGCATGTGTCTGCTACTAGCTCCAATACATACTCTTCAGCACTTAGAAAACTCACTGGAAATTTTATGCCTATGAAAAATGTTGAATAAGAAATATATCTTTAGGCAACACAAACAACAGTAAGGGAAGTCGCTGGACTCCCATCGCAGCAGTCCCATGTGAATTTAATAATAAAGAGAACAGAATAGAATTCACAAATCATATTGAGTTGCTTCTCATGTTTACAGCCCTGGGCACGAAGATGCAACTTGAAGCAACTGTACTCATGTTAATAAGTTGTTTGACTTTGGAGGACTTCAGAAAGCATTGAATTTTAATGCACAAGGATAAGGAACAAGGATTGGCTTTAGAAAGTCATGTTCTATGCCAAAAGTAGCACGCACTGACCTAAACCTTTAAGACAGGAGCATATATCTGAAAACAAATTAGTGTCACTCTAATTCACACTGAAGTTACGATGAGTCCTATCAATATCAACCAGGGAAGCAAGAATCCTTTTCAGGGTCAAGGGAAGCCACATACCTCCTTGAGCACAATTTGCTCTCAAGTACTGCAAATGCAAAACACCAAAGGTGACAAAGAGCAAACTTGGAGAAAAAATGATGCAAATAAATTCTATCCATAGGCCTGGAGATACCAGATTATCTAGAATACATACAGGAACACCTTAAAAACAACATGGAATGGACTCGTACCTGGATAGGGCTCCAAGTCATAGATTCTGACAGCAGTGGCTAAATGAGGCTGAGAAATTTGCTTGCAGTCAATACAGTTTTCTTCCATTAAAAACACAGTAGTTTCAGGTTTATAAATAAACGTGCTGATTGGCACAGCACAGAGAACTACAACCTCAAATACCATGGAATAAAACATACTCCACAGTTTTGTTTTGCCTTTTTTTTGTTACTTCCAAACGCACCTCTCAAAAAGCAAGCTTTGGACACCACACTGCACATTAACAGTCAGGGGGACGGAGGCTCCCAATGATTAAATACTGTGGGAGAACGTGACCAGACTGGGGAAAAGGGATTCAAAAACAAGATGTGGAGAAAGCAGTAGTAATCACAAGCCTAACAGCAACTGACCACTGGTTTAGAAGGCACAACAGCCTCAGTGGGACAGCTG
This sequence comes from Burhinus bistriatus, assembly GCA_013397275.1. Taxonomy (NCBI): domain Eukaryota; kingdom Metazoa; phylum Chordata; class Aves; order Charadriiformes; family Burhinidae; genus Burhinus; species Burhinus bistriatus. The sequence goes on along the minus strand of VYXH01002002.1, from coordinate 142,591 downwards.
CCAAATTTCCTATAGGACCAAGTCTAGGGACAGCTGCTCAGATGGGAAGGGTATATTACTGCCCCCAGAACTTCAAAGCTTTCCCAGCCAGAGGAGATGTACGCTCCAGTCACAGTGTGTGTTGGGGAGGGAATGTGAAAATGGGTGCTGCCTACTCACTATCACATCCATAGCAGCAAGAATGAACACAGGCACAAAACTCATTTCCCATTCAGCTGCTGAACTCTAGTAGTTCCACGTCAATACCCAACATTACCAAATTCTCTCCCGTTCCACCTGATCTGGCAGCCTAACACCCAGAAAACTGCTCATGGAATACCTCAATCAGGGTGGCTGAGAGTTCAGCATGGAGCTCTCTGCATAACCCATGGCATTCAAAAGTACTAGATGAGAATGTAGTATACATTCTTCCCACTCATTACCATATAGAAAAAGTAGAATGCCTCCAAGTAGAAGGCATGTGGATCTCAGGATTTGAATATTCCAAGTTGCACAAACAAGCCACACATTTTCAAAGGATTAAAGATCTTCATACCACCAGCTTATAATTGCCTCTTGTAACTGATTATCAAGCTCACTCATCATTGCTTTTTCTCCCTTAGATAACTTCAAACTTAAAAAAAGACCTCTTCGTAATTGTGTAACATGTATACAGGAAGTTTCAGGTTGGTCTTGATTAACAGGAAGATGTTGCAGTATACGCTAGGAACTGGATACTTTTAAGAAACATCAAGACAAAACTACACCTTTAAGACCTGACTATACTACTCTTCTCCAGCAGTTTTATGTGGCAGTGCACCTCCATTATTTGAGACCAGAAGCAGGGAATCCTGCTTATTATACTCCATACAAGGAGTACAATCAAATAGAAGCATAAGAGCAATGGTTTGGTTTTACTTGAGATTAAATAACTTTGCAAGTAAAATTCTAAAGATCTGACAAATGTGAAATAGCTCCTAATCTAACAGTAGCTGTATTTTTCACTTACTGACAGTCCTGCTCAATTCCCAGCAAAATGAGACACTGACACAACAGCAAATTATGACAGAAGGTCTCATACAGCTAAAACTATTCAGAGATCTCCTCAAATGCATTTTTCCCTGAGTTAAAACATTTTGCTTCACCAGTCAGCTAGAATAAACAAAACAAGGAGCGTGTAACAAGCCTCTAGCATAGCCCAATGCACAGAGCTTCCCTGCGGAGGTAAATCCACCTGGAGGGGATCATTCTGTAACAGACTCTCCCAAAATATGAGGATCATCATTTAACATTTGCCTTCACTGAAAGATGCTGTTCTGAGTGAATGCAGAACCCCAGCCATTGTCTACAGCTATGAACATCTCCATCACTAACAGCAGAAACAGAGCCTCAGCACAGCTATAGCTGAGGGCAAGTCGAGAAGAAAACCTACCAGCCTTAAGTCCAGCTTCCTTGCATGCTTTTGACCGTTGATGCCACCATTCAATTACACTGCGCAGTGATTGCTGTTTAAAAATTATGCTGGAAAAAAGACATCTATTGATGCATCTGAACTAAACATGAGGAAAGCAGAGCATTTCAAATGTAATCTCTATTTCAGAAGCCATCTGAATTGGTCATGTGACAGTGTCCTTTTCACGACAGTTACAAGTGGCCCCAAGTAATTCTGAACTCTATAGCACTTCTACTAAAGAGATGATAAACGAGTTAATTTGGCATTTAGGGCAAACACTTGTCAGAACTCAGGCACTGTGCAACCTGTTACCTCTTCCCCAGCCAGGGCTTTTGATTGCTTCTGTTCTCAAGTTTAGACTCTCTCCCTGCACCACCTGCTCCAGGTGAGAGTCCCATTAAACACCCTTGGAGGTCAAAACACGTTTTATGAACATTTCGAAACTGGGTCTTGGACCTCAAGGCGCGGCAAAATTGCACAGTGCTACTCACGAAGCTTGAAAGCATGGCCTTAAAGCTCAGATATGTGTAACAATTAAGACAGCCAAGGAAGAGAAGACCCGAAATCCTCAGTGAAATTAGGGTCTACCTAATCTAGTATTCCAAGAACAGACATCACCAGGCACTTCATACGATCTGCTTCAGAAATGCCTAACTCTAAAGTGGGTTGCATCCGACAAATAAGATGTAATGTTAGAAAATGATACTCCAGACTGTGAAGTCTGTACTTAATGAATTACCAATAGTAATTACTTACCAAGAATGGAATTCTTTTTCATCTGACATATGGTTCTAGGTAAGAGAATTACTACATTCACAATCATTGGAAAAGTAGACTTCATTATCCAGCATATAGAATTGGAGGGCTTACTTTAATGTGAAACATATGCTGGGATGCAGAGTCATCACATGGATACTTTGTTTCAGAAATTCTTGTTACAGTTACCCGACAGTTACCCTAACACTAGACTCAAGCTCTAGTGAGGGTAAACTATAAAACTTCTCATTCATGTTAGCTTTTTTTTTCTCCTGTTTTCTAAGTGCATTTTAAAAATTCTGACATTTATATACATGTGCCTTCTTTCAGCAAACTCCAGACCCTCCCAAAGCAGAACTGTGCTTAAAAAAAAAAATTTAAAAAGCACTTCCATTTACCGCAGAACACTTACATTCAAAGGCAGCACCTGTTTTTTAAGCAGGGGTCCAGCTTTGTAACAGAGTTTGCCAGCCAGGTTAAATCAAGTCACAGGAGTCAGATTCCCCCTAGTTTTCAGAGTACATTTCAAATAACCCTGCATGTCCAACATTATGTGTGTATAAGTTAAAAGGGTGAAATTATTCTCAGTCACATTAGGAATGCCAAGTGCTGTAAGTATTTAATTTCCAGATTTACAACCAGATAGTGTCTTCAGGCCACCACGGGGAGGAAGCTGCAAGGCACTGAGTGCCCCACAAGGAACTCAAATTGGCCAGGAGATCCCAGGGACCACATGCTACAACAGCAGCCTTTTAGAGGAGCTGGGGTGTGCTCTGTCTGATACCCCCCGAGTTTCAGATACTGTTGAACCTGCCATTAAGTAGCATTGGCAGCCAAGAATTTTGTGGTTTCTTCCCTGCTCTGCTATTCAGCCTGCTGCGTGGAACTTCAATTTCCATGCTGATAAAGTAGCATCCCTCAGCTCACACAGAGGTTAGTTGCTTCTTTATTTCAAACTTTGGTGGAAAACTCAGAGTCTTTTTATTCTTAAGCAAAGAGTTGCAAGTCTGGAGATCACAAATGTATCTACTTCCCCAAAGAAAATGGATGACAGCTCAGGATTTCTCAATTTATTTTTAGGACAGGGACAATTGATTTTACTTAGTGGCAAGCACCATTGGCAAAATAGCTCCTAAAACATCCAATCATTGAAGCATTGACTAAGACGTTATGTGCCGCCTTCCTCTAGTAAGCTAAGCCTCTGCCTCCCTCAACCATTGGGTCCAGGCTTCACCCTGTTACCTATGCTCTTCAGACCAGAGAGATTATTTTGAGTCAGACGTTCTGCGACAGAGTGGGACTTCTTACTCACTGCCAAGCAAGGCACCTCTCCAGAGTACCAGTGCAAACCACAGCACTCAGTCTGGGGCTTCCTGAATGAGCTCTGAGGGATATATCCAGAGAACGAAAGGGTTATCAAGCACTGGAACAGGCTGCCCAGGGAAGAGGTGGAATCGCCATCCCTGAGGTATTTAAAAGACGGGTGGACGTGGTGCTGAGGGACATGGTTTAGTGGTGGATTTGGCAGTGTTAGGTTTATGGTTGGACTCGATGATTTTAAAGGTCTCTTCCAACCCAGGTGATTCTCTGATTCTATGAACTGGTCCCCTCCGAGCTCACATTTCTCAGGCTCTCCTGGCAGAGCCTAGTGGCCTCGCTTTGGGCCTAACTTGGTCAGAGCCTGTTGTGGATCTCTGTGCTGTGCTCCACTGTGCCACAGGTGGTCAGGCAGCTGGACAGATGGTCATTGTAGGTCCCTTCCAGCTGGAACTATTCTATCCTACATCCACCAGCCTTTGCCGAGGTTGTATTCAGACCTTGCAGGGCCTTACTCAATTTCTCAGGTTCAGCTTTAAAATCAAGGTGTTTGGAAAAGACATGGTAATTCAGTTGCACTTGTACCTTTGATAAAAGAGCATTTTGTTTTCAACCTAACTCAAAGTAAACTGACATGCAAGTGAAACAGTGACATTGAACAGATCCTGATGGTCTGTCCTGGTTTCAGCTGGGACAGAGTTAATTTTCTTTCTAGTGGTTGTCGTGTTTCAGATTTGTATGAAAGAAATGCCAATAATACATACTGTTTTAGTTGTTGCCAGGCGATATTTATAGTTTTCAAGAACTTTATTCAGCTTCCCATAGAAGCCGTGGGCTGTTCCACCACCTTATTCTGCAGACATGCTGTTAAGAGTTCTTTTGGAGGTTCTGCACACCTGTGTAGGTGGCCAAAGGATTTACCCTAAAAACATACATTGTATCATACCAAGAGCTAATCTGTCTTAATCCAGGCAAGCACTGAGGAACAACATGTCCTGAGTGGAAAACAGGATGCTTTGACCCTAGCCTTTTGACAAATGGACTGAACCTTAATTGCAAATTAAGCTCAACATCCACAAACAGATTAGTGTTTCTAAATGGATAACATCGTCTTAGCTGGCATATTTGGCAGTTACTAAAAAAGACTGTCCTGTTTACTGTCTTTTGAAATGCTGAACTCCAGACCTATTTTGATGGGGAGGGCATTATGCTTTCCCCAGTTCAGCAGGTAGGAAGCAACAACGTCAACTTTCCAAACAATGTTCAAAATGGAAATTTAACAGTCAACATGCTTCTGCTTCCTCAGGCTGTATCTCTAGTCTTTGAAGTGGTGATTACTTTTGCAAAACCTAATTTTATAGACTTGCCAACAGATCTACACATAGATTGCAAATTAACTAGCACAGAAAGCTGCTACTAGGGTCCTCATTAGCACAAAGTCATTTCCAGTACTTCTCTCGGCTTCCTAGATCATTACTTGAGCTCTGAACTAAATCCAGCATCATAATTAAGCTCCCTCTTTTAACCTGAGACCCTATAAAATTGTGGTCTAGTTTATTTCAGCAATCTGTTTGTGCCTTATGTTCTGACTGAAGGACAGGTTTGGTTTTTCCAAGACTTTGTTACTTGAATTTTGTTTTTATAACCCAAACTCAGCAGTGCAAAGTGTGTGGTTTCATTTCCTCTGAGGCTGAGCTTAGTTTTAGACCTTCTTTGACTTTCAGTGTCAAATATGGCAAGACTATGCTTCAGGATTATCAGACCCAAGCCAACAGATATTTACTAGAGGAAGAGGAAGGAAGAGAAACAATGATAAACAAAGTGCAAACATGAAATTCAGCACCTTTTTCTATGTAGGGAGTCTGAATCTAGATCTCCCATTTTCCAGAAAAGGAGCACTCAAGCTTTTGGATCTTTAATGAGCGTCTGGCACCAAACCCCAAAATACTTCATTTGGATGAAAAAGAACAACTGCAAAAAGAGTAAATATTTTATCAAAACCAGATTTTCAGCAGCTGAACTGAAACTTGCCATACTCCCATAGTGCCACATCAAACTGCTCTAAATGCTTTCAAGTTCTGATTAGCACAATACAAAGCTTCGAATACCTGCCAAGATAAGGCATTGCTGAGTCTGGGATAGCCGAGTCTGGGATAGCAGTTCCAAAGGTCACTCACAAGCTTGTAGATGCTTTTAGATCTCACAAGAAGCTACTCACTCTCTGTGATCCATAATGTAGGCCTCATAGTGTCAACATTTATCCTGTTTCCTCTCAAAGTTATTTAGGCTGCCCTTTTAAAATTTTTGTCACGCTTTGCAGAAAAAAAAAAAAAAAAGCAAGCTAGGTTTTGACTGATATCGAAATGATGCTTCTAGTCAGTCAGTGGAAATCTTTAACTCTTGAATCTGGCTCATGCCAGGGCACTAGTTATAAAAAAACATGTTGTGTAGTCAGAACATAAAAATAAGACCTATAGAAAAAGCAACTTCCAGCATATACAGAGAAATCTCAGGGTATGATTTTGGAGCCTACTGCTGGGGTAAACAAAGGTTTTGCTTCTGCATAGTCTCATTTTTGCCACTTCCCATATTGGAGGCAGCAGACGGAAAGCGAGACGGGCATTAAAATGCTACCTAAGTCAGGATTTTCTGCTTTCATGCAGTGTCTCGATTAATCAAAGTTTTACTATAAAATTCAAGCAGCAATGCTCAAAGCCAAGTCAAGTCATAAAATACCAGCTGATTAATTTCCCTCTAATTTGTATGATAATTAAAATTCCAACTTTTAATTCTGTTAATTGTCCTCCCACAAGGAGGTTGATTGGGCTTTGCTAATACATGCTGTGAAAATGCACTTCCCACAGGTCTGTCTTTGTTTCCTTTAGAATGTAATGCTTTTACATAATTATCCCTTAACTTCTATAGATAAATGTAAGCTTATCTCTGGCCTGTTTTGACACAAGCCCCTGTGTAACTTAAGCTGTGTCCATAAATCAAATGCTGAAAGTCATTAGGTGTTTCATCAGAACATTGTGCCTGTGTGTGGTTCTCTGTGCCTTTTAACGAGCAATTAAACTTGCAAGAGACAGAGGGGGAAAAATCTAGAGTCAAAAAATACACACACATCCTCCCCTGGAAGTCAAATATCTGAAATGAACTGGAAAAAGACAGAATATATGATATAGCAGACACCCTGCTTTCCTCTCACCTTCTGCTTTCCACAATCCCAACAAAGGACATAAAAGAGCAGTCAGAGGAGAAGTGAGCAGAGCTGGCACCTGCACACAACCCAAATGCTCACTGGAAAAGAAAGTTTAACTGGTAAAGCCGCAGTCAACCTATACAGCTTGTGTTTCTCTGGCTGGCTACAAAATAACCTAATCCTTTCTTTGATATACCTGAATAGAAAGTCTTAGAGTTTCTTGGAGTATGATACTTACTTGTACACAGAAAGCACCTGCCATGTTGTCTGCCATGAATGAATACAATATGGCCATTGCAAAAAAGTAAAAAATCTCAAGAGTCATCTGCAGCCACTGTTTGGCTCTGGACACGTTGAAAAGTCCAAGCTACAACAAACCAAAACATACAAGCAAATAAACAATTAGCACATTCTAAAAATCTCAGCACACTGGCTTCAGTAAATGCTCTAGAGCCATATTTCTAGGGAAAAAAAAAAAAAAAAATTCCTGGCCGAGAG
>VYXH01002002.1:108443-135376 GCA_013397275.1 Burhinus bistriatus | reverse complement strand
CTTTCATTAAATGCTTAAGGGCCATTTTTTTAGGAAAAAAAAAAAAAAAATTCCTGTACGTGAGAGTATTCAACACATTTCAAGATGGACAGTCATATCCTTTCCTTGCAATTCTTCCTGGCTACAATGTTATGATTATTTGCCATTTCATTTAGTACTGACTCACAATTGCATCATGATTAGAGACACCTGAATAATAGGAGAAGTATTAGGCAAAGACACATTGTCCATCAGCAAAGTATTTGGGCAGTTATAACATTGACTAAATATGAAAAAGAATTTGTCAAACAGCAGCTTTTTTTTTTTAAACACCTTATAAAAATAAAATATTTTAATCAGTTCTTTATGTGAACGTTTTGCATAAACAAGGATTGAGATGAGGCTAGTAGGTCCATCGTCATTTGCAATCTAACAGTTTTGCCTCAGTATTGGTGTTCATGCAGACTCTTTTTTTTCCTCAGAATAAGAAATGACAACATGCCTTCTGGCTTTCATGTGCCTTGAATTTCTTTACTTTACACTTCCTTGGCCTTTTAGTCTATAAATGGACACCACATCATACTAACATCACATCAAAAAGCCTCCAGAAGTTGTCTGGATTTTCCCTGCCAGGATAGATGCTTAAACTTCCACTCACAAAGGGGGCACTGCCAGCTCCGGCACTGCCCTGTTCCCGAGTCATTTGACCACTTCGTAAAGCCTCCAAGTTACAATTATCATATTTCAAACAGGACCAACAGCGAAGGTGGGACTCAGGTGATGGATGACAGACATGGCGAAGCAGAGTCAAAGCCCTTCCTTCCCCTCTGGAGCAGCAGATGGAAACAGCTCTCTCCTATTCTCTTAAACCTCAGCGGCACCACACTTCGATACCGTGTGAGAAAACTAAACACCTTTTAGGCCTGAACTCCTTATCTGGGACTTTTTCCATCTTCCAGAGCCATTCATTTAACAATGCAAAAGCTGTTAGATCTTATTTTCCATAGAGAATTACACTTTCTATACACTAATTTACCCTTCATTTAACATACTGTGTGCGTCAACAATATCAAGAGGACGCAAAAATGTAAAAGGGGGTAAGGAAGCTCTTGCATTTATTACCCTTTGACTCAAACCAATATAGGAATATGCTAAGTGCGTTACACTAATCATATAGACCAAACCTTAGCAGATAAGACAAGAAAATCAATTGTAATTTCTTTGGCTGTTTTCTCATATATTCTCAACCTGTTAGCAGCCATTTCTTTTTAGAGAGCAGTCAATGAATATTTAATGTTGGAGCGTACTGCCAGTTTTATCTGCCAGCTAATAAAAAAGCTGCTTGGTCATGGGTGTAAGAGAAGAGGTCTATTTTAACCTGTGTGGCTGGCTGGTTGTAATCAGAAGGATGACAATTTTAAATTGGGAGATTAATGGATAATTTGGAATCACTGTCATTTTGACACAGCCAGTGACCTTTTCAAATTGACAGATAGCTCCATTTCACCCCAACCAGCTACAACAAGAGATTGTTTCAAACAATTGGACCTAAATGCCAGGCTTAAAGGAGGCCAGGGATAGGGATGTGGCAGGGCAGTTTATAAGTAAAATAGGCCTCCTGCAGATTAATGAAATAGTTAGGAGAGCCATCCGTCCAGCAGTTCCAATTCTAAGTTTTTAGCTACTGCAGCATTAGCAAGGTAAAAGAGACTGACACCAGAAAGAAGAATGCTCAGCATTATCTTTCCAGCAAGGAAAATGGTACAGCTGAAACACTGAACCATCTAGAGTCTGTCTGAAATTATATAATGAAAAGATATGAAATAGGTGAAAGAAAAATTCTGCAGACGGCTGCACCCACCCTGTGATATTGGGCAGTATTGCTTCAGTAGTAACATAGAGTGACATATAAATCACTTGTGAGAAAAATAAAAAAATAAAAAAAATAAAAAAAAACCAACCAAAAATCTGAAAAACTTATTTCCTGCTAGAGACAAGATTTGCTCAAGAGTACTGAAATAATGGAACTTAGGAGTAAGTTATTGCTAAGCACAGAAAGACTACTTTATGCAAAGTTGTGAGAGCTATCCCTTAACATGTTCTCTCCCCGAATCTTTCACAGTGTTAAAAGTCCAGTCTTACAACATAACTCTGGAAGGGAAGTCACATTTATAAACAAGAAAGCCCGAAACGAGCTGTCTCTTGACAAACTAGGCATTCCATTGTGCATTAAGTACACAGTACGAGAAGAAAATTATTCAAAGTGTGTACTCTCACATTAATTTAGAATCCTATTTTATTAATTGTTTCTGTACATAAGGCTTTATTTTAATTTGCAGAGGTTTGCTATATGTGGATTAGCATTTCCTTTCAGTGATACACCAGTTGTCACATACCATCATATACTGATTTTTTTTTAGGAAGAGGAATGAGTGGAATTTCAGGCTAGCTAGGTCACTTTCCCAGTGATCACTGCTCGGAGATCTACACTCAGCTCCCAGACTTCTCCAGCCTCTTACCCGTACTGTCACAAATAGTTTCTGAGCAGTGATTTTAAAACACTGAAAACTTATTGGCCATTTTCTAAATGCGGTATGCCACAGAGCACTGCTCCTAGGAGGAAACTGAAAGCCTGCCCTGGAAGCAAGATGGGGATGTTGCAAAGGAATATACTCACTCTCCAGCTGATGGAAAAGGACGTGTGAGGTAGATGCACGCCACCAGCCATACTGATGAAAGGTCTCACAGTAACTCCAAAGTCAACAGCGGTCGTCATCTGTTACAGCCAATTTCAGCTTGTGTCTTCAAATCACGACACAAGTCCTAAACACAGTGTGAGATACAACTCGTAGTACCATGCAGATTACACTTCATGCCCCAATAATCCTTATTCAGTTCAGTAATAGGGCTAAGCCGAAATGTTGCAGATAGGAGCATATTTTAGATTCACTGGGAAAGTGAAGTAAGACACAGTTCTTACAGAATTCTGCTTGCTACTGCTAGCTACCTAGAATAACAGACACTGAAACATACTCAAAGTGTTAAATAGAATATTTCAGTTGGAAGGTACCTACAACGATCACATCTAGTCCAACTGCCTGATCACTTCAGGGTTGACCAAAAGTTAAAGCATGTTAAGGGCATTGTCCAAAAGTCTCTTAAACTCTGACAGGCTTGGGGCATCGACCACCTCTCTAGGAAGCCTATTCCAGTGTTTGATCACCCTCTCAGGAAAGAAATGCTTCCTAATGTCAGGTCTGAATCTCCCCAGGCGCAGCTTTGAACCATTCCCATGCATCTTATCACTGGATACCATGGAGAAGAGCACAGCACCTCCCTCTCCACGTCCCCTCCGCAGGAAGCTGTAGAGAGCAAGGAGGTGGCCCCTCAGCCTCCTTTTCTCCAAACTAGAGAAGACCGAAGTCCTCAGCCGCTCCTCACAGGACATGCCTTTCAGCCCTTTCACCAGCTTTGGTGCCCTCCTCTGGACACGTTCAAGGACCTTCACATCCTTCTGAAATTGTGGGGTCCAGAGCTACACACAGCACTCAAGGTGAGGACATATCAACGCTAAATACAGCAGGATAATCATCTCTTTTAACCAGCTGGTTATGCTTTGTTTGATGCCCCCCAGGATGTGGTTTGCCCTCTTGGCTGCCAGGGCACACTGCTGGCTCATATCGAGCCTGCTGTCAACCAGCACCCCCAGATCCCGCTCTGCAGGGCTGCTCTCCAACCACTCCCCTCCCAGTTGATACTGGTGCCCAGCAATTACTCCATCCCAGGTGCAGAAATAAGCTAAATGATCATAAGAAGGTAAAGCAGCCATAAAATATCCTGTCCTTCCAGGCAGGGAAAAAATGCCAGCAAACCTGCAATGAGATCAGCATATCTGAAAAAAATCAGACTACTCATTTACTAGTGCAAATATGGAATGAAGTGCCTGAGCAGAAGAAATACTTTTCCCCAAAAAATCTTTGAAAATTGATAATGCACTTGTGAAATACACATAGCAGATTCCTCACGAACTATATAAAATTTCACCTGGCTACTACAGAACAGGGATCAAGTGTAATATTTACTAAATTTAGTCAAAGAGAACAAGTGATGTGCAGGCAGTTCTGCAATTAAAAATGCCAAGTCCACTCTACTGTATTTAGCAAGGCCATTATTATTCATCATTTGTGAGCACACTGAGAAATACCAGCTAACAGACTGGAAGTCTTGTATTTTTCCAGAATTATCTGAGTATTTTCAAATTTCAGCATGACTTCCAGAAGTAGGAAATGTTTCATAGACAAATAGGGGAATATGGGGTAAATTCATCACAACATTGTGATAAACGAGTTACATATTCAATATGAACTAAATCTTGTAGGTAAGCTAGGGATGAGTAAGTGTAGTAATTATTATGAATAACAGAAATGGGAAAACTCCAAATTTTTTGTAAAGTGACAAGCTCTGCAGTACACAGATAAGTAATCAGAAAGTCACACTGGAGTTGCACTGTGCTAGATCTCAAAATAAAACATATCCCCTAGAAGAACTACCAAGGAAGCACTCTGAGCCCATGCATTTGGCAGTGGTACTGTCAGAATTAAACAGAAATCACTATGTTTTCTCTCACTGATACCATCCTGCCCGTGCCCCTGCGAAGAGAACCGACACAAGACATCTATAGAAGGTCTGAAGCAAAACAACTGAGTTTGTCATTTCAGCACTTGTATTTAAATGACACTTTTGAGTAAATGCACGACAGGTAATTCTGAAATTGGAAACAGTTGAAGCTGATTATTTTCTTTTTACTCCACAACTAAAAGCAGGGAATTATTTTCAAATATGTTCTGCAAAAACAAAGAGGAGCATTCGTGACACTCTGATGCTGTGCCACTAGAAGCATTTATTCAAAGTCATGCAACTAGAAAATAGGCCACTACAGCCAACTAGCTTCTTTTAGAAATACAATGGTTTGAAGATAGTTGGCTGCAAGTAGGTTACAGAATTACACTTTTCGTTTTATATTAGCAGGACTGGAAATTCTCTACTTTGCCGTTTCTGTAACTCATTAAAGCATTTTTGCAATTTCAACTGAACTAACACCTGAAATAATCTGGCACCCCATTTACATATATTACAATTTTCTATGAGAGCTCTATGGCATAAAATGACTTCAGTTTGTGACGATTCTTTCATTTGATGGCGTCTGAAAATAATCCTGTTTCAAGGAGACTGGATTACCCTGGAAGTTTGATTTTCTGTTGTTATCAAAATACCAAAACAGGTTTTGAAAAGGAAAAACTGGAATGAATCCTCCAAGCCAGACAGATTCCACTGTATTTACAAAAGAAAAAGCGAAAAGTAAAAAAGAGCAAACAAAAACAACCCCACCCCCCCCGCAAGAAAACAAACAAAAAAACCCAACCCACCCACAAAGCCCACACTAGAGAATACTGGTAACATTGTCTGGGATCTACCAGGCTCCACCACTGCCCGAGTCACTGCTACAGCACAGGGCAAGACTGTAACTTGTAGCAATTGTGCACAAACCCAAATCCTTACTCAACAAGGTTATAGCCCTGCGTTTTTAAAGGTCATAATATTGTTATTAAAGAATTATTTGATCTTGGATGCTTTGATGAGATCATAGAGCAGATCAAACATTTGATCCACAGGATTTGTTCCCTCCTATTTTGAATGGACCTCACAGATCACCTGGGTTGAGGGCTGGAACAAGCTTGCACCTTTCAAACTAAGATAAATTCTTCCACTTCTCCTGCTCCCGCCCCCCATACTGCTTGGTGACCAAGGACAATTATATATTTTACAAAATCACTGCCTGGAATTTTAAATTGGGCATCCAAAATTAGAGGAAGCTTGAATATTTTGGCTTTTGTCTAACCTGTCTGCAAAATGGAGAAAATCAGCACATAATCAAATTAGTCCCTGGCAAATTTAACAAGCTAAGCTGAAGTACTCCTATGAAAACAGCACTACATAAACTCACGTAACAGTGGGTTAATTCTGTATTGTCTCCTCAAGTGAGCAGTGAACAAGGCTATGCAAAAGTTAGGTGTGATGATGCAAACGCATATCATTTACTTTGACCCACTTCTGCAGGCACGTTATATCCGCACTTGCATCCCAGAACGTGCCATATTCAAACCTGACTGTTTGATGTTGCAATTCTACTTTTAAGTGCCATGTTAGTGTGCAACAACTCGTCTCCAGAAGTCCACAGCTAAAAGATGTGTTCTTTTCCTTTCCAGTCCTTGATGTAAAGAAAATTGCATGCAAAAAGTATCACATCGCTAATCAAGAAGATACTTTCATACCCTGGGCATGCTACTTTGCTATGTCAATACAATTCCTCAGGAAAAGCTGTTTTTAATAACAGATTATAATAATAGAGTTAAATGTAAAATGAATTCCACTGAAGAAGCACCTAGGAGATTCTATACAAGTATTAAAGTGCAGCAACATTTTTAAAAATACAAAAAAAAGCAAAAAGATAAATTAATTTTTTGCTTTTTGGCAATTTTTGAAAGCAGAAAACCATATGATTTGCTTCAGATCTCATTTTTCATAGAACATTACCAGTATTTTGGCAATGGGTTTGAAGCCAATCCAGATCTTCTAATCTTAATTAATGTTCAGTCATGAAGCACAGCAAAACAACTTACTTCATGGATAAAAGAGCAACTTGCGAAGTCTTCAAGCACAATAAAATGTTTTCCTAAAGAATGAAAAAAATTGATACTATTTCACTTACACAAAAGAACAAAAAAAAAATCAAGAATATTAAAAATGTTTCAAAAGATTTCTTTCCCTTTTGATATTTAATGGGTATTTTTATTGTCCCACTGAATATAAGTCACTCTCTGAACACATCTGACAGCATATTCAATTATATGTTGATAGAAGATAACATTTCTGAATTAGAAATCACAAAACAGAAGGTTTTCAGCACTTTTGTGCGGTATTTTAGCATAATATTGCAAAAGTAGCCTTTTTTTCTCTATGGCAAAATCACTATCTATTTAAGGATCAAGTATAAGCCTCAATTTAATGACAAATCAGGAAGGCTTAAACTGTTTCAAACATTGTAATATTTGGTCTAAACTTTGGCCCTCAGATGCAGCAAGCAAGGACAAAGTTCTGGAAAGCAATTGGAAAATCTCACTTTCATTATGAAAGGTGAATTAGGCAGTAATAAGCCTCCACAAAACTTTCACAAGGTTCACAGGGCAATTTCCAGAGGAAAGCTAAGGTAATATCCTTAGTAGAACAGTGTAGTAAAACAGAGGAGTCCACGGAAAAGCAGTTCTTTTGTAATGCTGCTCCTCCCCTGCCCTTAATCTTAAATATTAGCAGGCTAATGCACCTTTTTCCTGCTGAAACCCAAGGCTGACGCTCAGCCTGTCATTGAGGATTTATGTTCATAAGTTGTTCAGTGACAGTGTTTTTCTTCTTGTATAGAAACTTCTCATTCAACTCCTGAATAAACCCTGAGCACGGCAGCTGAAGCTTAGGGAATTCTTCTAATCCCAGCGCACCACTCCGGTGCCTGGAGGGGACTACTTGCTCCTCTGAAGCCTCTGCTTCCGTGAGAGAGGAAGCAACACGTCCCACTCAGGACAGGCTGCTTTCTTTGAAAGGCAATAAAGAGAATCCAGCTGAACACCAGCACATTCATACCCGCTTTCCCCTTGTCGTTACAGGCGTCATGTAACAAGTCTGCTTTATAATTAAAAACTTCCATAGATAATAAGAAATGCAACTAAGCAATTAACAATTTTCCTATTATACTTATCATTTAATTAGTATTTTACAAGGATTGTTTGTTAAGAACAAGAAACATCTCTCTGCCCCTCTCAAAATGAACTATGCTTTCATGTGGGATTTGGAAACACAAGCGAATCCCTAAGCATTTTCAATTGCAATCCCTAAGTGCAAAGCCGACTGCACCCGGGTTCCCTCCCAGCTCCTCTAAGCAGCTTTGTGTTCTAGTGGCTTGAGTAAAAACCCAAGTCAAGCCAGAAGCACATTAGATCCTAATTTCAGCTGGCATTTTGCAAGACTTGGATAAGTCATTTGACCTCTTCATGCCTCACAACACAGCTTGAAAGATTCTTGGAAAGCCAACGTTTCAATGTAAAGCAGATGCTTCACATAAACAGATTTTTCCTGGGTAGGAATGCGTGCCCATTAAGACTCATTCATTCACTGAGAGACTATACTGGTGGGAACCAGCTTTGGGAGCTCTAAAGCCAAGGTGCAGCATTTCACATTCTACCACAGTAATTTTTAAAAAAATTACTCTGGTTGGACAGATTTATTAGTTTCAATTAAATGAATTACAATTGCATCATTTTTGTACAGTAGCTATTACATATGTAAAATAACTTACTTCAGAATTTTCTATCAAAACTATGTCTATGCTATTACACAACACAATTCCTATTAAAGTCAACAGGCTTAACTGTCAAAAATCCCTCTTACTGTGGCCATATGTTATTTTTTTCATGAGAGACACATTTTTGTAATTCCAGGACTTTGCTCTCTATTTAAAATAGCCTCCGATGGAAGACCTTTTAAAGCAATTCCAGAAGCATGCATCTTCTTGACCATTAGAGAGAACACATCAAGCAAAGAGAGAAAGAAAGATGTAAAAACTATATTAAGGGGAATAAATTGGGAACACTGTAAATCTTAATGCATAGAAAAGTTTTTAAGCTACATGGAAAATTAACTGACAGAGAAATAAGGTAGTCTACTAGGGACCAAGGATGAAGTTAGTAAAGGCCAAATCAAATTGAGCCCAATTGCTGGCTAATGCTGCGTGCCCTTTTGCAATGTATAATAATAGTCTTGGTGGTATGTAGGAACACTCACTTAACATTTCTTGCTAAAGGGCTTCCCACAATTCATAGAAACAAACGAGACAGGCAGTTTGAGGACCTTTATCGGAACAGAGCTTGTAGCAAAAAAACTCTCCCCAGATGGAGTGAAAACAGGATGGGTATATACCCCATTTAGCTGGAATAAACATCAAATCTGACCTCTAAACGTAACCAAGGGCCAGTTTAGAAACTGGAATATATGAAGAAAAAAAAAAAAAACAAACACCACTTAGAAAACAAAACACCAAACAGTCATCAATTCAAAGTTATCAAGAGTGGAGCATCTAAATAGCTTTGTGGTTTGGCCTTTACATTCCTGGCTACCTGTAGCAAAATTGCTAATCTCTAAGCACAGAATAAACTTTCCAAATGTGTTACAGAGCAGAAGAGCAGTAGCAGAAGTCTAGCTTCTCTTGCATCAACACCATATTGGACAAGAAATCAGCATATTGAAGCCCAGAAAGCTTCCAAAAACCTGGTGAATCTGACTCTGCAGCCAGTGAGCGCCCCTGCCCCGAGTTCGCAGGGCTACCTTCATCTCAGGAACTTATTTGTACCAGACATTCTGGCAGTCACACAGCTCTTCTGCACAATATACAAACCCACAGAGCACAAGGACTTCCTCCAAGCTGAGAGCTCTTTGCTGTCCACGGAGATGTTAGACCAGAGCTAGCAGCTCTTGCCAGAGCAGAGTTGACCACAACATGGATCGTTCGCCACACGTAGCAGAGCCACCGACAGTGCTACCTGACTGGTTCAGAGTGAGATCATTATGGACACTAAACTCATTAATCAGTGGCTACTACTTGGCAAATGGTGCAGCTTTTCATAGCACAGATTACTCAGCTTTAGCCTGATCATAGCAATACTATCTGTAAAATCAAGATGGTCATGGTTAACCAAATATACAAATACATTTTAAGTATATAGTCACCTTGTAATCTAATCTAAGTAGATTTAGCAGAACCAAACAATTAAAAAAAAAACCCACAAAACTAAGAATATACTGAACAGAACATGTGCATCAGCTTCCAATAAAATACAACTCTCGGCTCCTATTGTTAGAACTAGTTGTAGCAGATGTATCATGTTCATTAGAAAAGAAACAAATCAGACAGAAATCACTACATTATGCCAGTTGTTTTTAAAATATTTATATGTTTAGCACAGGACTTCAAGCTTATTGGAGGAGGTCAGGAACTATACTGCCTCTGACAAGGTAGTCACCATTTCCTCCCTGCCTTAGTTTTTATTATCAGCTGAAGAAGAGTTGGGGCTAAATTTATTATAACTATTCCCACTAGAGAATTCTCTCCTCTGACTCATGAGAGATGCCTGCACTCATTCCACTCTTCATGCAAACATAAGTCCAAAAATAGACCAAAATACGCTCCATGGATCTGAGACTTTTGCCCCAGGAGCCTCATGCCACGCTAATGAAATCAATGGGAAATTCACCACTAACTTCAAACAAATCTAAGATCAAGCACAAAATTATCTTTTAAGATTTCATACTTAAATAAAAACTTGCAGAAGATCTGAAGTTGCTTTACAACCTTTAATAAATTAAGCCCTACATTATTCCTGTGAACTTGGACTTCTCCCATCTGAGCGATAAGGAAGCAGAAGGAATTTAAAAATGTTTTTCAAAAGCAGCTACTAATTCAGTACCTGATTGTGCATGAGACCTTTGCAACAACATAAGCTTCATTCTTAAAAGCACTGGTACATACAAGATGATTGTGACCGAGTGGTTTCCAAATGATCAGGCCCAAATTTTCTAAACCTGTGGCCTCTATAACTAATGTATGTCAACCCTGAAGAAAAATCAATCCTCACACTTAGAAATGCAATTGTTTATGGCTTCACAAAATCATGCACAAAAATATTTATGGCAGATGTCAGACATGGCTGTTACTACGCTCTCTGTAGCGTTCATTTTTCCTTCTGTTACAATGGAATTTGTTCTTGTTACTTTGCATTTGCATTGCATTATAGCAAACTCAGGACTACCTGTTTTTGTGCTTTTTTCTCCCCTAAGGTATGCCTCTCTGTTCTTTAACCAACCTTCATGGCACTGTAATGATTTGGGGTCATTCTGTACATTCAGGTGTTAATAAGATTCACAGTTCATCATCTCATGAAATAACATTTGACACTCACATTTATAAGCCCAACACAGGACATTTAATATTAGATATTATCCATTAGTTCTGTTTTACATCATATGTGTCATTAACTATTACCCCCGATAGTCTAGTGGAATACTGGAAGGGCCATGGAAAATTATAGACTCAAGATAGGAGCTTAGTAAAGTAGATGATGATCAAATTCCTTCAACCAAGATAAAAGCTTTTCACATAATCTCCAAAGGATTTGCTTCCTTAATCACTTGGAATAGACAAGAATTAAGGTAGAAAACATAGTTAAAGTGTAAGAAATTATCCACCATGAAAACTGAGGCAATTGCCAAGGAGTGATTTACTAACAAGGTTCCAAACTGTGAGGACAGACATTAGAGACCATGACACATGTTACAGGGCTACATACAAAAAAGTAAAATTTGCAGGTATTTAGCCAGATGCTGCTCACTCCCAATTTACTTTTTCATAACTTCGATGATAAGTTGCTCCTTTTCAGAACAGAATTAAGAGACCTGCCATGTTACTAATGCCTATGGGGCCAACGTCAAATCTGGTGTTTAAATTTTTATCCAACACTTTGCAGTGCCTAGCAAGCTTAGGTAAAATCCTTTCAGACCACTTTCAGGACAACACCTGTATCTGTTGGTCCCTGAAAATACAAGGTATCTGGCAATAAAAAGAGCAAGGAAAGCCCCAAAAGACCCAGGAGCATCAGGGGCTGCTTGTGAAAAGGGGCTAGGACGTTGGCCGCCAGAGCAGGGTCATACAAGCAGATCTCTGCAGCCATACGCAGGTTATTGCTGGGCAGCCTACCAGCAAAACTACATATCACCCAGCTATCGCTAGCTGAGAGTCCTAAAGACATGACACATCCCTCACCCAATTTGTCCACCAGTGTTCAGACTCAGCAGTGGGACAGACAGGGAACCATTGAATTGCAATGCTGAATCACAGCACACGCTCTGCTGTGTGCACAAACCATGTGCAGTCTCCTACGGTGGTACATGTTCACCACTCACCCCATTTTCATGAAGTGCTGGTGCCCTCCAAATAGCCATCTGTCCCAAAACCAATGATATGCTGGGACTGATATTATCATATATCTTTTACAACCTGGACAATGGGGCAGAGCAAACTGTCAGCATGTTTGTGGATGACACCAAATTGGAGGGATGGTTGACAGACTGCAGATCAGAGCTGCTGTTCAGAGTGTCCTTGACAAACAGGAGAAACGGGCTGATGCGCATGACGCACTTCAGCAGAGTCAAGTGCAAAATGCTGAACTTAAGACATAATACCATGTACTGCTGCAGGTTAGAGATGGGCTGGCTAGGTAACAGCAGTGCAGAAAAGGACCTGGGGGACTATCAGTTGAGATATCAACATTTAAATACATACAAAACCCAAAATACTTTCTCCATAAAACATCACGTTCACTTATTTTTTCGATTTAAGCAGCATCACGTTTAGCAGATGGTGAGTGGGTGACCAGGTTATTGTGTGAAGCAAAGGTTTCCAGCAGCAAACAAGATTTTGCTGCTTACAAATAACTGTCAGCAAAATCTCATAGAAATTTTTGTTTCATGTAAAACTAATGGGAAGTTCTAGCTTTTTACTTACCTTCTGGAATTTCTTATATATAGCTCCTAGACAATGCTGCCCGCAAGACAAGAAATATCCTGCCTCAGAAAAGTGAAACAGGCTTTCCTTTTATTGAAACCATGCTTACTGTTCACTTTGATAACCCACCCTGGCAGTTCCTCTTTACCATCTCTCAGTTAAAACGATACCAGAACAGGAGTTTTAACCTCAACTAACCAAAGCTCTTCCACATTTCAAACACCTAAAACACCAATGCAGCAATAGTTGTGCACAAGTAGCCCATTTTTAGGGTGAGTAGCCCATTGGCAGCATGCACTTCAGCAGATGGAATTGCAGGCGCTTCCCAGTGTGACCTGCAACCTTTCCAAAACAAAGGCTTGGAACATCTTAAAGCTGGAATCTCCAGATGAGACAAAAAGGTAGGGGGCAGAGCAGGGTGTGTGGGTGTGGAAATCAATCATCTTTTTTTTTTACCACCTCAGGAAGAATTACACTAATCATCACATAAATCGTAATTTCAAATAAGAAATGAAACACTATAGGAATTAATAGGAAACCTAGGTGCATGTGCATATTTGACATCTTCCATTTGTTATGTAGAGGGAAAAAAGAATGACAATATTTCAGACTGTATAGAAGAGTGCATACTCTAGTGGTCAGATTTTGAACAACTATTACCTAATAATCTGAAAGAAACACTACCATATTTGGATAAATGGACAAATATTCAATGTCACAATCTTAAATTAAGCTATGTGCATCAGAATAACATGAATTTGATTAAATAGAGCTAAAGTGCAGAGAGCCAATTTATTTCAGCTCAAGAAATCATCAGGTCTGCTACACTTATAAGACACAGATATCACCTACTAGAAAAAAACGTGCATAATTTAGCAGCTATATATTTTGAGGGCATGTCTTCCTATGCCATTTTATGCAACTACAGAAACAAAGCAACAGTTCTGAACACATATACTATACTGGAAATGTATGAAGAACAAGAGAAGGAAATTTCAAAAAAACTCAGAGTGAAGCAGCTTAGTATGCCTGCTAACTTGAAAGTCTCAGTTCATCAAAGAAAGAAGTATGATCAGCTTTCACTCCAAGAGATGTCCATAAGGCCACAAGGCAAGAAAAATGGGGGCAGTTAAGGCTCAGCAGAAATAACAATCAACTGCACATTAATTCAAGAGGTGAGGACACTAGATTTAGGTTAAAGTATATTTGCTGAAGGGTAGGGAGAAGGATGTGTTTAGTCTGTAGGCAGGGAACACCACTTCCCTGTTCTGTAGAGTCTTTTGTCCTTATATTGATAGGGAATGTGAGAAATACTGAATGACCTGGCCTTTTTGCCTTCTCTTCAGAGATAATCCTAGACCACTGCTTTGGATCATCTTGTCTGAGCTTACACAAGACAGAGACCACAGGACTTGTCCAAATTACTTTTTGTTTAAACACAAATACATTGTTAGATTCTGCATTTGACAGCTGCCAGCAATTAACACCATGTCAAAAATTTTAAGACATATTAATTGGTTTTAAATTTTTTTGCAGTAGTATGTAACAGTAAGAAGTCTCAGCCTAACTATAATCCATTTTAACATGAATTAGTTGAATACAGCACTGCTGATAAAACTTCGAGGCACTTCGTAGAGGAGAACCAAACTTCTATTTTTGTACAAAACATTTTGTTCAAATGATCCCTGCCAGTTTCTGTAACATTTCAGGTCATCTGCCAGCAGGGAGTACAGGCTTGGGGAAAACAGAAGTCCTGTGGCTGGGGAGGTCTCTCCCTGGGTAAGTCAGTAGGAACTGAAAAAATACTTAAAAGAAAGTGCCCTGGATAACAGGGCTGCTCTTCAGCACTGTTAGGTATTTTCTGTTTTTATTTGCACCTATAAAAAGCTATAAAATGTCTGCAAAACCACAGTAAGGGTTGATTCATGTGGAAAAGATAAACTATGTTTCATAATGGAGATTCTCTCTTTATGCAGCACAGAATATGAAGTTGGTACGGTGGGCTTGGACATGGCAGTCCTGGCCACAATTACAGAACTGGTGACAGATTACTTTCCCTGTGAAACTCAACACATTACTCAGTAAATTGGACACTCTCCTCATCTCTCCTCTTAGTATCTCATGTGACAGGAGCCTGTGTCATGGGATTCCTAAACCTTATATGATCTACCACAGCACAAACATACACACACCTTCCATTCTCTACAAGGTTACCTTCATTTAGTAGAGTTATCTCTTTATAGTAGATAAAGACAAAGTATGACATGTTATCACTACTTGCCTACTGGTCAATAACAAGCAGTCAATATAGTATGCTCCTACCAGAATACTGGAGCACTCTGTTGCACTTGGACACTAAACTTTCTATTTTCAATCTGAAATTGGGATATGAATTTCAGGTCCACTCAATAATGGGATCTGTGGGATATACCCTTGAAATAGCTCTTGCATTGATTTCTCAGCACAGCTAATATCTTTCAGTTTAAGAAAGTCCCAGCAGATAAAAAAAAGGCTCCCCACTTCTCCCAGTACCACTATTTGTACTTTGAAAATAACATACGAAAAGTTACTACTGGAAGTTTCCACTGATTCTCTCACTCAAGATGTAAAGCCTGAACCATGTACTGCAATCAGCCTTGTCCTTTTAGTCTTCCTGTAAAGATTTACTGTATTATTTTTTCATTCTGTCCCACCGTTGTCAGTATCATCACGGAATTCAGTGGAAGAGTGCACATGACATACCAAACTGTCTGTTTTCAGTTTGGGATTAGATGTCCTTAAAATCATGTATTTTTCGCTACTGAAAATACATCATGTTCCAGTTGTTCCCAATTAAATGCTACATAAACATAGAGAAGATTGAAGGAGATCCAGCATTAACAAAGTCCAAAAGAACAAATAAATGATCTTTATATTCGGATGGAAAAAAATTCTCAGGAGAGGAGGCTTGGACTGTCATCCTTGGTTGATCTCAGATATCTTTTATTCCAGTGTTATTCCCTTACCAAATAAACATATTTTAGCACACTTAACCACACATCAGGGTAATAACCTCATCTCACTTTTTCTGAATAGGAAAATCAAGTGTTCTTCATCTCAGAAGAATGCTTTTGCCTTCCCTCATTTCCTATTTGGCAAGGATCATGCCTAACAAAACCAACTTTCCATTAATTTTGCTGCCTCAAGACATCTTGAGGCTTCTCACTACCTTAACTAGGTTCAGAGAATCACATGGAACTAAAACGCAAAAAAATTAATACTGCAGAACTGACTATCAGCTGAACTGAGGCGCTGACTGATTAAGAGCCATATGGAACAATATTAATTAACGCAAGCAATCCAATATAATTCAAGACTGTATACCCGTATTTCTGCAGGGTGAAGTAACTAAGCTTTCTACATTCCTCTGAACTCAGTCACCTACAGGGTCTTCGGTTTCACATTTTTCTACCACCAGCTGGCCAAAAATCTTTCATTTGCAAACTCAAAGCTGAGACTGATGCACTTCAGCTCACTTCTGCCATATGTTTCAGTTTCACAAGTTTGGTCTTCCATTCACAGAGTCTGAGTGTGAGGTTTGCTATTCTTAGCACTTCTGCCTAATGAAAAGCTTGTTTTCTGTTGAGTTGTAGCAGAAAAATCACAAAGGCTCCAAGACTGTCAGATTACAAGTTCTGCAGCATGCACTCCTCTGATGGCTTTTCACTTTGTATAGCTCAAAAGCAGAGCTCAGGCTGCAAGTACACATGCTGTATTGACCCAGGGCTTCACATATGCACTGAAATGAGCTCCTCCTTCTCCTTGGCAACAATAAGTAACCTAATAAAAAGACACAGTGTCTTATAAACAGATTGTTATATTTTGCAGAGCTCCCCAAGGGCCAGCAAATTTTGACCCATAGGACTGACAGCTCCAGGCATATCAAATAAAATAAAATATCCAGCACTTCTATCAAAATATATATCACTTGCTTACACAAACCACATGTCACCTCAGCGACTTCAGAGTACTCTGAACCTAAAGTCCATACAAATGAGAACGTAGAGGTTCTGAGGTGGCCAGCAGCAGGGTGACAAGAGGCAACTTTAAATAAGGCTGCACTGCGGTTGCCAACAGAAAAACAGAATGGATTTACATGTTTTTAAAGCAGACTCAACTGCTCTATTTGTTCACTGTTTGCATAAAATTGTGTATACAAATACAAAAGAAACTAATTTCCAAAACCAAAAAAACTTTAGAGGGATATGACAAAATTAAAATAGTATCACAGAATCACAGGGGTTGGAAGGGACCTCTGGAGATCATCTAGTCCAACCCCCCTGCCAGAGCACGGTCACCTAGAGCAGGTTGCACAGGACGGCGTCCAGGCGAGTTTGAATGTCTCCAGAGAAGGAGACTCCACCGCCTCTCTGGGCAGCCTCTTCCAGTGCTCTGCCACCCTCAGAGTAAAGAAGTTCCTCCTCATGTTTAGATGGAAATTCCAACATTCAAGTTTGTGCCCATTACTTCTTGTCCTATCATTGGGCACCACTGCAAAAAGACTGGAGCCATCCTCCCGGCACCCTCCCTTTAAGTATTTCTAAGCATTGACGAGATCCCCTCTGAGCTTTCTCTTCTCCAGATTACAAAGACCCACATCCCTCAGCCTTTCCTCGTAACAAAGATGTTTCAGCCCCCTAATCATCTTTGTAGCCCTCTGCTGTACCTCTGCTCCATAAAAGAATAGGGATCAATTGCTCACCATCTCTCCCAGTGCAAGGGAGTTGCCATCAAATGAAGCTACATGCTACAAGTTAAAATAACCAAATGAGGGGCATGAGACAACATGCAATTGATCTCAGCTAAAAATTACATTAGTCCAACCTATCTCAACCATTCATTTTTGGGCTTTCATCTAATTGTACTAGTGCAAGACCATTAAGTTAGTTAGGTTTAGAACACCAAGAGCATCTCACTTCCAGTTGATGAATCCACATTGAAATATCTTTGGGGATCAGCCTTTTGTTCATGAGGATGATTCTCCTTGGCCAGGGCAGGATCTTTCCCCAAAGTATTAAGGCTTTCCCTGTCCCCAGAGACTTTTCCTATCTAACATTGAGTACCCCTTTCTTTCACAGAACAAAATATTCATAAACTGCAAATATATACTGTAACTCATGACTCAGAGATGCTAGTTATTTTTTCAACTTCTGAGAGTTTCTAAAGCAGTAAGTTTCCCAGCTTCCTCAGCACATTTGCTTTGATTGGTTTGACCGGGAATTCAAGAACAGAGCCCAGAATCTCTACCCCCCCTCCAATGTCTCAGAGAGGTCTGATACCCTCCTGTTCTATAGCATTATGTCCCCTTTAAAATAACTGAAAACTGCAAAGAGTTGCCAAGTTGCCTTCTCATATTACAAATTCAGGTCCAAATTTCTGTCCTCCATCATATCCAGCTCTTAGCATCATTGATTATCGGTTTCTCTCCTCTCCTCTCTCCTGTTGTTGAAAGTAAGTTTCAGATTATTTTCCCTACAAAGGAGTTAGCTATAGAATGATAGTAACAANGCCAGCTCATGTTGAGCTTCTCATCCACCAACACCCCCAAGTCTCTCTCCTCAGGGCTGCTCTTGATCCATTCTCCACCCAGCCTGTATTTGTGCTTGGGAAGAAAATACAAATGAAACTTTTCATCCCAAATTTCTAAGTACTGGAGACATTTCTAAACAATGTGGTAGAAAAGTACATTTGGAATAACAAAGAGGGGTTGCTTACATTTCACTTCAGATTACCATTTACAACTTCAGGTTCATTTTATGGCTCATTTCACCAACATGTTCTGCAGGGGCCAAACACACCCATGCAATTGTTACACTGTAGAATCTAAAAATCCAGCTGTACACACTAAGACCCAGGTGTCAAGACATATTTAGAAGGATAGCAACTATTTGAAGTGATGGAGTTGCACACTTAAATACTGCAATGAAAGTGGGGTTAAATTTTAGACATGAATTAAGACAATGCAGAAGCTAAAACCACTCAAGAGGAAAGTTTTCCATGGCCTTGGCTCCACTGCCACAGTGCTGTGACCCTTTGCATGTTGTCAATGCTTGAGAATGTCAGGATAAGACTCATTACAGAGCAATCTGCATGAAATTCAGTGACCTGTGACACCTAGTGGATCAGACTAGACAAACTGATTATGTCTTCTGTGAAACTCCTGAGAGAGATGGATTAGATCCTCCAATGGAAAAGACTTCACAGGGCCCCCCACTGCTCTTAGACCAGAGGTCTCGCCATCAGTGCTTCCCAGACCTAAATGAAACCCAACCTCTGTTTCAGTTATACTTGAAAGTTGCCAATATTGTTTTTTCTTGAGCAGTAAGAACCAGAAAGAAGCTTGAAATTTTTATTCTTTATAATTTTGTTGGAATTAAGCAGCGGAGAAGTGGAGAAGCTGGGAATTTGTATTACTTGGAATTTAGGTATGAATCAGCAAAGGTGGGATACTCCACTTGGCAGAGTGCCCTTGTATTAGAGGGAACCTGTAAAAGGAGTGGCTCTCACAGTTCAGGCTATTCAGATTTGTGCCCTGATTCTGCACAGCCAGGGACAAGATACACACACATTCTGCATTTTGCTTCTCAATTAACATCTTGTGCTAGTGATCCTTGGTTCTCCCATCAGTAAGTTTTACCCATCACAGACAAGTTTCTATATGCGGCCCTATTTTTATTATAAGCAATATAAAAGAATCTCCTGGCAAATGGAAATGGTGGAACAACATTTACTACATTTGGCAAATGGGAAACATGTGACTACACAGATACGATTTCAAGCACATTCAAAGCAGAAAGAGATAGGCCAGTGCACTAAAACTTTCAAAGGACAATGAAGCATAAAAGATCCACAGAGCAGAAGCTGTGAATTATGACAATCACCTAGTTTTAAAACACCCTCGTGAAAGAATTGCCCAAGTTTTCTAGGATTCTGTAAAAATTAAAGCTCAGCAAAACAAAATTACCTGTATTTCTGTGAGACAGAACAATTGCCCTTTTCTACTTAGATTTGCTCCTTTTTAGAAAATATACAGATAAGGAAGCTGGTGGAATCGGGCTACTTTACAACTACAAAACCAACTCTGCACACACGAGTTACCTGCAGAGGACAGAGGACTTTCCACTGGGCAGTGGGCCTCAGAAAGAGCAATCACTACTCCAGGTAGAGGACAGAAACTGCTGCTAGATGAAAATAAAGGTTACAGTGCTTCACAAGGAAATCCACAATAAAGGGTGGCTGCACAGACAAAATTCTTACTACAGCCTTCTTTCAACAGGTACACACCTGACATGATTGGGGAGCCACCCAACAAACTGCTCCTGCAAGCAATCTGGGCTGATTC
Organism: Burhinus bistriatus; assembly: GCA_013397275.1. Lineage (NCBI taxonomy): Eukaryota > Metazoa > Chordata > Aves > Charadriiformes > Burhinidae > Burhinus > Burhinus bistriatus. The sequence continues at coordinate 115,352 of VYXH01002002.1, read as the reverse complement.
CACCACTTTCAATGATGCAGTGGACCAGTTCAGAGCTCACAGTTCACCTTGTCTGGAAACAACTTGACCAAAGGCAATGAAGAATAGTTTTGCAGTCAACAACTGATTACAGGGTCCCTCAGATCTCATTTTAGCCTGCTTACAAGGATTGGTGGTCAACAAACCTATTTCTCCCACCTGGGCAATTCTAAGGATGGGTATCCAGTTAACAGTGCAAACACAAACATAATGAGGCAACACATTCCATAGGGGGGAGCCACGTGCAACATTTTTTTTCTGTGACCAAGCTAAACATGCATGAACAGCCTTTTGGTTTTGGTAGCAAAAGAGAAACGGGAAAACTGTCCTAACTAGATGAAGAAGGCAGCTTGGCTGGCTGTGCTGGCACAGTTTGCCAAGTGCCATCAGGTGCTAGCCACACTGATGCTGTGAGTGAGTCACCACAAGCCAGCTGCTCTCAAGAGGAATCTGTTCAGGCCTGTGACAAGCAGCAGAATTTATGAGTCCAGCTGTGCTCCAAAGTTTGTGCTTCATCAGCTCAGACTACATGGAAGTACTAGCCCCAGCTGTTATGCCTACCTCCCAGTCACGCCTCTGAACACAGAAGGAAAAGCACAAACCTGCCCTGACTTACTGCTGCTTGCAGTCTTCATCTCCCCACCTTCTTGAGGCTGTTGTTCTAAGTGATGCTCCTACCTGTCCCTAACTCCTGAGCACCCCTGATGTACACAACACTAAGAGCAGCTCTGTGTGTTCTGTATCAGCCATGGTGCAAGCTGACTGGACAAGGAGTTGGTGATCAGGCCCAATGGTCCACATCCAAACCAAAGTTCAACTTATGGCTTGGAGTCTTTGCCCTTTAAAGTATTTTCCTGTATCACTGTGTGCCAAGAAAACAAGCGAGTAAAAGGAGAAAGGCAAACAGTGGAGGCACCAATTACAAAAGTCTATTTCTGATATTCTTAATGTGCTTAGTGACATCATCCATCACAGCCAGATGTTAGAGATTTAAGTTGAACAAATTAAAAGCCTGCTTTTTGCCCTAGGCGTATTTTGCTTTGTAGTGCATCTCATTAGTGTGGTTTCCTTTAATGGCTTGTCTCCTTTTTGGATGGAAAATTAGAAATTAAGCAAAAGCTAATTTAAGCAAACATTTTTGTACAGCCACTTGCTGGCACCTCAGAACTTAGGGGGCTTGAGAAGGGTAGGGAAATAAGGGCTTTCTGTTTATCAACCTCACCACAAGTTTCTTGAGGCTAAAATGTTTAGGTTCTAAATACTGAAAAGGGAATATTTATTTTCTTAAGAAATACTTCCATGAGAATTTAGAGGTCTGAAGTTGATATATCTACCCTCAGTGGCCAATTTTAATTGGCAATATCCCTTTAAAAATAAAGGGCCCTAGATCCAAAGAGATGCTTTGAATGAGAGAATAAATTTGGTTTTGAGAAGTCCAGATGCCTGGAACTTGACATCTTCAAAGCAGAAAGAGCTTTCCCTAAGAGAATAAGCTTCCAAAAAAATAGAAGGAAAGGCCAACAGGGTGTGGGGAGGGAATCTTAAGAACTAAACAGAAAGCTTCCAAGGTCTGTCTACATGAGAGAATCAAGTCTTAAGACTATAAAACAATAGTATCATATAAAAAAATTACACATTTTTCTCTGTGAAGCTAATCAGCCTTGAAGAGATAGAAAATGCTAAGTATTTGAGTTATGCAATGAATCAGACAAAGCTCTTGCCCTTCGGGCCTCATTATATATCAGACAGACACTCACAATTATATTCTAGACACTTCACTGTTTTACATTAATGACACATGATCATACATCCCAAAGATGCTCCATGGGACTTAGGTGTTTAATGCTGCTGAACTTTTCTCCATATGTTGCCATTGTAGAAACATTTCTCTCCTAAACACTTTAAGTGCTACAAGCAGCATTTTTGGAGGCAGGCACCAAACAATGATCCTCTTAAATTCAAGTTACACAAGTTGTCCCAAGTTCCTTATACTATCCAGTAAATTCCACAATGTCATGGAAACCCAGTTCAGGGCTGGTGCTCGGGAGGATCAATTAAAACCAAACCAGCTAATTACACAGAGCTGATGTTTTCCCATCCACAGCTTCCTTAAATAAGTAAAATTGTTTGATCTCCTCCCTGCAGACAGTCATATGGCAACAAATGTTTTCACAGTGGTGCAAAGTTCTTGGGTATCTCTCACTGTGCAAAGGATATTGCTCATTTGGGTATGCATTACAACATTTTCAATCTGCATGCATTTATCCAAATCAGGAAGCTACTTGTAAGTGGTCACAGCTATCAGCTCCCCTCCCCTGCCTCACAAATTTATCTTGGTGAAAAGTAATTACTCACTTCAGCAGAAAACTCCTTCAAAGAGACGTTCCTGCAACTGAAATCCCACTTGCAGAGTCTCCCACTTCAAAAAAGTCTCAAATGCTTGTCAGGTTTTAAGTCACATAGATGAACAGAAAAGATGAAGTTGAAAGCCTTTAACTGTTGACTACGTGTAACGCAGAGTTATTGCAGATGATACAAGAAGGAACTTATTTACAAAAGGTTTTACATGGTATCAGTGTAGTATTGATGAAACATCCTCCCACACATCACATGCCTAGAGGCACCATGGATTTCTTTGTAATAGGCCAAAAGGATGCTATTAAATTTCATAGCTGTGAGTTATTCTTGAGTTGCCAAAGGGTCCTCTCTCTGAAAAGAAACTGTGCATTAAACCCTGAGCTGGCATGAAACTGCAGAACTTCACTAAGGAGAGTGGAACTTAAGCAGCCCCAGATGAGGAGCTGGGCCTGTTAACATACCACTTTCATCCTCAGCCTCACACTAAACACAGGAACTGATCTGCAACAGAAATCATTCTTGAAGTTTTTAAGGGATAGCTCTTTCAAGCCAGATTTAGATAGCAAGGGCAGGCCTGAAAGATTCTCCCCAAACTCCATTTTAAGCTGCAGAGGGCATTTCTATGCAGGATCTGGGTGCGTCAGGAGGCACAGACAGTACTGAAAGGAACAAAAGTTTAGCTCACTTTTTGTCCAAATTTTCTCTGCTATGCTGAAAGGAAAATAAGACAAGTGGAGCTTGCCAAGATTTTTTCCTTATTACATTTGCTTCAAAAATCCATAGTTTGATATCTAAATTATTCATGTATTTAGACTGAACACAAAATTTGAGGAAAAATACAGTTCAGAAGTTTAAATTCTTTATTTTCTAAATAAAACACTTTGGATATTTTTCCCAAAACTGTTTATACCTTAAAAAGAAGATTAAATTGTTTAATATTTCTTCAATGTCAGAACATTTTGGATTAACTAGAAAGGACTATCCACCAGTTTCATAGCCAAATAATAACAACAAAAACCCCTGCTATTTCAATAGCTCTAAAGAATGTGGATTAGAAAGACAGATTGCGTACAATGCTTTATAATTTTTGGAAACATGCTATGAGAAAAGCTGTAGGAGAGCTCCCTACAAGTCAAGTCATAAACAGACCTGGCAACCTGTCCATCACCGCTGTCACAGACTGGCAGGCTGTTTTCACAGGTCTATATGATGAACACTTTATGACACTCGGGTTTTGAGCAGGGAAAGTCACTGCACTGAAGCAACCCCAGAGGAAGAGGCACCTTCTGGACGTTTCGTGCAACAAGTTTCCCATGACAGAAGGGATTTTTTTTTTTTTTTTGTGGCTCCAACAGCACTACCCCATTTTGGTAACTTTCTAGAAGCACTGACAGACTAATTTAAAAGGCTCAAAGTAAATAGGTGATGGAAATAGAGCCTGAGAATTGATTCAGAAGGAGCCTTGTTGGTTTTGTGGTTTGGAAAAGTATTTCAGAGGTTTCAGGCAGAGAGCCCATTGACTGAAATGTGCAACTCTGTAAATCCAGATCTTGTGCTGAACACACAAACCCTCTTTAAAACACACCCCTGTAACTGGAATAGTCTTTAGATATAAGCAGTGTGTTCCCCAAAGACTGGTGGATTTATTACAACTGTATCAGTTGCATAAAAATATTCTCTCCCTAAAACCTTTTGTCACCTTAAAGTTTGAGGCATGCCTCTACTGAAGGTAGCTACCTCGGGGCGGGGGGGGGGAATAGATAAATTTAGGTCAAATTATTCACAAGTTTGAATTAAATTCAGTGCTGTGTTTGCTGTGGGATTTAATTGTAAAGCTCCCATTAACAGTAATGTGAGCTATGGGGATAGCACATCACACTGAAAATTTTTTCGCTACTGTATCAGCAGAGATGCTGGAAAATATGGGCGTGCATGACTTCCCAGTTTGGGCCAAAACCTAAAATCTGCCAATTGCAAAGTAATTCCATGGATGACAGTACAATAACAGCAGCAAATAGTAAAGCTATTGCAGACACAGGATCAGGCTCATGTGCTCTGGTTCAAACCTAGTGCCACACAGTCTCTGAATTATTCTCCTTGCACGTTTAAGTCTTCTTCATGAATGTATTTGTTGCCATTAATACCACATAACTTTGAATGTTTCTTTCCAGCCTCTAGCATGTTGCACAGAGCAGAAAGAAATTAACGCCAACAGCTGGTAATACAACTTCCATTTATACCCATGAAAAATAGTGGTAAAGTTTGATTGTGGAAGAGGTAACTAAGAGCAGAATTACATCCAGTGTCTCTAGTGCCTAATTCCTCCAGAGTACTGCCATGTGTGGTGAATTGTTTTGCTAGAAATTTGACATAATATTGTGTGAAGATAAGTTTATAGGAATAATGGTACGTTAAAAAGGGTTTCTAATACCTGGTTTTTGAAAGTGTCTTTTTAATGGATTTTGGTCCATACATTAGAAATCTGCGATTACACATGGAGTAACTTAAAACTCTTAAAAAAGCTTTTAATCTTAATTCCATTGAACAGAAGGGAAGCAACAACTTCATGTTAGATCAAGGAGATGGACCTGTAAACAGCAAGTAGCTGAGTTTATTTTTCAGAAAGATCTCTTCTGTTTTCTGCTCATAGGTTGCTCTAAGAACGTATCCCCACTCAATTCCCAGTCTGACTGACTTCTAAAGCTGGTTACATTAAAGGTTCAGACTTCGTTAATCAGGCAGATAGCACCACTGTTCCTGTAGCTCTTCTAACTCCTAATCAAAAACATTCCACAGTTCTTCATTTAGATACAGAACAGAAATATCCAATTTCTACAAAACCACAGAGAAATCTCAGCAGCTGTTAGTCTCTAGATTAGTAAAACGTAATTGGAAGGTAGGTGCTGATCCTAACTCATTAGCAGAACCTGCAAAAATGCTGTGGATGACTGCCTGCTGTGCTCCTCAGTGCAAATGTACCATTAAAGGAACACTTTCTGAAGACCGGAGATAACAGAGGTCACTAGCATTAGGATCAAGGTCCCAGATAATCTTCAAATTAAAGACCTTCAGGTGCAATGAAGTCCAGCTGGCATACATCTGAGTGATAATCTAAACATAATCCACAAACTGGCAAACTGAATACTGAATTAATTATAACACTGAGGGACTACATAAAAGAACCGAGATTACTGAACTCCTAATTACTGAATTTGATTACCCTGGAAACAGGGTAGCTATTCACTTAATCTTATCACCTTCAATTCTGCTTTGGACAGACACAGTTTCGTTGAACTGGGGCTATATCACAAATTAAGCCGCTGCAGGATTTGGCATGCAGTAACAACTTTGGCTGAAAAGCCTGAAGAATTGACAGCTAGGTAAACTATCCAAATCTTGTGGTTCTTCAAAATACCAATTTCTCAGAATAGGCTGCCTCACAAGTATGCTGCCATGCTTCATGAAGTGCTACATAATGAAAGAATAGTCACATTCTTAGAGTGCTTAGGCTTTTTTATTACTAGCTCCATCTCAAACAGATAGTACTAAAAAAAGAATAGGCCAAAGTAGCAATTTAAATAAAAATCTATGAAGACTGAGGTTTGATTAATGTCAGTTCTAGATTTATCACAACTGGTTTACCCAGGCCTAATGCAACTAGGTTACTCTATTATAAAGTTACTCAGTTTCCTGCCAGTGAAATCCCCTAAATCTCCAAATAAAAAGTCTGTTCTTCGTGCATTCCAGGAATTGAGAGAACCACATGGCTTAAAAAGAAGTAGTCCAAAAATACAGCAGAACAATGTTCTGATCAGTTTTGTACGTTATTTTGTTGCAAAGAAACTTGTTAATATATTTGAAACAAACTCACATCTGATTCATGTCATTTATGACTTGTAATATATAGAACCATGCAGACAAAAATTTTTCATTAACACATTACAGTGATGCATTAATCTTCCTTCTTCCATCTGAAATTAAAGTGGAGCCCTCCACTCAAAGTTTCTCATTGCGTATTATATTAGGAATTACTGTTCTGCTCACACCTTCCTCTTCCAATACAGCATTTTTTCAAGAAACGTTGATGAGCACTTTGTTAGCAATATATCTTCATTTGAAACACAAGGTGAGCAACACTAAAGTACTATCTTGCTACACCATTTCAACTCAACATTTTTCTCCTCATTCCAATCACAGTTCCCACTGATTTAAAGCACCTTCTTCTTCATAGGCAATATGAAACACTGCCACAAAAAGCGCACTGGAAGAACTGGGAGATGAAAAAGGGACTTCACAATCAGGTCCCAAGAATGATGAAAAGTCCTATGTTCAAATGCAAGAGATTAGGACTGTGATTTTGGCGGAGCTGCAGTTGCACTCTTTTTCTGAGAGTACTATGGACTATGGTGTTCATTTTCTGTTCATTTCAAGGCATCCTCCCTGCAACTTTTTCAGAAAAGTAGTAACCTCATTGATATTAAGAAGTACCTTTATTTCATTAACCAAGAGTTATTCCCACCGCACATCCATCCG
>VYXH01002002.1:93234-108395 GCA_013397275.1 Burhinus bistriatus | reverse complement strand
CATTTGTATGTTTTTTCTGCTTTGGATAGCATCACTTTTACCCAGAAGTGAAAGTCTGAAAGTTTTAGTCTGAAATCACCCATTTTCAAAATTTAATTCAAGGCAGAATTTGGAGAGTGCATTAAGTGCCATACAAATGTACAGTTAGAAAGCCCCCTCTCAAAAGTTTACTATCTTAAAAAAAGAGAAAGGTGGTATAGTTTCTCAGTAATCTACAGTTACTCTTTTCACAGGCAAGGAATATAAGCATGAAGAAAGGAGGATTTGTCCGAGGCTATGAGAGGTTTTAGAACAGAGCCAAGGAAACAAGTCAAATCTCCTGAGACCAAATTCACTATTGAATTCTCAGGAAACATGTTGGCAATATACACGAATACGTATTTTGAAAAACGCTTCAGAAGACTTTTATGGGCTACAGAGAAGATCTGGTGGGTGATGTGGTGGTCGGAGGCCGTCTTGGGCTTAGCAGCCATGAAATGATAGACTTCTTAATTCTTGGTCAAGTAAGGAAGGGGGTCAGCAGAACCACTACCATGGACTTCCGGAAGGCAGACTTCAGCCTGTTCAGGACACTTGTTAAAAGAGTCCCTTGGGAGACAGTTCTGACACACCACACCCCCCGCCCCTGGTGTTTCTTAAATTCTGGAATTATCCAATTTGAGCATTGCTTATTATTTAAAAAGAAAGAAAACTTTGGCACAGTACATATTCTCAGAAGGAACCTCACATACTTTCAACAAACTAGATCAGTTTGTAAAGTCCCCAGGGCATAAACATGGAAATAAAACACACTTTAAACTAAGCAAACAAAAATAGAAATATGCTATAAAATGAGCATGGCCTTTGCAATGATTGTACTCATAAAATTAAAAAAAAAAAAAAAGCAAATGCTATCACCAGATTCACCCCCTTACACTGCTAAAACACTCCACAGCTCTGAATAGTCAGTGATGAATTCACAACCCATCTCTGATTCCCATGTTGATTCCCTTCAAGTTCACTTACTGAGATTCTATACCCTTCACAGCAGCTACAAGCCCGAGGCTCAGACATGTAACCCACTCTCAGCAGGTGAAATTCTGAGGGGGAACCTGCAGGCCAGGCAATTCACCTCAGTCTACCACAGCTACAAGTGGGACTGATGAAAGCAGGTATGTACCCGCACATGGGCTGAAGCCTTGCCCTTTTCCTCTCTAAGAAGAGCACATGCAAGTCACAGGGGTCCCTGGACGTCTGTCCTATAAGGTATAGGCAATGTCTGAATCCAAGAAAGACTACCCTCTGGGTTCAAACCCTGTTTCTTTCTCCCCTGACCCTGGGGGTCCTGGTGGATATCAAGTTAACTCGAGCTAGCAGTGGGCTCTTGCCACAAAAAAGGCTAATGGCATCCTGGGCTGCATTAGACAGAGTATTGCCAGCAGGTCGAGGGAGGTGATCCTTCCCTTCTACTCAGCACTGGTGAGGCCGCACCTGGAGTGCTGGGTCCAGTTCTGGGCTCCACAGTACGACAGAGACATGAACATACTGGAGAGAGCCAACAGAGGGCCATTAAGATGATTAAGGGATTGGAGCACCTCACATACGAGGAAAGGCTGAGAAGGCTTGGACTGTTCTGCCTGGAGAAGAGAAGGCTCAGGGCGATCTTACCAACGTATATAAATACCTGAATGGAAGGTGTTGAGAAGATGGAGCCAGGCTCTTTTCAGTGATGCCTAGTGAAAGGACAAGAGTCAACGGGCACAAACTGAAACACAGGAGGTGCTGAACATAAGGAAACTCTTTTTTTATTGTGAGAGTGACCAGCACAGGTTGCCCACGGAGGTCGTAGTCTCCACCCCTGGAGGTATTCAAAAGTCATCTAGACATGGTTCTGGGCAGCCGGCTCTATGTGGCCCTGCTTGAGTCCTCTTGCTGGGGGATAAGATGGCCTCCCTTCCAACCTCAACCGCTCTGTGATACATCTCAGTTTCCTTGCTAATTCCAAAGCTTAAAAAAGGAAATCACACCCTCAGACACTTCACTTTGAGTTACTTCAAGAAAAAACAACTTTGGTGCCTGATACTGAGAGCTGCTGCATGTATTCAGAGCTCTGTTGAGTACAACAAAAGGTTATGTGGGTGCAACAGCCCACTTTCACTGACCTACAGGCTTGAGACCTCACCCATACGACAGCTATTAGGAACCGCACAAGCCTTAGCAAATGGCAAGGAAGAACAAGATCCTGCCTCGGTCTCTTGCACTACCATGCTGGGCAGTAGCAAGCTGAAAGCTGGTTAGACCCAAGATATAGAAGTATTTAGACTAACTTCATAATAAATATGAATACACATTGAAAATTGAGTCCAGTAAGGACTGTAAGACAGTAATGATTAGTCTGAACAATACATTGTTTGTGTTCAATGCTCATTTTCTCTCCATTTGTCAACGTAACTAGTGATAGCAACACATCAGAGTTCTGAATAAACAGGAGCAACTTCCTCTTCAAACCTGAGCACGAAGAAATGTCAACAGGCTAGTGAACTGAACAGAGGTTGTAAAGAAACACACCCCTCCACACACACACACTGCCCCCAACCATTGGTTAAGAAGAGATTTTAAAATGCAAATTAGATCTCCAGATAGTAACAAATCATGACAACTAGAAAACCTTTCAGCCCAGTACTTTAATTTGAAGACGACATATAGTTTAATGTCAGTGCTATAAAATATCAGTGCTGTTTTTAACTTGCCGTGATGCTTTCCCATCAGATTTACTGCAATGGAATTGAACCAGGGTTATAAAGAGCATGAGTAGTTAAAGAAATTCTATTTGATCCTGGAAATAGTTTCAGAATGGACAATTAAACCCATTTTTTCAGCAACTTAGATAGTCTCAGCAGTCAGTGCTGTAATTTGTTGTAAAGTCTACCACACATGAAATATCGTGGCTATCAGCTTCTAGCTCTTTAATGGTATGATGCCGACCACAAGAGCTCTTTAATAAAGCAAAGCATAAAAAGACAAGAAAAGAGAACACTTTTCATTTTCATTTTTCAAAACTGAAAAAAATCATCCTCTTGAGATGAAAGGTACCACTAAGAGGACTTTTATATTAATTACCTATGATACGCAATTCAAACATTCCTACAGGAAAATGCTAATCTCAGAGTGACATTAATATAAGCATGACTTACTGACACCAAGCAGGACTTTCAAGAAGTCATCTTCTGTGGTTTGGGCATGGGAATGGGACAGAAACATCTGACATTTCCTCGTTTTTTTTTCAAATCTGGAAGGAGCATTTTGTTCCTCCCTGACATAACCTTTGCTTTCCTAAAGAGGGGTTATACTTCTCTTACTGTATACTTCCTCTCAACTGGAGTAAATTCAAGATATACTGTGAATTTCTGTACAATATCCAGTGCAGACAGCTCCTGATCTCGGTTGTCATGTCTACATACTGTAACAACGCAATATAGGAAGAAACATTCCAAAAGAGAAACACAAAGCTTGGCGTATGAGGAATTCTTACACATATATATACGCACACGCACACATATGTATAGTACATATATATGTGGGTGTATATAACACTACAGAGCAGGATGAACCCACATTCTTCCGTTTCCAAGCCTGAAACTCTTAGTAGCACAGATGAGGAAGTTCAACAGGAGAGAACAGAAGAGGGAATGCCACACTGAATTAGCGTAGACAGTCATGCCATGTGTTGGTATTACACTGGAGGGTCACACTATAAGTCTACAGACTGAGAGAGACATTTGAGGTAGACTGTAAGGGGAAAGGTTTTAATTCTAACTGACAAGCTGTTATAATGAAGCCTGTCTGATTGAGCAGATACTGCTTGAGAAATATTTGCTACATATACTCTGGAGCCCATGTGGCTAACAGAATTGAGTCAGATTTTTGCAACAATTGAAGTTTAGAATAACTCCAAGTCACATCAGACTAACAGATCAGAATCTGTACTTTTATAACTGACACATTTGGCAGCTTGTTTAGTGTCTTGCCTGACATACAGGACTTCTGACAGCACACATCTTCTGTTGCCTCTCAAGCTAAAGGATGGATCATACAGAAGTCCCTCAGCTGAACTTTACTCAGAGTTGGTCAGGTGGCCTACCAAGCCGTCTCTGCCTACTGACGGAAAATACCATCAAATTCTAGTATTTTCCAGTTGGGTTTGAAGGTTACCTATTGTCAAGCACTGCAATAGTCAGGCATGATGCTGAAAACTGAAAGAACTGTAAACTGTGTGGAATGGAAAGAAACAAAACAGAGCCGTCGTTTTCAGGGCTTCAGTTCTCCCACAACAGATTCCTGTTCCCCCCGCCTTTAGTTCAGATGTTTAAATTCTTTTAAGTGCAGCATCTTAGATCGCCGTAGAGCTACTTCTGAATCTCATCTGATGTTTGGATAGGGTTCACTGTACAAAGGGCACCCTATCAATTCCTGACACCCAGGGAAAGAACTGTGCCTGGAGAATTTTCATTCTCCATGCCAGGACAAAAAACACAGTCACGAGTATCTTCAGGAAAAGAAATATTACATTGCAGTCCCCTTGTATGTATTTAAGGCTCTGACTTCTTGGTGTCTCTAGCTATGTATTGCAGAATCTAAATTTATCATTAAAAGCCATAACCTTTAGTTAAAGAAATTCTAAGGATCAAAAGATCAAAGCAAAGGGATGATAAATTCTATACAATCTTCTGTATAACATCAGACACAAATTTTGCTCTGCAACTTCTGCAGCCGTTGGGTTGACTGAAAATGAGCCTTCCAGTGCAGATATTACAGCCACCAAGTAATTAACAAAGATCAACTCTTATAAATGTACTTAGTTTCAACTTGCCATCTTCAGTATTCAGCACAGGATCTTGTCAAGGTTAGAACAGGCAGTACACCTTGAATACAGCCATAAGATTTCCTCATGTAACATACACACACACCCCTGGTTACATACATGTGTAACACAAGCAGAAAGTAACATGATAGTAGTGTCTGCAGGGTAAGGAAAGCTCCCACTCATTCAGTGAAATATTAGAACAGATGACAGCATCAGTTAATTTGAAAGCTTTAACTGCCTAACCATTAGTATCTAGCTACTATGCTTATTTCTTAAAAATCTTCTCCCCTTGATGACTGCTCCATTTCTCAAGGGTCAAAGGCTCCAATTTAACCCAATAGAGAACAGAATAAAACCAATCCACTAATCTGCAGAAAACGTAAGTGATAAAATTAATTCACTGCCCTATTTCAGAGTACTGGAACACTTATTTTTAAAACTAGCACACTGATTCAAGATCTCTAACTTACTGTGACATACAAATACCAGGATCTACTCAGGCTTAGATTCTAGTTCTACAGACCACACAAACACTGACCAGAGTATTAAAAACTGGAGGCAAACACCAAGACAAGGAGGAATCAAGGAACAAGAGAAACTACAGCTTCCAGTCTGACACTTATCAAAGTAAACTGTAAGACAAAGCATTGTCAACAAAATTTTTTAGGTATTGAGGCAAAGTGTTTCAAGGCCAGAAATCAGAAAGCGGCTAAACGAAGCTGCATTTGGATCAGTTACTAGAAAAACTGTCCTGCAGAGAATTTGCAAGGGAGACTTTTGTGAAGTTCATAGTCTTGCTGGAGGATGCAGTAAGGGTTTTGCAATGACTATATGACTTGAGTACTCTTCACACTAGCACTGAGGAAGCTGAGATAAGGCTTTACTAATTCTATGCATTAACTTCCATCTTTGCAAGACTCTTCCATTCTGAATATTTGTTCTTGACAATCCCCTCCTTCTCTCCTGAGAATATAGAGTTTTGTCAAAGGCTGATTTGGTTCTGTGAGTCAGCAATAAAATGCTGGCTGCCTTGTATCATGTACCATAAAGATATGCACTTAAACTGTGAAGCATGAGAGAGTTTGCATCAGAGACAGGGCCTCATCGTACTAGACACCACAGAAAATGCTTAAACAATCCTTTCACTTGCTGCTTCAGTGTATTCCATAACTGAATTCCCCTTCCTCCCACCTTACATTCCCGGCTCATTTTCTTTCTAAGCTGATCATGCTAATGATGTTTAAAGTCATATCACATTTTTCATCCTTGTCTGTTTGTGTGGGTTTGACATTGGACAAAGATTTTCTCATACCTACTTCAAGAATATTTTATTTCTCTTATCTTAGTAGCATGCATTAGGAGTATGATAAAGCAGTCTCTACTATCAGCACTTCCCTTAATATTTAGATGGGATCATTTTGACTGGCAATGCAGAAGCAGAACTTCCAGATGAGATCATTAAAAATGATGCTGTTGAATGCCAAGGAAATCCATTCTAAACAGGTCTCATTATCACACAGGCTATGGACTATCATGAGCAAATCTAAACTATACACGGTGCTGGCTCTCCTTTTAATAACCTAGATACTGACTTGTCCCTTTGCTCATCCTTTCGTACCAAAGTGCTATATTATCCAATGAAATCCTACCTTATCCCAGAATACTGCCCTTCCCTGGCCTCAACCCATTATTACTTTTAGTGAGTTTAGCAATCTGAAATGTGTTAGACTGACAGTCCTGGAGAATCAGCCTAATACATCATTGTTTAAGTGCATGATAAATAAACAAGCGTTACAGTCGGGTTTAGTCTCAGCTATATTCTGAAATGTTATCTTCTGGGATAGGCTCTCTACAGGCCTTCTGTTCAATGGATTCTCAGACACCCACAGAAACAGTGTAAACAGAGTAAAAGTAAAGTGTGCAGTCCATAGTGTGAGTCTAGTTTGTGCATGTATTAAATATAAATTGAAATACAAAGCTCCATGAAAATTGATGTTATAAAGCAAGGTGCTCACAAGACAAGAAACAAAAAACTAAGGTCAAACTCAATCCAAAACATGCAAGCCACAGCACTCATGATTAGGATTCTATACCCACATTTGGGTTCCAGGCCAGTACTGGGCCAAAAGGGGACTTCAGTGAGGTATTACATTAAGCCCACACTACTATCGTGTAGGCTGGATTAAGTTCTATTTGAAGGCTGAGTAATTCCTTCACTCTCTTAAACCCAATGGAGATGAGCACCTGCCATTCTCACTGAGGTCAGCCATAACTACTTGCACACACATGTGCAAAATAGCACTGCATCCAGCTTTGTGTGTTAGCACCACAGCTGAAGTATGAGGTTATCTAGCATGATGGGGAAAACATACCATGTTAGAAAGTTTAATATTGTCAGGTACAGCAGGGACCAGGACAGACATGACAAATGCAGCCTTACCTTTGTCACTTCCCAAGTGCTTTTGTCAATCCTTAAAATAGCAGTCTTTGGTGAAAAGTATAAGTCTTCACCTCTGCAGAAAGAAAAGCATTGATATTTTATTACTGATGTGCTTTCCCACAAAAGGTGAAAGAATGTCATGGTAGATCAAAATATATTCTGCATCTGATACAATAGCTGTGCCATTGTACATTTTATAATTTAAAGAACAGTTTTCAGCAAAATTACATCTCAACTATTCCACTTTTCTTCATAAGGAAAGAGCTGCAAACCATGTGCCTGCCCTTACAAAAGTGTAACTGATAACAAATACTGTATACAGAAAAGAATTTGTTGAAAAAACTTCTAAAAAACATTAAAATATAAATGCTATGAAAGTACAACCCTTTGTCTAACTTTGTACTGGTATGATTGTATCAGAAAAAATTAATTCCTTTCCAATTTATTTATTTACTAGTACCTTAGCATATTTTAATTTCATTGACACCAACAGATCTGCACCTAAAAATGATAAAAGCACATGCATTCTGCTTCTCACACTAGCTTATTCTAATGCATATGAGGGCAATTACTTCTTGACAATTCTCTGATGAATAACTGTGCTCTTTGCTAAGCTTGTCACATTGATCACTGGCCAGCAATACAATTAATAAAGTATTGCTGTCCACATAGCACATTAATAACTAGCCTGAACTAGAGGTGGCAAGTCTGATAGATCCAGTGCATTTTAATCTTTCATACCCTGCCAGCTCAGAAGATTAAAGGAAATCTCCAAGACAATCTCCACATGCCAGCACTGGGTTCCATGACATCCCAGCCAGGGTTACAAACTTGAGACCTAATATTTCATTAATGCAACTCAGTTGGACATTTCAAACTTTGTTCCAAACATTGCACTGCCTTGTGGCCAAAACATTATTTATTTATTTCTCCTTCCTATTTATACTTCTGAAAGGTAGAATTGATTAAAGTTGTCAGTTCAACCAGAATTCATTAGAAAATAATGGCCATAAATTCAGTGCACTCTGAAGCGTTGCTTAATAATTCCATAACATTTAGAATGGAAACAATCAATCTAGGAAAGGTCCGACCTCTTCAATATAGGAAAGGATGAATTAAAGCTTGGTCATGAGCAGCAAGTCTGGAACTTTCCCCCAACATATTACACTGATTTTAATTGCTGCTTTTAGAGTTGTGCCAACAAACAGGCTTTAAGCAGAGTATTACTTTTTTTTTTTATTTCTAGGATATATTATGATCTGTTCTTCTAGATGAGTCCTCAGAAGACAGCAGGTTCATTTGATAGAAAAATATTTTAAAGAACCCCAAGAAGCTCCTCTGTCATCCTTAGAAATATCTGCACTTCCGTATTACACCATGAGAAAATTCCAATTACATCTCAGAGCTTGGACCAACACCCACAATACCCACATCAAGTTCTCTCCCATTGTCTGTCCTCAGCTTTGTCTAGCTTCCAGTCACCTGAGGCTGATCTTTCCCGGCAGCCACAAGGAAATATGGCACAGTAGAGATTCTCCACTGGGATCAAATAATCATCCTTCAATTGCACTAGCTTTACTAAGTAGAAGCAATACAGGGGAGTAAACACAACATAAGAAAAAAGAATGCAGTGTCTCTCTTCTTTTAGACCTGTGAAAGGCAGGGAAAATGCTTGAAAGCACCTGACTAGTCCTAAACACCAGTTGTCAACCAAGACTAGTTAACTGGTGTGAGTGCTGTAAGGACCCACATCTCTGCCAGAGCCCACCATGTGGAAGGGCATGGATTCACATGCTTCCAGCTACAAAGTAACAAGTTGTCCCACGACTAAGACTATCTGCCTTCAAAGGGCACTTCAAATCTTTTGCACTTCATTTCCAACTTCAGAGATTTTGTAATACCAATACCTGGCACAGAACCGTTCTACAGAGAAGCTGTTCTTATCCACACAGTTCTACAGATATACACAAAGATCTTAATAGTTTCTGAGTCAGTAAAAGAATTATCAAAGACCACACACACACACAAAAAAACAAACCAACTATTGAGATTCAGAATATCTAATCAACCCACTTAGTTGAAATTCCTCCTTAATATTTTTGCTAATGTGTAAAAATAAAACTTAATATGAGAACTTCAATTCCAGAGAAAATATGTAGCCACCTAAAGTTTACAAAAATAACAAATATCAGAAAACATTTTCTTTCACAAGAAGATATGCCAGGTATTTGGAACTGTTTCATAGAAATTAAACAAACTGGTCATTGCCGCTGGACAAATGAAGATGTCATATCATTCAACACAGACTGAGAGCTGTTCCCAATATATTCGCTCTGTTCTTCAAAGGTGCATTTTTCACAGCTGAAGGAAAAAAAAACAAAACACTAGTGTAAAGACAAAGGGAGAATATACAAGCACAAGGCACACTCAGACCTCTACGTGATTACTATAATCCAAAGATTAAAATTCCATGATCAAAAGGATGAGTTTGCCCAAAAGACAGAAAAAGCATCAAGATAGGACAAAAATTAAGGCGCGGGGGGGGGGGCAAATAGGATATGTAAAGTGCTACATTGGAATACTCGCAGGGTACCAAAAACACTTAGAGGAACTTGATAACAGTGTATCGATACCGTGCCTGCAACACCACACCAAGCACTAGGCTGAACACTTCAGTAAAGGAAAATTACAGCAGCAAAGCAGGGGAAGGGAAGCTGAGTCCAAAGAGGACGCAATTTATTCCAACAGTATTAATAATAAGACACTGACACAAGTTACTCTTGTTTACCTGCCTTCAAATCAAGAGTGATGTCTGTGTCTGGCATGCTTCAGTTGGTCACAGTGCAGACCCCACACGCTGCTGGCAGGACACAAGTGTGACGCCAAGGCAGTATCCTCACGCGCACTGAGTTGATTCTGCTCTTGCAAGCACAGGCAGTTTGACACCTCAAGGAAATTAAGATGCAGAGAGGACAGCTAAGGAGTTGTAATTAAACCCACTGTAGCATTTCACTAACGCAACCATAATATTTCCAGGAACTGAGGTTGCCTCCCTGTTTAGCACTGTGCTGTATGATGCAGACCATGCATCGCTTAGATCTCTAAACAAGTCTCAAGTGAGTGAGACCCGCATTGTCTTGCATTGCAAGTATTCTCTTATTGCTCTCCAATTTATAAGTGGCCTGCCTGGAGGGCCAGCACTCCTCTGTGAAGACAGGTGGAGGGGGCTATCTGACACGCTGCTGCATGAAACCATTCCAACTTTCCCTCAAATGTTTCATAAGAGCACCAGGACTGTTCAGCACAGCACCTCAGGCAAAGACCAGATCACCACTGAAGTCTCTCTGTTCCAGCTGATAAGCACAGTCCCACTGAAATACCTCCTCCTCCTCAGGTTGTCAAGGTACAGCAAGCCTTCGGATAAAGCTTCCTAGGCAACCTAAAGTGCAGTCCTGTCTCAAGGTTATGGCTGATAGCAACCTGCTCAGCTGTAGAGAGAGATTTGCTGTCTATTAGAACTATCTCACTGTCAGCTAAGCCCAGCTCACACCCCAGGAACGTATTATACCCATAGGCAGTTTGCTGAAGATGTTCTCAGCCTCCTAATAACCCTTCAGTCTTCAATACCTTGCTTCTCATTGCCAGGAATGGAAGCTGTGCCATAGGGCTGTCTTGCTATGAGACTTTTAATTATGCTTTATTTTGCCTTTGGTTTCAAGGGCGTGTTAAACACCCTTAGGTTAACACAATGGGATATCTTATTTGTCTATTTACATTACATTATAATAAAAGTGACATAGCAGAAGCAATGTGGATTTTGGAAGCTTCTTCACATCATGTTTTAATAGAAAAGTTCAATAAGGTAATCTTGACTTTCAATAATGAAATGAAAGTTTATCGAAGTGGTATAATATACCAGCAGTGGATTGAATCACAGTTTGCTCTTAATTACAAAGGTGGCTTTTAGAAGATTACCCATGCAAATTAGTTGTCTCTTTCCTATATGTTTAAGGATTGCAGGATCAAAAGACATTTGTATGGTAGATTGTGAACAGAAACATAGCAGCACTCAGTCATAACACCAGTTAAAATCATCTGTTAGGAGTGTGGCTAAAAGCATTTTCCTTATAACACACCACTTTCCCAGCTTAATGTACCAGTTCAGCTGCAGAGATTCATCCTACCATGAAATTTAGCATGCAGCAAACTCGTTTGGGGAAAATAGTATGCATGTAAAATGTCACTAGGAAGGATATCATGGGAAACAATCACATAACGGCTCGCTGAGGATGGATAGATAGGAGCTGGCAGAAGGTATAATCGAACTGACATTTCTCTAAGATCGCAGAAGCCTCAGGAAAAAGGGATAGAAATACCTGGAATTTAATTCCTAAAGATTGTGCTATCAAGTGCTCTCAGCATAAGCAATATAAGGGCAGCAAGAACTGGTGAGAAATCTTAATGATAAATGCTGGAGTTAATAAAGAAGAGACTGTTGGTGGGAATCATTTATCCATCCGCCTGGGAGTTATGCCATCAAATGAAAAGTGTCAAAGACCCATATCCAGTTTTATATAGCCTGTTCTCCTTATTTGGCCAATCTTTTTTTTTTTTTTTTTTTTTTTTTTTTCCAAAGGAAGACAAAGAAAATTTGATCTTAGGGAGCTAGGCACTAAAAGCAACATTTAAAAACTTTTCAAAGGAAGCAGTTAAAACATGCTCTTTCCAAACACATTTGTTCTTTCAGTTTTCTGAAAGGTCTGTTGAAGGCCATTGTCACAGCAGGGAAGTTTCAAAACATCATCTAGCAGTGACCCTTCGGAAAATCAGAGGAAAATTTTTTTCAATGAAGTCTTCACAGTGAGAAAAGGTACGATGCAGTGATGACAAGCAAGACTGAACTAAATGGTGGTGTTCTACCTTTCATCAGCATATATGCTCTCTGCAAGCCCCAACATAAATGGGTCTTATCAGCTCATAGGAAGTTGGTCGCACTGTCCCACTCAATTTTTTTTTGTAGGGACACAATTTTTAACCAAACAAATGTGCTCACAGAAACTGAAACAACCCATTATTACTGGGAAGGTATGGTCTTGATAGAGGAGTTTATAGGCATTTTCCAGAATGCCTGGGACCAACTTTAGTTAAAGCAGGCAATGAAGGAGTGGGAATATATGTTTCATATTATGGGAAGTAAGTTTCAGGTTATTTTCCCTACAAAGGAATTAGCTATAGAACCAAAGAACGCTTAGAGTTGGTAGGGGCCTTAACGATCATCTAGTTCCAACCCCTCTGCCATGTGCAAGGACACCTCCCACTAGACCAGGTTGCTCAAAGCCCCATCCAAACTGGCCTTGAACACCTCCAGGGATGGGGCATCCACAGCTTCCCTGGACAACCTGTGCCAGTGCCTCACCACCCTCACCGTAAAGAATTTCTTCCTAATATCTAACCTAAATCTACTCTTTTTCAGCTTAAAACTGTTACCCCTCATCCTATCGCTACACTCCCTGATAAAGAGTCCCTCTCCATCTTTCCTGTAGGCCCCCTTCAGGTACTGGAAGGGGCTATAAGGTCTCGCTGAAGCCTTCTCTTCTCCAGGTTGAACATGCTTGGTGCTAGCCTCCAAGGATTCATTCAAGTGATTTTTTGTGAGCAAAAGCCCTTGTGGGTGCCAGGAAGTCTTCTGTCTGGAAGAATTCCTCTCTGGAAAGATCACTGGAAAAATGTCTTCAGGAGACTGTTGCAACTCATACTCTGGGACACCCTGGTGATGGCCTGAACAGCCAGACATGTTAGTTCAGCACGCAGAACATGAAAAGATGGGAGCAAAACGCAGAGTCAGTGAGGTACCCAGTCAAGTAGACGCTGCCCAAAATCTTTACCTCAGTGTCTTGGGAAGAGGAAGGCTATAGGCAATGTAAGGAACAGGTAACATTTCCGAAAGGAGGAGAGAAGAGTAACTGCGGCCAGTGACTCAAAAGCAGTAACATCAAGCGGATGTCTCACAGCCTGTGATATGTACTATTCACTGAACCTCTATTAATGACTGGGGAAAGAAGAAGAAAACTAAACTAAGATGACAGAAAAGCCACAGTTTCCAAGCAAAGGGGCATGTGGCAGTTCAGATAACATGAGTGCTGTACTCTTTTTAGGTAAGAGCTGGAATTGCCTATTCTTCCAAATTTAGTTCAGCATCAGCCAGAAGCAGTAAAATAAATGTTCTAAATTCAGTACCAATGACTCACTACAAATTGTGATAGGTTTGTTTATGTATGCTGCTAGCTATTTTATAGAGTTGAACTGAAAGTTGCTGCTATACACACTAAGATGCCTCTGCAGGAAGTCTTGCTTAGTTAAAGAAAAAAAAATATACAAACATATAGGCACATTGCCCTTGGTGCACAGACACTCTCCCTCCCCTCCCAAACAGTCCATACTCGGGAGTCTGGGAGATCCTGGCACACATCTTTTCCAACATCACTAGCGTGTCTTTATCTTGTCCCATAAGAGTACCATGGCATTACAGGGACCTTTTCAGTACACGAGGTATCTGATTGGCCTAAAATATTACAGCACTCCACTGCAATGAATCAGATCAAGGCCGTGGCTCTGTTTTATCCACTGCTTTGCTTATGCTGCCCTGTTTTATACCTTTGCTAAAACAGCCTAAGGCACCATGCAAGCACTGCAGTCAGGAGAAAAATCTCCACTACAGATAAATTTTCTTTCAAACAAAATGAATACAGTACTATCTTCAAGAGTGTAGGGGTAAAAATCACAGCAAAACTTTTTGGCTGTTTGATAAAAAACCCTAAAAATACATACAGTGTATGTATTCCCAGGCTGGATGGGGCTTTGAGCAACCTGATCTAGTGGGAGGTGTCCCTGCCCATGGCAGGGGGTTAGAACCAGATGATCTTTAAGGTCCTTTCCAACCCAAACCATTCTATGAGTGTTTTGAACAGCTGAGCAGCTGTAAGGTAACTGTACGCAGACAGCAGCTGATCCCATTTCTTTGCTTGTGTCCTGGAAGTCATAGTGAAAAAAAAAAAAGTTATAAAAATGAAACTGAAAACAACTCTAAAAAGCTCCTGTGATAGTCTGGACAGCTGTCCAGGCACACTGTTAGAGTGACAGGATATTCAAGTGTCCATATAAGTGCACAATCTGCCCAATACTTACAACTCAGTAGAAAAACATAACAATGAAAGGCTAGTGTGTAGATCATGAACATGATTAATTACATTGTTAAGTAGGACAATTAAAGTAGAAAAAAAAATGCAAGAAAATAAGGTGCATATACTGGGAAGACTGCAAGAGAAAAGTACCCACTTCACTTTCTTAAAAGACTTTGATATTTGGACAGAATATTCAAGCATCACTGCTGATAGACAGTATGGGTTTGCAGCTGGTACAGCAGGCTCCTTCCCCCTGCGCTTTGGCTTGGTAGCTTTTATTGTTGATGGGCTGGACACCTCACCTACAAAAAAGCATGTGAAGGGGACTGTAAGGATGTTGATATACACTGCAAGATAATGTCCTTGAAAACTTAAGTTTCAAGTAAAATAAACTGAAAACTTTGATTTTCTTTAAGTAACAAACTAGGATTTAATTCCCAGGATTCTTGCAAATCAACATCACTGACTCATACCTTAACCAAAAAATCTTGCCCTTTGAGAAATTTTTGATATTTGCATTTTGGGAAGGACCATCTGCCAAGACAACAAACTTTAAATAATTAAATACAAAGTTACAGATCTCTTTCATTTAAGAAAAAAACCTCAAAAATATGAAATTAGTGAAAGCAAAACAGAATGAGGAGTGAAGCAAGTCACAGAATCACAGGGATTGGAAGGGACCTCTGGAGATCATCTA
>VYXH01002002.1:71427-93189 GCA_013397275.1 Burhinus bistriatus | reverse complement strand
ATGCACCCCAGGATGCCATTGGCCTTCTTGGCCACAAGGGCACATTGCTGGCTCATGGTCATCCTGTTGGCCACCAGGACTCCCAGGTCCCTTTCCACAGAGCTGCTTTCCAGCAGGTCAGCCCCTAACCTGTACTGGTGCATGGGGTTATTCCTCCCCAGGTGCAGTACCCTACACTTGCCCTTGTTGAACTTCATGAGGTTTCTCTCTGCCCAACTCTCCAGTCTGTCCAGGTCACGCTGAATGGCAGCACGGCCTTCCGGTCTGTTGGCCACCCCTCCCAGTTTTGTGTCATCAGCAAACTTGCTGATGGGACACTCTACCCCTTCATCCAGGTCATTGATGAATATGTTGCAACTACTAGTTGGGACTACTAGTCAGCCCCAACTACTAATGGCCGAGACATAGCACTTCTTTCTGCTGCACTATTAATCATTTAATTAATTACTGTTTAGTCTTTGGAATAGCTGGAATCACCTCTACCTCCCTGTGTGCCATGGTCCAGCAACGCCCAAATACTAATACCAAGCCCAGTGTGGCAGATTAGTGCTGCTCAGTCCTCAGGTAGAGATGGCAAGGAAAGCATGTGTCATGGATGGAGCCTTTGTTCCTTACCCAAACAGAGCAAGTCAAATGCCCAGAATCCGCTATCAGTTTAGAGTTTTTTCTATCATTATTTTTAACACTTGTTCCCTATAAATACATTCACAGGCACCATTTAAAAGTCATTTCTTTGTTCAAAAAATGGAACACAACAGCAGGAAGATATTATGCAGTAATGCACTAGGGCAAACTATATGTAAAGGAAGCCTGCCAAAAGTATTTTTTCCTCCTTTTCTGTAAGGCAGCAGATTTTCCTCTTAAGCTGTCTCACTTGAGGGCTTACATGAGTACACAGTAAAGAGACAGAAGTCTTCATTTTTTTCCCCACTCTTTCTGGCTGTCATTAGGTTCATTGCCACGACACCAAACCTCCTTTTACATTGCTTTGTGAATATGCAACTGTGTCACACACTTAAGGTCTGAGTGGCTAGGCACAGCATTCCAGCATTATTTCCATGGCTTTGAGCCCTGGCGCTCTTTGTGAGGAACAGAGACCTGACTACAGCACTGCAGAAGAAATTTCCCCTCTTCTTTCCCAGGGCTGTAACCATCAGAATCCACAAGTTTTACTTTGTGTCTCTTCCATATGTGGCTTTCCTTTCCAATTTACTACTCACGTAATAGAAGCATGGCCCTAAACTGAATACCTCAAGTCAGGTAAGGTAATGCAATACAATACAAATATAAGTTGTCTTTATCTTCCCAGGGCCACACAACGTATAAAAGGTTTGTATAGCTCCAGATGCCTATATTATTGAATTTAAAATAAAAACAGCATTATTTCTAGTTCTACTGGACAACTGACTTGATGTGATATATCCTCACAGGAAACACTATTTTTCAAAAAGAACATTTTCACTGCAGTCTTAAAAAGGAAAAATACCAAAAAACTACACTGATAAAAATCTGTTTTGAGACTCTGCAACGTAAACTAAGTTAGCACAGCAGGGCTTTCACTGTAATAATTTAACTTGTCAGTTCACATCACTGATTGACTTGAAGAATTCGTGGGGTTTAACTGATCAATATTATAAATGGTTTGGATGGCTCTGCAGGAATAGCCCAGTCTTAATTTGAGGTCAGTTCTTATTCCTTTCAAGTCTTGTTAGCGGGAGCCAACATCAATCCAGAGATGGGAGGACAAAAGCAGAAAGCTTTGTATCAACAGCAAGGCCAGCATGACAAAGTAAAAGAATGGCGTGTTCAGTTGAATTGTATGCATCCTACTGCAATCTCTTCCAGGTCTTTGGCAAGGAACAAAAAAGTGTATGGAATCACTGGCAATAAGGAGGAAGAGTCCTATTTTCTAGGAACCTTATTTTCTTTGGTTTGAATTGAAGATGAAAATCAACCACAGGTGTACCAGACCAGATTCTCAGCTGACACAAAAAGGCTTCATTCTAATGAATTCTGCAGAGAAGGCCAACTTCCATCAACTGAGCTGTTGAAACAACATATTTAAACAACTGTTGCCCTTCACTTTTCCTTTTCTCAAGCAGTTCCCTGAATGCCTGTCCCATCTCATGACTTTGTACAACATACTGCAGAGAAACAAGCCAATTTTGCATAAGATTACTACCACCAGGAGCAGCACAGCAACACCAGCTTTGGCACAGAGCCACTGACAAGCTCTGTCTCTACGTTCAGCCATGCAGACTTATCCCTGGAGTCCCAGCCTCATATGCTGAAAGGCAGTGCCACTTTAGGGAAGACAGAGCTACACAGACTGTGTGAACTGGGGCCCACTGCCCTGTTACCAGCTTAACAGTATTCTTCAGAAAAGGGGCAGTTTTGCCAAAAGTCTGGAGTAGTCCTTCTGAATATCGATTTATTTATCCAGTGTGCAAGAGACTGAAGAGTGCTGCTTTAGTCTTTCCTGTCTCCCTCCAAACGTCCACATTTAATCATTCCCAAAGGAAAGGAACTCCCCAGGCCAAAATGTCCAATGGCTTACAGAATGACTGAGCAGAATAGCAATATATGAACTTCGCTAAAATCAGTGAGAAAACTGAAGCTGTCAGGTAATTAGTGAATGTTCTTTTTCCTCAGCCTAAGATATCGGAAACACCTCCAGCTGGAAAAACTCTTCGAGCTAGAACTCATGGCCCACTGCCTTCAACCCACACCATGCAATCATCTTAACATGGAATCCAGGAAGGAAACCAACATACTACATAGTTGTGAATGCTGACTTGCAGGAAAAACTTACTACATAGCCAGACGAAGTAGCACCATGAGCTCCCAGGAATCAAGTTCAGATAGGGCCATCAGCCTGCAGACAGATTCTTCTGCAGCACAATAAAAATGGAAGAAACATGCAAAGCACTTCTATTTGAAGTTGGAGGCCAAGTCTGTAGGCTGAGCAGCTGTAAAAAAAGAACTGAACCTCATGAATTCAAAGACAAAAAACATTGTTATCTCCAGAGGGAGGCAGTGAAAAGCAAAAGTGCATGGCAGTGGACAACAAGTTAGAAAACTGAATGCATGCAACAATCTTCCCATTTTTCCCATTTACTTGCTTGTCAATTTATGTCAGACAAAAGATCTGCCTCACAGCTGAGACAGCTCCTCAGAGAAGATGTCCCAACCCTGATTAAAAGATAATTGAACAGGATGGAAAGAATGACTTCCATGGACTGTTATTCAGGTGCATAGGCAATATTAACTGATGGTTACAAAAGTGGCTGAGCCTCAAAGGAAGAGAGACTCCTTAAAAACATAACAGGGCATCAGCTGCAGCTACTCAAATCCAGCAGAATTTTGTAAGCATCATTGCATCAAAGCTCTTGATTTTCCAGTGCCCAAGACTGAGTTAAAGCCAAAGAAGCATTAAGTTTTATTTTTTCTTTAACTTTCATCATTCCGTACATAACAGAAGCACATTCAACATATGCTTCAGGTGCCTGCTTCCAGTTTCAACTATGATAGACCGTTTACTCTGTTTCATCTGTTGCAGACCAACTGTCAAGCTACAGAAGATTGCTGAAGCCAGTTCTGAAATATCACTTTGCCCAGCTAAATCAAACATCATTTGTTTTCTGAAGTAAGGCTGATGAAATCATTTTGATAATCAGAGTGGCTAGTGCTGTAAATGAGTAGTTTCAGTCCTTGACATTACATATGTGGCTTCATCCCACAACAGTATTCACAGGTCAAAGAGCATGTGATTTTTCAACTACACAAGGACAAAAACCCAAAGCGTACATCTTACAGGTGGTGCAGAAAGAACATACTGAGAAAGCCAGATCTTCACAACATTCGGATGGGTACCATTTTCATTCAGGTAAAAACCAATGCTTAGAACTTTGAACCATCGCTACATTCATATACTTAGAGATGCCAGTTCTTATTCTAAACTATTTTCCTTATTAACCTAATGTTTACATCTGACAATCTATTTCCTCTCTGTTTATCACCACAAAAGCCATCCCAATCACAGCTTATCCATACTGTACTCTCAGCCTCTGCTATCCATATCTGTACACAAACTCTTTTCTTTATGCAATAGATTCACAAAAATGTAGGTTATTCCCCCCTACCAAGTGTGTTAAGACACTTGCTCCAAATTTTGAACAAGGTATATTAACTCAGTGCCTCAGCTCTTCTTCTACCAATTCACACGCAATACAGGCATAATATGAAATGGACTGTCACTTAACCTTTTAGCAAAACTCGCAACAAGAAAAGTGGATGGGGACGTCATCATAAATCACTCACTATTCAGATGGAGAAAAAGGCATACAGTAACCTCATACACATCCACTTTTCAGGTGAAACAATTCTGTGAGACACATTTCTAACCGTTCACATAAATATAGGGCACCACAAAGTGTTTAACTTCTAGTTAACACCACAAAACACAAAAGTCATTAAAAAGCACCACTCAAAGCCAAGTTTTTGTAGTATTTTGCTCCCAAAGGAAAAGGCTTCTCCTGGTAAACAGCACTTCCCTCTGAAATTTATTTCCCCTGAACTGAACATTGCACTTAGAAAAGAAATCAGAATAGGATACCTGGGAGGAAGTTTTAACTTCTCAACATGAAAGCTCCTAGATACACAATTTAAGGCACAGAACCATGACTCCTAAGGTTTAGGCACCTTTATGGAAATAAGAACTTCCATATGGCCAATTTTCACTGGCTTACTTGGTTCAGAACTCCATTGTAGAAAGCCCCATCAACAGATACCTGCTGTGATGTCTTTTGTAATAGGGGAAAAAAGAATTGGCTTTTTCATTAGAAGTGTCCCATATCCATAGCTTTCATCCTGCTTTTTATTGTATCAGTACTAAAAAAATGACTCAAAGGAGACACATGGAAATGTAAAACAGCTGAGTATCTCCTGGCTAGTACTCCCAAAACTACAGGACAACTCTGATATTAAGAATGCTCACAGTTTAAAAGCAGTGTGATTATATGGATCGAGTGTAATCAAATCCCTGGCAGTACAATTTTCCTTCTGAACCACTTCAACCCCATACACTGCTTATTTTTCGCGATACTGTATTAACCATCAAGTACTAGTGTGTTCTGCCTGATATTCGCAGCTTTAGTCCTTACATGTAGCTAGCACTACTACATTCCTACACAATCACTAGCATGTATGAAGGACTCATTCATGCAGGTGTTAATATTTACCCTATCATCTCCACATAACAGTGCTGAGGTATCGTTTTACCCTAGTTTTACTCACTGTTAATACTGTTTCCATTAATTCCTTTTCCATGAGCAATATATCTTTTGCAAGTTCCTATTCAGCACATTGTCGTGGTTTGGGCCAGATTGGCCCAATCCGGTGGAACGACAGATACTCGCTCTCTCTTGCTCTGCTCCCGAAGGGAGGCAAGAGAGAGAGAGAAAAAGAGAGACTTAAGAGTTTAGAAGGAACTAAACTACTTTAATGAAATATTAATAATAAAATAATAAAAAGAAAAATAATGAAATATATACAAAACCGTATCAAGCTCCCAGGATGACAATCACGTCACCAGCAGGCGCTGGGGAAGTCCCAGACTGGACTCAGTGATGGACGGGAACTGGATTCCGGATCTGGATTCAGGATCGGGATCAAAGGCAGACGCAGAGACAGAGTCCTCCTTGGACGCCGGCCATTGAAGAAAGAGAGCTGACCCTTTGACTCCTCAGCTTTTATACTGAGCATGAGGCAGATGGGATGGAATACCCCGTTGGTCAGTTTTGGGTCACCTGTCCTGTCTGCTCCTCCCCACAGGTGTGACCCCTCTACGCTTTTCCGTTTCCAACCCTCCAACGGGGCAAGTAACAAAGTTGGCTGGCCTTGGGTGTTACAGCAATAAGTATAAGCAAGAGCCTCTCTGCATACCGTTCCTTGGCATCAACTATAAATATGGGTCTTATCACCCTGAGAGCGAACAGTTTTCTGCACAGCATGCTGGTAATTTCAGCAGTCAGAAGAGGCCTAGCTAAAAAGTAAAGTTACTGAACAAAATTAGTCCTATTTTACCTCAAACCAGGACACACATTGTCCTTAAAATCATAAAACAGAAAAGGTAACAAATCAATAGCATCTAATCTAAGTATGTGCTTTTCATTAAAGGGAAATGAACTAGTTAGCAGCCGTCTAGTTTTAGATACACTATCAAACATGTCTAAACAGAGTTTACCTTTCAATACGGTAAACTAGACCAAATATAACACTTCAAAAAAATATGATAGTACAAAAATAAAAATTCCATTCATTAAGTTCTATGGCATAATCTGAAAATAAAATAGTTCTGCAGATAATTACCAAATTTCCATATTTATAAGAAGATGGCACATATGGGGATAATAGCACAAAACCAGATGATCTTTAAGGTCCTTTATGGAAATTCAGAAATTATTGGAGTTATCTGTTATAAATCAACCTTCTCATTTTTTGCTGATGGAAATGCCATTTATGCACTATATTAAATTCCAAAATTCCTAATGCAACTCCCCTTTACTTTGATAAATCAGTGTAATGGTTGTCATGCTTATCCTCAATTTTGGCAGGAGCTCTGCTCTTAGATGAAAATGGGTCAAACCAATACTTGGTGCAATACCACTAAATGTTTTGGAATTAGAGCGGGGAAGGATTTGCTCTCACAACCTTGTTATTGCTTAGTTCAACAGCCCAGAACAGATGCTGTACACCCATGAGATAGCTGCGTTATTCACTTAAACTGACCAAAGCATGCTATGGGATTCTGAGGCAAAATTTCCTGTTCTTACGGTGCAGGAACAACTCAGTGGAAACTGTCAAGAACAAGAGATTTTTCAAGGATTTGTTTTTATAAAAAGGACTGCACATTGCTTGAGATTCAGGGTGATGCTAGCCTATCCTCTTCCATAGATAAGTGCAATAGATGTTTTCTTGTGGAGCAGAAGAGCTCTGTCTGTCACTTACCTAGCCACCAGTTTGGAGATGTTGAAATCACAGTACATTTTCAAGTGTTGGCACCCTAAAGACATTCTTCCTCTTTCCCAAAAATGGTTACACAGTTCTGCAACACGTCTAGAAAACATGGTAGATGACCTTAGATAATAGCTTATGCCAGGACCTAACGGGTCCCCTGCTTGTCAATGAACTTAATGCAAAAAGTTCTCTTTAACAGAAAGGGTAATTGTTATTTTGATGCTTAGTGTCGCTCTGCCCGTTTCTTCACGTATAGAGCTTTTGCTTTCTCCAAATGAAAATCAGAATCTACCTGGCTCAGTGATTTGCTGCTCTAAATCAAGGTGGATACTCAGCCTATTGACATCATGCTTGTATTTAGCTATTCATAAGGTAAACCACAGATAGGTCAACAAAAAACTCAAATGTGTTCAGGCTTCCTAGTGGGGTTTCACATACATGGAACAACATATCTCCCAAAATGATGCTAATTTAATCAAATGGTGGAAGAGAACCCCGTCAGGCCTTTTTCAGGTACCACCTGCTTGTTGCACAGCCTGTAAGGAGTCAGTTGGCTGGACTAGCATCACAGAAACACTGCACTGTTGGAAACAGCAGCAGCCAAATGTGAGCACTAATGCCCTTCCCCATTTTTCTGTAGCACTAATTCACACATAAAAGGTGAAATGCTGAAGTTGCATTCATCAACATCAGCTCCACAAACCTGTCTCTATGGGGGACTTTTTCACCCTGAAAAAGTCAAATAACACCCTGCTACTTAGCAGTAGGGCCTTGGTAAGCACAAGTGAGGAAAGATGCCTCTCATCGGTTATGAGGATAGTTTTATTCTTCCCAGTGGGCCAACTTGGAAAAAATTTGACTTTTATCCTATGCATTATTAAGTTCTCAGTGCATGCCAAGGTCTTTACAGGACCCTCAGTCTACCTGCTCAGAAACAGAGCTCTTCCATCAACATTTCCTTCTCCTTCCAGAGTCCACAGTGTCTTCTGCATAGTCCCCACAACACAGAGCAGGCAGATGGGACAGAAGGCCTGAGAGTGCTTTACAGCGTTGTGCAAATACATTCTCCTAACCAAATCAGTTCCACAGGTGAGGCTGCAAACAGTCCCAAAGCCCAACCAGCCACATGCTTGTCACTACTTTATACCTAGGTCAATTTATAATCCCATGAGTACCCTTTATACTCTTCCTTTTCACTCTGGGTGTGTTTTGACTGTGTGACTTCACGAGTTCAACCATTACCTTTCCCCAAAGTCACTTGAAATGCTTTTAAAGCAATGTTCACATTTGGAGAACAGAAGATTTAGAAAACCACTCATGCACAGGTTAATGGGGAGCCATAAGCCCTGCTGATACTGCCTGCTCACCATGCTGCTCTGCATCCTGAGCCAGAGAGAACCCTCAGCCATGATTAACGTGGCTTTGCCCCCTACCACAGCACTCTACAGAAAAGCATATGCCAGACCTTAAGGGTCAAACAGAAAAAATTGCAGGATGATGACATGAATAATTCGTTTCAGTAATTTAGTAACATTGGTTTGTTGTTATTATCGCTACAAACTCCTTTCATATTTACAACTGTGATCTTTTTAACATCTGAATAATTTATATCCAGTGATCAGTGATGCGTGTGTCAGAGGAAATCAGCAAAATTAGCCCTCTAGTGTTCTCTGACTTTAAGAGAACATATTTTCCTATCCAATTATATTGTTTCTCTGTGGTTTGCATTTTGAATAAACAGAATTACCATGCCAGGAGATTCTGAATGGAAGTA
This sequence comes from Burhinus bistriatus, assembly GCA_013397275.1. Classification (NCBI taxonomy): domain Eukaryota; kingdom Metazoa; phylum Chordata; class Aves; order Charadriiformes; family Burhinidae; genus Burhinus; species Burhinus bistriatus. The sequence goes on along the minus strand of VYXH01002002.1, from coordinate 84,398 downwards.
GCAAGATGATCTGCACTTGTAGCCGTAAAGACACCCCCAGAAGACATGCCAATAGATTCCACCTTCTTTTCAAGAATCCAGAAAATGTCAAGAAGATGCGAATTGTATTTTTCACCAGGGTACTAATTCACACTGTGCTGCAGTTTCAATAAAAAACAAAATACCAGAGACTTTGCCTGTACACACAACAGCTCTTAAGCATATTATACAATAAACTGAAAAAAGAGAAAGAGCTAAGGAAGAAACTTACACCTTGTGATACTCACTTTAACTGTATGCAGCCATTATAGGGATCCCAAAGAAGAATTTCAAGGGAAGGCTTGTAACTTCACAGATCCCAGAATAGGAGGTGTTCTATGAAAACTGCAAGATAAACCAATAGACAGACGGGAGATTGGTAGCAATAAAACTGAAAAAAGTAGAAGATTTGGGAAGGTAAGTTTTATAAAAGGGCTTTAAAGCCTGGGGCAAGTACCAAACGATGTTTCACGAGCCATCCTGTGGGCTGACATCCTCCTACAAACTCTTAGGCAAAGATGAATATGCCCTGAAGATTGCAATACACATTCCGAAGACTTCCAAGTGACTGCAATCAACAAGTCCAATAGAGTTTGGAGACAAGATAACAGATATCAGTGATTTCAGTTTAACATGAGGCACGTCTGACAGACTCACTTTTGCACAGGAAAGGTGATCTACCAAAAGAGGGGCTAGTTTAATCAAGATGCAGTCACGGCAAGCAAGGCTGGAGGGGATCTTTTCTTAAGAAATGGCAATATCTGAAACAAAGTTGACAGCAACATGCTGAAAGGACTCAGCAAAAATGCCTATTCCAGCCTAGAGCTGTAATATTAAGGCTTCCACTAAACAGCTCAAATACAGTGTGTGCAATGCATTACAATTCAGCTCCAGCAAGATCAAGATAGGCACAAACTGACCTCCAGGGAACTCTTGCAGGCACAGTGCCTCAGACAAGGTCCTGCCGACCAAGTGACAGATCTGAGTTAGTGCTAATCCCCTCCTCTCAGGAAAGGCAGAGACAGGGACAACAGTTGCACTGGCCAGGACCAGGCTCCCCTCAAAGTCAAGATGAAGCATAAAACTGCCTTTTGACTTGACCCTCACAGATATTCCTAGAGTCTCTTCCTTTCTGCTAGGCTTAGGTCAAACCTCAGTTGCACATTCTGGAAGGCACTCACCCAGTTAACGTTGGACTGCTTTGAAACAGCAATGCATTATGAAAAGGCCAATCCAGTTCCTATGAGAACAATTTCCAGAGACTAACAAGCTGGAGAAGGTGCTCTCAAAAATTCCTTATACAGATATATTAGAGGAAGGATTAAGGTATGATCCTGCTACATTTGCAAAGCAGGAGACTTCTAGCATATTGCAAAGAAAGTAGATTAAGGCACTTATGCTTAAACAGGTGAGAATCAGGAGAAAATACGCTGATCCTACACAATCTCTAATATAACAAATAGAAAAGCAACATACAAGATGTGTGGCCTAACAGCTGCAGTACTTTGAGCTGCCAGAGCCAAAACTTATAGAATATTCCTTTTGCTGATTGAAATCTGTAAAACACACTTCAACATCTGTTAGAACAAGATGCTTGTTTACCACATTCGCCTACAAAATGGAATGATGTTTCTTACCTAATGTACTGAAGAATTTTTAGATGAAAGAGGGATGTTTATGAGATCCATGCAGGGTATAATTGAAAGAATATTTCCGGATAAAGATACCATATGTTTTGTATTTCCATTGAACCTATAAATATATCTATAACAGTTTGGGGCCATAAATACCATGATTGGGAAGAGTTTTATGCATTTGCTTAAGGCTTTTATTACTTTCAATTATCAGTTTGCTAACAGCATCTCATTTTCCTCCCACTACATAGCAGTATTCCCAAGGATAAATTCTGAGATGTCAATAAGATCACTGAAATGTGTACAGAACTGAGCAGTGCTGGGGCTCATGAAACAATCTGGCTTCCACAGGGCACAGGCAGTAATTCTTCCCCCAACCCTGTCATGTGCTCTCTACAGTATGTGACCAGCAAGATTTATTTGCTGCCTCAGTTGCAGGGTGTGATGGGGAAAACCTTAAAAATGCAAACCTCCAGAAGTCCCAGCTGCACAGCAGACCTATGTAATGTAATTCTTCCTGCGCAGCACATTAGCCGGAATAGTGGAATGTGAGCATAGAGAAAGAAATCTAAGCTCCTAGAGAGACAGAAATGATGATATCTGGCAGCAGACCACACAAGAAACTCTTATTGGCTTTATAGAAAATAATAAAATAAAAAACATATAGAAGTGTTTTCCAGATCCTACCATTCGAAGAAATTTCCCCCCCCACTGCTATAAACAGTGGAAACCGCCAGCATTTTAGGGAAAGATCCCATTTTCACCACCTTTTTTTTTTTTTTTTTTTTTTTTTTTTTTAATATANNNTTTTTAATTACGGTAGTAGAAGAGTTCTGTTTGCCCTTATTTTAAGAAAAAACTATTTTACTGTCAGTCTTGTTAAAATCTGACTTGTACATTACCTTTCCATTCCCTCAGAAAGATATGGTCATAAGAAAAAGGAACCTTTTCAGCCTTTGCTTATTGCTTTTTCAGCTTAACTTACAACAAGATGGTTTTATTTCACTGATGTTTCATGTAGCTAAAAAATTAGAGAATGTCTCTGCACAATTAATACATGCATGACAATTTATATGTCCACTGTGCCAATAATGTTATTCAAACGTGTGAACATTAAAACAGAGTTTAAAAGTTGAAGAATTCAACAATATGCATCTGCCCAATACAGAAGCTATTGAAGTCAGCTGAAAGAGTGCACAGTTGCGTGCTTCACTGAAATTTTACTAATCCACTATAATTTGAAGTCCTGCTGATCTCTCCATTTTGCACAAAGATGACCACATGGCCCAGACCTTTACCAGATGAAAACGAAAAGCGTACTGTGGCACTCCACCAGCTGAGAGCTTTTGGTGGTGTCAAGACCTCCACCAGTCTGGAAAACAACACTTTGTTCCTGAACAGTTTCATGATCAGAATTTTACAGTTATTTTCTTTAAGCTATGCAGGGGAAAAAACCAAAAGGTAGGAAAAACTATATTTCTGGAACTTAAGTCCAAATTCAACAAAACACTTCAGCCAAAATCAATGGCAAGTGAGGAATTTAAATAAGATTCAGAGCTTAAGAACAAAATTCTCTTAGCCTGTGTCCTGCAGTACCAGTTTAAGTATTCAGAAATTCAAGACTGAATACACAAGCTCATTTCCCAGACGGTGCAAAACTATGTGCAATTTTTTTAAAAAAAAAATTCTTCAGTAATTTGTTTATTTCAGGTCATAGTATAGGACTATAACAGGGATAAAACAATTTATACACATGTGCGTTCCTAATATAACAGTTATTCAACATCTACTTGTTAAAGACAAATCCTGCCACCATTGCTCAGACAAAACAGCAACTTTGTAAGTAGCTCTTGATTTACTACTGCTCAAAGTACTACTGATCATGAGGACACCATATTTTCATCTCACGACTTTAATTAGACTTTTATCAAATGTTTAGGTCCCATTGAACAGAGCTCCCATACAATCTGAGTTTTGCAGGGTTATGATGCCACTGCCAAGTAATAACCAGAATCTTAGCCTAGGGTGTCCATCTTTCTGGAGTCCACAGGAGCTATTAAAGCAAGACAAACGCCAGTGCAGTGTTTTGAAGAGGACTGCAAAGTCACCTCAATAGAGAAATAGTACCTCTTTTAGGACAGAACTCTTGTCTCACTAACTTACAAGAGATTTACAGTTACTGCATAAAAAGCAGAAAAAGCCCTTTGGAATAGTGATTTTCCAGGACAGCCAAAGTTTCCTAGGAAAAATCAAATGTACTAAACTGACCTAATAGCAGCAAATTAGAACTGGGTTATTGCTGAGCTCAGCCAAGAGCTCACTGGGACACAGGAGCAGCTGCTGAATCTCTACACCTTCTGACTCACAGCTTCCAAGAAATTAGAAGATCTGCAAGGTCTAGAAAACACTCCCATTCACAGACAGGAAAGGTAATCCCCACAGCAGACCAGGTCCTACAACTTTCAGTGAGCCAAGATCCTCTACTCCTCTAAGCTCCAGCAGACCAAATAGCCATCATATAGGTAAATTAGCACTTCTGAAAAAGAGCCAAGGAGGACAGTCACACAAAGGGTGAGGAAGAGAGGCAAGAAGTGTAAATGGGCTGTGCTTATGGGCTGTGCTTTATCTTGTTAGATGCGTACCTATGGCGCTACAGGCCCAGACAGAGACACATGTACAGAATTGACTTAATGTGAAAAATTCAAGAGACCAAAGCTGGCATAGAAGACTGTGGATGCACACAGGTTAGAAAACAGACTCCTCACAGATCTCAGGCTAAAATGCTGTTACTCTTGGTCTCTTTCCACAGCTGAACACAATTCCGGAACTACCTGCAGCAGTGGCAAAGCAATGGGTTTTTCCCATTTGCTAACTGTTCACTTCGTGTGACTGCTGCATCAAAACCAGATGGAGACTATTTGCACCCACAGGAAAGAACGACACCAACACAGACTCACAAAAAGCCCTGCCTAAATGAGGTGTCTCTGACATTTTTCCAGTGGCCCAGACCAAACTGGAGAGTTACGAAGAACACAAGTGACAGCCCTGTTGCCTAACAAATAGATTTCAGGGGACTGGAAACCACTAAAAGCAGCTAGATATTCTGGACATGTGTGTGACAGCTGCCTTAGCTAAACATCATTCCACTCAACTTCCCTGTACAAGCTTGCATACAGGCTAAAACTAGCAGGATCTTTTTAATTCACAGACAGTTCTGAAGAAGAAATGAGTCCTGGACACCTACAGCCAGGCAGAGCTCACACAAAGGTTAAGGTCTAATGCAGCTCTGAGCCACTGATCTGATTTCTGTATTTTGGTTTCCAGACATATTATCAAAGAGTTTTTATACTCTGCTTATATTAAGTCCAGCTCAAGGTATTACAGTCTTTTGAAGTAGGCTGTTTCAGTGTAATAATTCAGAACATTTTTCTCTCAATGCTAGAGCTACTTCATGTAACTCATCTGCCATGTTTTCCTCCAGTATATTTTCTAAGCTTTTTTTTTTTTTCCCATCAGTTGTTGCAGTCCCTTATCATAAGGCCCTGACTTCATACCATTATATTATGCACAAAACTTATAGCTCCTCTATGCTCAAAGGACACAAGCAATACTACACACTTGATCAGCATCTATGCATGGATATAACCACCTTATATAAAAGAAACTCAAGTCAACATTAATCAAACTCTATAAACTCCTGTCAACTGCTGATGATCCAGTGTTTATCAAGGACTGGTCCTTTTAAGCAAAAGTAGGTGATTAAGAAGAAAGCTAACAGCCTACGTCTTTAGACCCTTAAAGGAACCCCAAATGATTCTGCATCCCAGAAACCAAGTGCCACGCACTGCAGAGGACTATGAATTAGCCAGGTGCAGAGCAGTAACAATTCAACAGGACAAAAAGGAAGTCTGTGTAGAAAGCTACAAAGTCACAACAGAGAAAAAAACTAAAAGAAATTACACTCACATGCTGTTATAACCATCTATCCCTTACAGTTCAAAAATACCTTTTTTTTTTTTTTGTGGATTACTAATTGGATAAAAAATATAAAATAAACTCAAAGCCATTTCCCTTCATATCAATGTTGGGCAACAGCCAGACACACACACACACTCCCTAGAACCCTCCCCACTATGGTAAGGGGATAAAGAGCACAGTTATTTCCTTTCAAAATGGCATGGCAGACGGGAAGGGAGGCAGCCTGGGTACTGCACAGATTAGCTAGTTTTCTGCTCAGTAGTGGTATCACGTAGGTTTGCTACTTTCGCTTTTCTAAGCTGATGAAGCTACTGAATAACTGGTATATTAGGAACACACATACATAGACTGTTTTATCCCTGTTACAAGTGGATATTCTCCTTCTCAATAAGGAAAAGGTGGCCTAACTCATCTTCAAGATTTGCTACAAAGTGAGCTATCTAGTACAAGCTATTCCCTGAGTAGAGGTCTACCAATCAATGCATATCATAACAGAAGGATCAACAGCAGACTTCTTTTTGTCTTCCAGGCATGTCAAGTTCATTTTTTTTAATGTTTTTTTTCCTTCCCAAAAACATTTGTTAGTTGGACCTCTACATGTGCTACATAGAGTCTTTTTTACCAGATATCATCTGGGAAATAAAGATGTCATCTTCTACACGTAAAATGCAGAGAAACTTCTAAAGCATCAGCAATCCAGTTTACAACTGTTTCGTGGACTGGTTAAGGCAGGGGTTCTATAAACCTATGCTCATATATCATTAAATGCTTAGTGTGTACAGGATTGGTGTATGTAGAGAGTATACCTCTGCAGTCACTTGTCCCAGGACAGATTAGCAGTGGCATGTGCGTGCAAGAGTTGAGCCTGGAACTTCCATCTCAAAATTTTATCTTCACTTCTCAAGCTCAAAAAAAGAATATCAATCTCTGAATCAAAAATCATAGAAGTTTGTAGAACCTTGACATCTCAAGGAGCCATTAGAAAAAGAACAGATATGTTGTGTGCACAAAGGTTACTCTCTCTGTCTGGCTAAATAGGGCTAGTTTAGTTTTCCTTAGACTGCTACTCTCACAAAGCTGCAATTACATTCCAGAGCTATGTAGTAATTGTTGTATTTCCCTTGATGTAGAGATCATATCATGCTCCGAAAAACAAACTGGGCATTCAAACTCACGAAGAGCTCTACCTCTCTTTACAATGAGCTGTACCAAAAAAAGAAGCTCATTCTATTGCTCTGAGCCAAAAGCTGAGGGCAACCAAATGGCTCAAACATCTGTTCAATGCATGATACAACACAAAAGGCCCCAGCAGCTTCAGTGAACAGTGCAAGACTACATAAATGTTACTGGGCTTACATATTGTTTTCAGGGCTCCACAGGCAGCACAGACTGATGCAGAAACTTCCAGAAGAGGAGTATATACTCCAGTTTGCACCTGTGGATCCCATTCCATCCCACTGAAGTCAAGGCAAGTCTTGCTAGGAATTCTGTGTGTGCTGGATTCAACCTAGCAAATGCAGCCTTATTAAGGATGATTTCACTGAACTGGTAATAACCTAACCTTGAGGTCACAGAGAAAATGAGTCTCTATGGCTGAATGACAGCAACTAAGTCTTTATTTTTAAAAAGCCAGCATCTTTCTTTTAAACGCCTTACTGGAATTTGTTAACCTGGAGGGCAGATTCGATGTGTTTTTCCATGGAGAAAAATGAAAACCAGTTCTGAAAACAGGACTTGGTTATCAAATCAGAGAATGGTTGAGGTTGGAAGGGACCTCTGGAGATCAGTAAAAGTAGAACTGAATTGGGAGGTTAGGACATTGACCCCTGTGGCCATGCCAGTGCTGTAGAGCAGCTTCCGCACTGGGACAGCACACTGTTGGCTCACTCTGACTTTGTAGCAGTAGTGTTCTACACAGTAATCTAGGGCAGAACTAGGTAGGCTGAAGGTGAAGGGAAATTGTAGACCACTCAAACAACCCTTGCCAAATGTAGTTTGAAGGAGGAGGAGCCAGTGTGAAGGCCAGATTATCAGTCAGATACGGGCATTTGGACCTCAAAACAAGGAGTCTCAATATACAGCTACCACTCAGGAAACAGTGCCTTCAGTGTTGTCTGGCAGAACAATGACAGAATTTGTCACGTGCTTTCTTTTAACAGGAGGACTGCATTACTGAGAACGCTTTGGTATCGTGTGATTACAGTCAGTTGGAATAGTTATCCCTTCATTTTCACTGACTCCCTCACATCCCTCCTTAGAAATGACATTGGAGAGAAGCCGAACAGGAAATAGGATTTCCAGATCTGCCAAAATCTCATTTCATTAGCTTGGATATTGAGAAAACCCACCAGTGTTGTTTTTCTTGAAGCTGTTACACAGTTCATACACAAAAATTTATATACCACTTAAAATAGGTGCAAAACTGCCAGCAACAGGAGAATGGCTGTTTCCCATATACATTCTTTGTGCTAAATCCAAAGTGCACATATTTTCCAGGACATATTATTTCTATTCATCACTGTGCGAGACTTGACATTGCAATGACTTAGTATTGCAATTGCCTCAGTGGGATGCTAGCCCAGGGGCACGTTACCATATTGTGACCTGTTATACCAGGTTAATACTCTGGAAAGAGTTTGTTCCTGTAAAAACATCAGAACAAAGATCAAACTCTAATGGTTATTTGCTGCAATTAGACTGGAGATGGAATGGGCCTAGAAAATTCTGAGGCCTGAGACAGAAAAGGAAAAAGTATTTTCGAGAATTCTTCTGAATCGTTGTTGCATGCCAATTTTGGCTTCAGTGTGCACGGCTTCCAAAACAGTCCTCCTTTAAGAACAGTATTTATGGAAGTTATGAAAGCACTAATTCAACAGTACAGCTTCCGAATACATCACTGACCCCCTTGCAAGAGTTTTGCAGAACTAACTTACTCCTTTAAAGAGCTGGATGAAAGAGCTCTTAAGAGGTGAAAAAACTTGAGCTTTAAAACATATTGAATTTAGAATGCACTTTTCCATTCCTCCGCTTTCCATCTGTGGATCAGAAAGCTTCATGAGCAGAGGGGTTTTTTTAGCAGAATTTAGCTGTCTACCAACTACCATCTTGGAATCACAACCAGTTGTACACTATATTGTAAGTAATTACATAGAGAGTACAATGGCAAATAGATGGTCAGGATAGTAAAAGAACAAGCAGAAGTTCCATAACTGTTTGAAAAAGATTGCTTTCTTTAATTACAGTACTGCAAATAAGAAAGGATGCTTATCTTTTCCCATTTAAATCTGGAGCTCCTCATACAACCTTTTTTAGTGCAGTATAATATTACTTTTTAATGGCCAATACCTCTTTACTGCCTCTAGTGAAGATACAGTTCTGGTACTGAATATAAATTTAGGAAGGCATATAAGAGATACTACCCAATTCAGTTAATGCTCTAAAAATTGGGATTGACTGACAAGTGAAACTTCCCTTTGACCCATTTTTCCCCAAGATTTGCTCAGTACTAAATACTTTGACACAGGAAGTCATTAGCTCTAATGAGTTCATCACTATGGCAGCTAAGAACAAAGTATTTAATTAGGGAGTAGACTTTAGCTGTTCCATATGGCTTTTAGGCCTTAGACCAAGAAACAGACAATACTAACAGTCACGACCAGTAGACAAATTAAAATACTTCCTCTTAGCTGAAAGTAAAGCTATCTGATTTTCAAAGGCTTTTCTTTTGAGAAACTTAGGTAACCAATTCAGAAGTCTGAGGAAAAAACCCAAACATCTAGAGTCTGAACACTCAAGACTTAAGGTACAGAGACACCATGCCAGGATGTACATAATACACTGAGATAAGCAGGCTTACACCAACAGACCAGTATCTTCCCTATGCTAGCAATCCGCCTACAAGCATGCAAAGATCTGGCTTTGCAAGAGCAATTTTATGGAGCAGCCCCAAAACTAGCCAGGGAGGGACAGACAAATGCAAAGCTTACTGCTACCAAGTCTGTCATCTGACCAAATGCAACATCTTGTGTCTCTGAAGAGCTAAAGGTAAGCTAGCAATACATTCAATAATTTGAATGTTCAGTGAATAGACGACTATCACATTTCTAATATTTCAGAAAAGCTAAGCTAGAAGTGTTCTAATCAAGAAATGTTTCTAGCAGTATAAATGCAAACATCCTAGGAAAGAGAAGAGTACCTCAGCCTAACGCAGGATAGCAGGGGAGAGGAAAGCAGCCAGGTTCCACTGTTCCCAACTTCAGAAACATGATTCTTCTTTAGCTCATTTGTCTTTCCAGAAACGTACCGGCCAAGGAACAGAGTCAGATTGCGCTAGTGGCAACCACTCAGCTTTCATAGAAATAGCTGGTTGCCAGTGCAAATAAAGAACCGAGCTGCAGCTGGGAACACAGTTGTACTAGTTTTTCTTTTCACAACACATTTTTCACTTTTACAGAACATTTAACAATCTCAAGGCTTTCATTACCCTTACTAATTTCAATCTCCCTTGGAGATTGCAACTCACTGTCTGAGAAACAGTGGGAAAAGTGAAGAGAAAATTTGAAATACAAAGTTAGAGAAGAGAAAAATGGAAGTTCCACCCTGAATTAAAGGGGAGATGATGCAGCCACACAGAAGCACTGAGCAAGAAGCAGCTGAGATTGCCGGGCCTTACAATAGCGCTGAAGTCCACTGTGAAAGGCAACAACAAAAATAAGCACTACCACATCATATTCTTCACTTCCAAGGTCCAAGATAAGTCTTGGAGAAATCCTAAGCAAACAGTAGGAAGAAAGACTAATATCAAATACATTCTAAATGGCTTTTTTTTTTCTCTTGCACAGGTTTCCAATTGCATAAAAGTATTTTGCTAGAAATTTTTTTAGAGTTTATTCGGCGTTTAAGGTGAAACCAAGAAATTGTTATTAATTTAAGAGTTGTTCTTCCTTTGGAGATGGAAACAAAGAAAACCACATACCTTCATGTGCTTGGAATCCAGAACCAACAGAAGAATATCAGTAAATGTATTTTTTCACATCAAAATACAAAACCAGCACTTTAGGACTAAAATTATCAATTGCCAAATCCTGGGAGAGACGGTAAGAGAAGCCATGCCTTGGACAACATTGTGCTTCATTCAACAGTGTGACTGGCTTTAACAGATTTCTATTGTTGATGCTGAAGATAAAGCTGTAGTAGTTTCTTCTCAATAACTAGAGGTCACCAATAGACTTAGGGATTTAGCACTGACTTCTGAATATGCAAGCTGAAGAACTTTTAGAGAGACTTGGTCAAGCAGAAGTTTTAAATGAAATATCGCAATCATAGCTCCATCTATCGTGTAAATTACAGGGGAGTCAAACTATGTATAAATACAACAGTGAAGAGTTAAGGATGTTTGCCTTGCTTTGTAACACACCACTGTATCTGAAAGTATTATTTAATCTATTAAACAGCTGGCTCGGGTGCAAAGGAGAACAGTTTCTCTGTTTTCTTGGATGACACTACACCTCCCACTTCAGTGATTCATTCCTCAGCCTTGAGGGAAGAAGCCTTCTCTCCCGGCTTATAAACAGATTTGTGAAGTATTTGGCAATACTGGTGATCTCTGCTCAAAATTCCTTCCCTTGTCCTGCTTCCTCCTCAACTCAGACGAGCTCTTAGAAATATCAGTAGCCAACCATAGATATTTTTATTATTGTTTATAACTTTGTTGGGAAATAGCTTTTTTCAGTACTTAAAAGATTTGGGAAAAGGCCACAGGTTTAAACTGTGCCTGTTCAAGAGCTAAGTGTGTTTTCTGTGTTTTCCACATTATCTGCCAGTCCAGGAATTCACTGGTATAAATATCTCATTAGTGCCAGTGAAAAACTCAGTCACAAGATTTTCACCACAAATTACAGGAAAGTAGCATTTTTAAAGCACTATTTTTTGAAATTCAGATGCTAGACTAAAAGTGCTTTTTAATGGCATATTTACATACTTGATGCTAAAATAAGAACTAGCCAAAACATCTGCATTTTTAATGAAAAAATAATGATTGACCCAGTTTTTAATCTCACAATCTGGTTAAAACCTTCATTCTTTTCAAAGAACACTGTGCTTTCTGAAGTTTTTTAAATTTACATTCAATTTGGTTGGCTATTTTTCCTCTCCTTTTTGGCAGTCTTCCCTTTCCACTGTTTAAAAGAAACTGGATGATGTGATAAATGCAAAAACCCCCCAAAAATTTCAACCTGAAATTCACTTGAAAGATTTATCAAAGATTTTGCAAAAATAAATGGTTTATAACCACTTTGATAAGATATTTTAAGATGTTTCCTCTATATATACTTATACATGCACACACACTATATATAGTACAGAACATATGTTTGAAGGTAGCTCATTTTCATAGCTCCATCTCTGTAGTACCATCTTCAAAACTGCACTGTATCACCACTGAAAACCACAGCACTATATCCAAGAACACAGAATTCTTGAATAGTGAACACCGAAACCAAGCATCAGAGACATTAGTGCTCTCTTGGACAGTTCTTCCCTACTGCTAATAGACATACTTTCATCCTGACCATCTAAATAAGTGAAAGATTTCCAGGAGCAGCTATTCCAGAGAATACAAAGAACTTCACTCTATGTTTACCAGTTAATTTGCTCTGAAGGTAGTTTCTCGCCTTAAAGAGCTTTGCAGAGGAAGTGAGTTTAAGATTCTACTTTGTTTTGGATCATAGAGTCATAGAATGGTTTGAGTTGGACGGGACCTTAAATATCATCTAGTTCCAACCCCCCTGCCATGGGCAGGGACACCTCCCACTTGACTAGGATGACACACTTTAGTCTTTCTCTGCAAACAGAAGCATGACACCAATGGCAGGAATACAAATGTCACAGGTTCTTTCTTGAATCAGATACAGGGAGCACCTGGAGAAGCTAATAAAGGCAGAGATTGCAGTATCAGCACTGTCAGGGACTAGATTTCTGCTGCTTTAGAGCCTGTTTCAAGTTTCTTCGTAGGAAGCAATATTTATCATGGAATCACAGAATTTTTAGAGTTGGAAGGGACCTCTAGAGATCAGCTAGTCCAACTCCCCTGCTAAAGCAGGAATGCCTACAGCGCATTGCTAAAGCAGGAATGTCTACAGCACATTACTCAGGACTGCATCCAGGCAGGTCTTGAAAATCTCCAGAGAAGGGGACTCCACAACCTCCCTGGGCAGCCTGTTCCAGTGCTCGGTCACCCTAACCATAAAGAAGTTTTTCCTTACGTTTGAATGGAACTTCCTGTGTTCCAACTTGTGCCCGTTGCCCCTCGTCCTGTCACTGGGAACCACTGAAAAGAGTCTG
>VYXH01002002.1:44111-69560 GCA_013397275.1 Burhinus bistriatus | reverse complement strand
AAAAAAAAAAAAATCTGAACAGGACAGTGGAGGCCTGCCTCTGTGACATCTATAGTCAACCTTTACATATACAACACATGGACAGACAGTAAAACCAAACACTTCAGTACAAACATGCACTTTGAATATTTAATTCATACAACTTTAGTGTTTTTCCCCTAGATGCCTAAGTTGGAAGGAGATCAGGAAGGTATTGCATGGCTGAGCAGGAACTGCAGCCCATACTGACAGAGAGAGCTGCTCCTTGCAGTCTCACAATGTATGCCTTTCCAGAGGGGAGGAAAATAGGGCACTGTTCCCTCTAAGCAGACTATGTTTATAGTGCATGAAATTAAAACATAGACATTGTCCTTCCTTCATTTGGAAATTTTCTCAGCCTCAGGAGGAACTATATAGTCATCAGCCAAAATTGTGTAATAGCATGACCTGTTCTTAACTTGCTAAATTTAAAATATAAATGCTTGCTTAAAGTATTTGCTTAGATCATTTAGCATCTTCCTGTTATGACAGTTGCTTGCTATGACTCAAATTACTCTCTATCTTCTGTTGTTCTTGGGATTGTGGTTTTTTTGCTTTAAGTCATGCACTTTACTGTAGCCAGATTCCAAAGAAACAAATATCTGCTTCTGCCACCCTTGCTCACATAGTGTTTACCTTGTGTAACACAATGGGATTGATGGGATAGATTGAGATACAGTGAAGGGTTGGTTGAACTGGACTAATACAACTTAATATGAATGAAAATCAAAACAGTCACAGCTGGATTTCAGTTCATGCCTCGTTCAACACTAGTCAAGCACAAACTGCAATTTTTTTTTATGCAGGCTATAAAAAATTCAAATAGTTTTTGTACTGTGACTTCATCATACTGCATATTTAATACTTATAGGCAAACTTCAGGTAAACGCTCATGAAAGACGACCTCCTGCCCCAGTATGGTAGAATTATAGTTACTTCCTCCCTATCGAGTGGCTTCACATTTTCTATGACTGTTCAAGAATGGGAGATGTTCTGGGGTGCACCACTGCACAAGTATGTTTCTGAAAAATTAATAAATGATAAAGATGTGTCTGATTAAACTACACTTGAGTTCAATGTGTTTATGAATATTATTTTTGCAAGAGATTTATGCATTTAATTTGAAATATGAAAAGCTGAATTTGTTGGCTTGAATAATCTGAAACAGAATATATTTTTGATGTATTTCCATCTTCACTTTTTTGTATTTTCATTTGCTTTTATACTACAAATAAAAGCACAGGGACTCTTCTGACATTCTACAAAGGGCACTCACTGTGATCATATATAATGATGAAATAAACTATAAATCTTGCTTCAAATATTTGACTTTGACTTTCTGAACTTTGAGATCCAGAAAGACATACCATTACTGGCCTGGATATACTATACCTATTTTTATGGCTTCACCATGGTAACAGAATAGAATCTCCCACATACACAAGGTTTCCAGATGCACTGAAATTATCAGTGCTGCAATTTTTTACATGCAACAGATTGTAAACTTTCCAAGATTAGCTACTGACATTCATAATAATCTTTGATATCAGTGTATGACAAAATAGACTTATAAATTAAATACTGAATTAACTCAGGTTCTCCTGCAGAATAGAGTAGGCCATTCAGAGATATAGGCATCACCAGGGTTCCCCTCTTTGCTTTGTAGTTTTTGTCCCCAGGTACTACAGCATGCAGACACACCTTCTGGATAGGCAGATTTTTAGAATAAAAAGGAGTTTTGCACTGCCTGTTAAATATGAGGGTGCATTAATAAAAAGCTCTTTTAAAATCCACATCAAACAGAAAAAGAAGCTGGTTTAGACTGTAATTATTTCCTAGCATCTTCAAGCAAGAAATGTGAAAAGCTGCTCAAAAGTGTCGGTTTGCCTCTACTTCTGCCTCGTAACGTATGGAATGGCATAGGGTGCCTGATCCAAAGCTCAGATCAGGTTATCTCCATTGATTTCAGCTGGCTTTAAGTCATGCTCTCAACTAGTGACTGTTAACTGTCTTTAAACAGCACTCAGTCACAATACGCTACAAAGGCATTTAAGTAGCAACCAAAGAACTGCATGGAGAACTGGCTGTCAGATTTCACAAAACATGCTAAAAATACTGAGAGTTTTATTGCAAAGAGAGTGAGGATATGTCTCTAGATCTTAAATTATGCTTGCCTTGTTAAGTAAATAAGAAAAGGTTGTTCATACACAAACAGTTGGGGAACCAATCAGCTCTTCAGCAGTTCTGCTCTGAAAGGCACATGCACTCAGTTGGGAACTTTATGCTAGGTTTAAATCACAAAATAGTCTCCTACTTTAGTAAAATATTTACTTCCTTCTGAGCGTTCTGCTGCAGGTTTGATTTAGAGCACACTTTACCTGGGAAATTCAGGTTGCAGGCACCTCACCTGGGTATCAAACAGCTTCCTTTCATCTTGCTGAAGTAAGTTTGCCTGGAATATGTTGCTGTTAAATCTGCACTTGTAGCTATAAACTAGCAACTCCTGCTAATTTGACGGAGCACCTCATCTCATGCTAGGCTATCCTGGGACCTGAATTTTGAAGCATTCAGCTTTTTTAGCAGCTGAGCATCATTCAGACATTGCTTCTTCAACTCATTCTGAGGCTCTCCTTGGGAGGGTTTGCAGTGAGTGGCACCCCACTGATATCCTCCGTCTGTAACTAGCATTTTACTTTCTTGGATGCTATGGTTCTTGATTGCTACTTCACACTCAGTGGATGTATCTGCTACAGTCTGAGGACCGTGCAAACTATGCTGTGAGTGTTCACTATTTTCATAGAAATTAGTATTGTACAGATCTGCAAAAATAACATCTCTTTTTTCCCTAAAGTCCTTTCAAGCTTTTCAGGCCCTCCTTGCTTGCTGCTCAGCCTGAGGTTTTTCTGCCCCTAAAACACTTTGACCACATTATGTGAATAAAGCATCTAAGTCAGAGTACAAGTCCCTTTAGCTGTCAGTGTCCCAACACTTTTCTTGTCCTGGTGAAAATTAGCTGCTGCTAGAGCATCCCATTCAGACAGCCTTGGACAATAAGTTTCCTTGAATTCAGTAGATTCTTTCAGCATATCCATATTTATGAATATAAATATGTTATATTATCACCTGCTTGGATTGTCCATTAGCCGCCTCCAAAGATGAAGTGTGACAAGGTTCCTATCACCTCACAGCGACTGTTTGTTGTACATGGCTCAAAAAATCAGCATTCACAGTTTGCACAGATTCCATTAAGCATCACAGCAGGGTGATGAAGTTCAAGCAGCACAAAAGAAAGGAGCATCCTTCCCTGTGAAAAGGTTTTGTTGGAATCCTAGCGTCTGATTCAGGTATTAAGTATTTAAAACAAGTTGCCTTTTAAATTACTTTTCGTACAGTATCACACAGCCATGTAGGATCCATAAAGTTGACAAGTAGAACAAAGAGTTATATGCAACTTGCAAGAGGTGGCAATCAGATCACTAGTTTGTATGTTGCTTGTCCATTGTCCTGAAGATGAAGGTTGAGCTAGATGGTGCAACTGGTGGCTGAGAAGTCCATTGTTGATAGTCTTGCCTAGAAGCTCTCTCAAAACAAGCATCATAATTAACAGGTCAGCTAAAAAAGGTTAAAGAAAAACTTTCTTTAAAATATTCTCGTCTCCTTATGCAGTTGCTTTCTCATAAAACACTTATTTCTTTTCAGTGGGTTGTTACAGCTGTTTAAGGTTTCAAGTTTATTATACAATCAAAAATTCAGTTCTGCTTGAACATTATCCAGAGAAGTCATTGGCTCTTATGCAAGATCTCAATGTACCCCTAGAAAAGGAATGACTGGGACCTTAAATAGCTAATCCCTGCTCTTATTATTTTATTTTGTAGTGTTATTTTCATACCGGTCATACTAGTACAAACATTCAAACACAAATGAATTTCTGCACTAGAGATCTGCATTATTTGTAGGGGTGGTGGGAAGTTCTCAGGCCATCAAGTGAACTTAATGCCACATATAGATCATGCCACAAAGCTGTGTGACACGGACTTCAAACACACTGACAGACAGCACTCACTTTACTTCGTAATTAACCACAAACTTGGTGCCCTCTTGCTTCAAGGCTGAAAACCCGTTATGTCAGTCAAAATTGTTTCATTACATTGTACATCCTACAGCCTTTCCAACCTCCTGCATGAATATCAACTACTTCAATCACTGCTGATCTGCCACATGTGATATCTGATGCCTGAGGCAGACGAGGTAAATTACATGCACAGCACAATCATTTTTTTTAAGGTTTTGAGTTTAAAGCCCTACATATAGCACCTGTGGTAGAAGGTCCTGAAATGCCATTCCTGCCCCTGCAGAAAACTAGAGAAGGTGGAGTGTCTTGTTTTGAAAGGCAGAAGTTAATCTCGTCATCACAGGGTAATCCAGTTGGAAGGGTCTAGAGGGGACTACTAGGCATTCCTGAATAGGGATACCCTTAGAAAGTTGGTACATTCATCACTGTACCAAACGTTTAAGTGCTTACCTTACATATTAAAGCAAAAGATCCAGTCACAATTCCTACATTTTCATTTCCAAAAAGGCATTTTCAGGTTGGCACTATGAGGTGAATATGGGCTAGCTATTTCTTTAAGATAAACAGTAGACAGGTGGCTCTTTAAATCCTCTGATTTGGCTCGTCCATTGTATAAAGACAGCATCTGACAGTGCATCTGCTCCACAGCCAGAATGTGCTAGAAGAGCCACCCAGTTTTGGGTGAAATAGGCTGGACTTCCTGGTGTTCTGTGCACTTGTGGCAGTTCCTGAATCAGGATGAAAGCTCATCCACATTAGAATGCCTTAGCAAAATCTGCCTTGGATTCAGTTCTACAGGAAAGAGTTACTCATTGCATGAATATGTTAATCTTTTAAGACATAAGACTATGTCCATACATTTGCACTTACTTTTTCTGCTTAGCTGTGCCAGAAGCCCTTAAAACTAGACCTTTACCAGAACAGGTAATTCCCTTGCATCAGGAAAATCGAGTATCTGTCCCATTTCACACTCAGCAAGGCTGCCGTTCCACATCGCAACTCTGCCTGGCAGTCAACCTGGGAGAAAGACGACTGATGAATAATGAATGACTGTAAAAGCTGTTGAGTAACAGGGCTGCTTAAGTGAGATGATAAAAGATAAATTTGCACTCGCTGCACATCCTCTCAAATACAATATGTTTAGGAGTTTGTTCCATGCCCGTTTCTTAGCCCATATGTAGGTATTTAGGGAGAATGCAGGAAAGGGCATGGTGAGGACAATGGGAGATCTTTCAGTCTGACAAAAATTACTTAATGTAGAGGTCACTTTAGGCATCACCTTCGAAGAAACAAACTAAAGCACTTTCCTGCATTCAGAGAAGGGGAGGCACAATAGTATTTTCCTACATTAGAAATAGTCATAAGCTAGCCAGAAGCTCAGGCTCCTGAACATAACTGATTTTCAGAACTATAAGTTGTTCCCAGATTTAAGGGCCCAACCAACAGGTCTCCATTAATCTTTTAGCTTACTTACAATCTGCTATAAAAGTGACTTCCTTTTCACTGTTTAATATGGTTAATGTGGATCAGTTTTGATATCTAGCAACCTCATTTACAGTCTTTAGAAAATCAGACACGTGCTACTTGTGTGGTTTGGAATGTAACTGTTGCCCATACCGAAATCTACCCTTATTTCCAGGGTCTCTGTCCTAAAGTTCACATCGCCCATTACTCCTCTAAGCCCACTTACATATTGCAAACCTAAATTTGCTATCTCTACCTAACTGCCAATTTTCTCCACCATGGATGCATTTCTTTCTTCCCTGTAACAGTCCTTATCTCTCATTCTCCAAAAGGACATGTTGAGTTCTTCCTACTCTTCCATCATCACTCTCACTCACATATTTATTCTTCTCCCAAAAACTCCTTCAAATGAAAGCAACATTACTGAGATCTATCTTCACACTGCTGCCCTGAAACACATCTGCCCCCATTTTGTTCTAATGATGTGTTTTCTACTAACTGGTTTTACATAGATTGTGAAGGAAAATGGCACACTTGCCTGGAATACAATGATTTCTCTGGTTAGTAAAATAATATAAATAACAAAATAACCTCCCAGAAAAAGTATTAATAGTCACAAGCACATATAGCTGTGGTCAGGCATTGAAAAATTAAGTGGATAATTAAGGTCCCACAACGTTACATTTTTGGTCTTGAAACGTGTCTGTTCTTGAATGCAACCATTTTCTTTCACAGATCAGCACTTCTGAACATAAATTTGGGTTCCATCCCAATACATACTTTTAACAGACTGTACTTGAAGCTCATTTGAACACAATCTTCATTTAGCACCAAGTTGAGTTCATGTAGTTGGTTCTGATCAGTCTAATTAGGGTAATATGACCTGGCAATACAATGCAGCACTTTTACTTATGCAAAATCCAAGGCAAAACCACTGCTGTTCAGAAATGCACCAAATCTCACTCTCTATGAAGCTGTTCTAGTTCAAAGTCATTCTGCTTAAAAACCTGTTTGGGCCTTGAGTGCTTTTTTGGCTTCAGTAACACTTGTGCTTCAGAAAATCCAATCTCAGGCTGTTCTGCACCTTCTTTTGTTTTAATCGAAAAATGTTGATAGGTTGAAGTGACTCCATTTTTCCAATAGTGCTTCATAAATCATTACATATCTAGAAATGCTGTCAAGGAACACTACTCGGTCTGTGAACTTAAAAGGGATCCAACAGCAACGACAGAATGATCAGTCATGTTAAGATTTTGGGAGAGCTTGCCCTACTTGCTAAAAAGGATACAAGTACATTCCATAGATCGCTACTTACAACTTTCATTAAAGATCCAGATATTCTAGTAATTTACTTTTCCAAGTTCACTTCAACCTCTTGTCTCCCTTCTTCTTCTATATACATCCAGCCTCATGTCTGTATAAGGCTAAACTGTCATGGTTATGTTACAGGTTCAGTCAGCCTCCCCTTATTTGCTGCCCTCAAATATTCTCCAGTCTGCAACAGGAGTGTGCTAGCAGCTGCAGAAAGTAAGTTCAGGCTCTGCCAGGCTCTTGTAAGACTCTGGAACCACCCAGGCAATTAGACAGATGCCAGCCAGGGGCTTAGGATCTGACATTATGCTCATTCGCTTAGGCATAGAGTATCAGCATTTCCTCACCTTTCTCTGGCTTGGGTAAAGAGCATTTGCACACTGCTCCTACTTGAGGGGAGAGGGGACTATGGGAAAAACGTGCCTTTTGTGTCCAGTCCAAGGCAGGGGTGATTTCAGTCCAAGGCACTGGTATGCTAGAGAAATTGGAAATGATTTCCCAATTTCATTATTTAAAGAGACACGGTTTTTTTGGAGAGGAAGTGTCTTCTTTTTCCAACAAGAATACAGTGGGCCCTGAAGATCTTAATTACCTTTATGAACACAAGGCTACACAACTTAACTGTAATCTCTGGTAGTCCTGGTAGAACCAGGACTGAATCCTCACATGGAATATTACAATGCTGGTTCACACTTCGTGAGCTGAGCTTGTCTGTGTAGTTCTCCTAATGCCTGCTTGTGGAGGACAACACTGACAGACCAGTTTTGAAACTGTATCCTACTAATGCATATGTGTGGGACCTATATGGGCATTTCAGATTGGCAGTCCTGAAGCTGAAACCTGACAGAGGCAAAATTGAGAAGACTAGGCAAATTGAATAATTCCTGCCTTATGCAATATTGCTTTGTTAATTCTAGGAAGGTTATTCAGAGACAGGAAGATGGACTGAAATGGATGGCACACTAGAAAAAAAGAAAGCCATTATCCAGTGTACAGGTCCAGGCCTGAATGGTTATGGACCAGTCTTCATTCGATGTGACTAGAGTTGTATAAATTTACATCTGCAGAGAAGATTACGTAGTCCATTTTGTAACACAAACCAGGCCTCATTAGGATGATAGCACACTGGTAATAGGCCCTAGGCCCTCTAGCCTGACCTCCCTGCCCATTCTGCACAAGAATTTTTGCTTAGACTTCTGTCAGCATCTTGTCAACTGTAGCTTAAGAGCTGCAATGACAGAGCCTTAGCTATCCCCTTAGGCCACCCTAATGATGCTATTATGACTTCAGATTCTTTTTCTGATGTCTAGCCTAGACTTTAACCCTTATTTGCTAATGTGAAACAAACAGTAATCTTGGCTAATGCGAAAGAAAAGCTTTATTTACTTGTTTCTGAACTGCTAAGTTTCTTCTGTCTTTGTAAGGTATCTCCTCCAATTATGCTTTATCACCTGTCCCTTATTGAGAATTTTAAGTATGTCTCTTCTAACACTGGGACCATTTGTACTATTCAATCAGTTTGAATATTCAAAGTCTGAGTATCTGAACTTTTCCTCAGATTTCCACTAAAATCTGAGAAGCGGTCTTTGGCTGATCCTTTATTTTGCCTTATTTACCTTTTATGCTGCTACTTCTTGAAAGAGCTGGTTACTAAAACTGTCTGGCCTGTCCGTGACTTCTCGGGCAAGTGGAACAATCACAAGTCTGCAAGAGAAGAAAGACCAGTTTTGAAATTATGCAACTGTTACCTGCGCATGGAGTTTATTTGCACAAATCCTTCCCTGTGTTATACTACTAGTGCAGCAAATGTTGCCAGAGAGCAGCAATAGTCACTTTCTGAGGTCTTCTAGATCAATGATACCTACCAAGCAGAATATTCTATCTGGAAAACAAGTAACAGTAAGGTTGGTGTAGACTCAATTGGCAAGGAATAATTTTTTAAGGAGTCTATTATTTGGGTCCTCTTTGGAGGTAACTCCTCCACAGGAGTAGGATCAGCCCTCACCTTCCCATGAATAAGAAATAAATTGCCTTTGACAGTCTGCGCAAGCTCTCCCACCAGTGTTAAGCCTCACACTTATCAATGGATTAATTCTTTCAGCACAAGGAGGTTTAGAATTTGTGAAGACATATGGAGAGAGATTCCTCCAGCAAGGTAACTGGAATTCTCAGCACAGAAACACCAGACTGCTAATAGGTGTCTCTGGAGAAAAAGTCAGGAGCTTGTGCCGCTGCAGCATCCTACAGTTATTCTAATAAAGGGGAACTCTTCAACAAACTTCTTGAATAGCTAGCACTTTAGCATAAGACAAGACACATATTAGAGCCCTGACTGTTGGAAGCTGTTTTAAGATTACTCCAGTGCTGCTCTAAGTTACTGCACAGGCAAAACTAGGCATTCAAGGTATTTGCTCATTCTGGGGTGCATCTTTCAAAGGACACCACTGCATTTAATTTCCCCCTTCACTGAGACCAGCATTTAAAGGGCTTCTGTCAACTAATAGCTGGGATACCACTGAATAATTTCAGAGAAATCCAAAGGCTGCCATCACAGCTATCGCAAATATTAGTCACTACTGACCTGGCTTGACTGAAACCAGTGACAAAAGACCGAGAGTCTTAATCTCTTACTCCCAAACTGCCTGGCTCTTTGTGTTACAAAGGAAGATAAAAAGAACAGTCAGACTGACACGTTTTTGTGTGGTATCCCTCAGCCTAAGGTTTGTTTGCATACACCACTTTTTGTTTTGACTGTGCTTTTGCTGCACATGCCTCATTTTTACCCTAAAGTAAAGTATTGTTATTTTTCCTTTTAGTTTCCTGATTTTAGGGAATTGTCCTTTCATTCTTATCAGCAGATGAGCTCACTTTTTTTCTCTCCTCAATTGCTAGTTTTTAATTTGTCCTTTCTTCTTGCAGCTGTGTTTTGGGCTAGTTATATGCTACCACCTGACAAAAAAAGGAAAAAAAAAAAAAAATCTGTGCTATTTCATCTCCAAAACACAATATTTCTCCCCCCCCACCCTTGAAATGAAAAACCTAATGACAGGGAACAGTAATATCTTTTGAAACAGCCAGGGCAAAGCCAACTAAATGCAGCTATTTATGCCACATATTTACTTCTTGTACAGATTGGAGCAGTGCTGTTCTCCTATTTCCAATTCTATACTACCTTCCACTTGCAAACTGGAAGAGGTATTGCCTGGTCCTACCACAACTCACAAGCAACACAACAAACAGGAAAAGCTACCAATAAAAGTCCAGAGAATTGAAACATTTCCATCTAAGAAACAAATTACATTGGAAAACCCTCAGTCAACCTAGCTACCTGTTTACCTTTATGCAGACTTAAAAATCTCAGTTCTATTAATAGATTATGCAGCAGTCTTCTACATTTACTAATAACACTGCAAAGCTATCTCAACAGGACGGTGCAGATAACTGCCAAAGAATAGGTCCACTGCAAAGAAGCCACAAATGAGAAATCTGATCTTTGCAACATTGTCACTCATGGAGCTCCGCAATCAGGGGTTATCAGCAGCTCACAGGTTCCAACCTTAAAGTTTCCAGGTGATAACTGCACAATCTACTGAATGCACATTCCATGTAATTAAACATTAATGGATAACCTAATGCCTCCTACCCAGTGGGGTCCAAAACCCATTAAAGCTAGCCTCTTAGAAAGTACAGCCAGAACACATTTTACATGCAAATCTACAACCAAGCTCCCTGTAGCAATTGTGCATGCAAAATTACTTTGACTTTTGCTTTATGAAATACTTTTTCTGATTCTGTATCAACACAGCCATATGCTGTACCTCAAACACAGAGTGATGTAAGGTATCCTCTGCCTTTGGACATCCCCCACACAGTAAGGTGCTTGCACAATGCATTGCAAATGCTCCCATATCATCCATTCAACTTGAGGCAGAACATCCGGTATGAAAATATAATTAACAGGCACACATACAAAGTTCAGCATTACAAGTATAACAATTAAAATAGAAAAAATGTCTTATATACTAAAAGAAGTTCTAGAGCTGACATTTAAAATACCAGGTAAGCTGACTTCAAGGAATCAGGTCATAATTTAAAAATACCTTTATAAGTAGCTTATTAAAGTCCAATAAAATGAATAGCAGCTTTAAGCATATTACAAACACAAGTAGCAGAGGTTAAAGGTGGTGTGCAAAGA
Organism: Burhinus bistriatus; assembly: GCA_013397275.1. NCBI lineage: Eukaryota > Metazoa > Chordata > Aves > Charadriiformes > Burhinidae > Burhinus > Burhinus bistriatus. The sequence continues at coordinate 58,500 of VYXH01002002.1, read as the reverse complement.
TGGGCTAAGTGGTTATAAGCCATGACTAAACTACTCTGACTTGAAAAGCTGTTTTAAATATAAGTAATAAGAACATCTTTTAATACATTTTAATTAAGAACATTAATATTAGTGTTCATAAATCATAAGACATGTCTTCTTGGGTGACTTGCACATGGATTAGCCCAGTCAAGTGGTGAGCATCACCACTTTGCAAAGCCAAGCTAGAGAAATTGGTTCCCCAAAGGTGCTTTCTCCTATGTATCGCTGTGATTTTAGGGGCATGTCCCAGGACAGGTTGTGCTACAGGAAGTCAAACTATGGATTCTTCCTCCAGAAGAATGAGAATAGGGAGAACGAACTTCTTTTTGAGCATATGAAGGGACTATAGAAGTCATCAGATTATCACCACCTCCACAACCTCCTCTTTGTCTTCAGGAGAAAGTAGGAAGGTTAGCAGCCTGCAGAGAAAGAGGACCCAAGCTCTTACTCACACCAGCTCGTCCAGGTTAAAGGCACCAACATCTCAGAAAAAAGTTTTCTGTGGATGGAAGATGTTCAGGAACAAAGCTATTTGCTGGGCTTAGAGGAAAAGCGGACACTTACTTGGTGTGTCCTTGCTCTGGAGGACTGAACAATTAATGCTCAGAAAAGTTGATTTCATGTCCTCACAGCTTTTACCTGGTACACTGTGTGGCTCATTGCCAACAGCAGCCTCATGGCAAGTGGTTCACGTTGGAGGTAAAGGAGGCTGGAAAGGACCCAGCCAGGTTATTGCCAAAGACAATGCTCTAGGTGTACCACATTGTACAGGCATATAAATATATGGGTCAGCCTGGCAACAGCACCTCTCCAAGGATGACCTTCTCAGTGTTGCATAATGGAGTAGAAACATCTCTATTTTTATAAGTAAGCAGAAATTTGAACACTGTGAAGTCTATGAAAATTATTTTCAAGCTTTTCAAATGTAAAGGCACTTAAACTTGTCTGTGGCAGTCAAGCCTTTCAGTGCTTTCCAGCTAAAAGGTCAATGTCAAAGCAAGATCTTGGTAGTGTTTTATCCTGCATACTTCTAGCACAAAATATGATTGCTTAGTTGGGAAAACGGCATGAGGTTTTAGTTCCTCTTCAGACACTTACTATAGCTGAAATACTCTGCAGACAGTACACACAGACCTTTTCAAGAACTATGTTCTGGAGACTTATTTTAAAAGTCAGGATAGAGCCCTGTGCAGTCATCTCGGCTCCTGACTGGACGCTTCTTAACCTCTGCTTAGGCTTTTAAAAGCCCAAAGAAAAGATACACCCTTATTGAGAATCAGCTCTAAGTTGTAACACTAAATATACCTGTCTTTTAACTAAATGCAGAACAATTAAGTCTCAGAATGCTCTCACACATCTTACCATAGCTATACTCATCATAATCTTTCAGACTAGCACAGCAAACCTAGCTCTGTCCATCAGGATACCTCATTTGTCAAACTCCTTCTCTTAACAGAATACAAGCAAAAAAATATATTCTTAAGAGCAACAGAAAAGGGGTAGCTGGGTATTTACAAAAGGAAAGTAATGAACGAAAAGGCCAAAGTTAAGGTTGCAGACATGACACCAAACCACAAAACAAGATGAAGACGTGTTGGACAAAGAGCAAGAAAGTAAGATTTTTCTTTTAAGTGTTCTTGGAACAACACTGCTATAGCATTCATTCTGTATGCAATGATTTAAAATGGGTGTGTGTTACCATGAGACACCTGAACATTGCAATGAGCACAGATCGTGCCAAGAAGCTCTGGGTTATCAGTTTGGGTTCCATTAGAGTAAGAATTTCTGTGAGGAGGTAACAGCACCAAGAACATGGAATAAGGACGGAGAAGAGAAGGCAGCAGTTGTAAGGTCAGCCCTAAGAAAGGCCTGGGAGCCTCTGCTCTGGCTAGTTCCTTGGCCTTGATGCAAAGAGACTTCCCAGAACTTCGATCAGAAGTCAGAACACCCTGTTGCACTAGTGCTGAAACTTGTCAGGCAAGGACCAGAGCTCAGCCTTCACAACAGCATAAAGTAATATGTTTCCTCAAAAGCATAGTGAGGAATTATACATGGACTCTGTACCCTTCTGAGAAAACTCCTAGCCACATTCTTAGAACAAAGAGAAAAAAAGGCCATCATTTTTATAGCTCTTACCACTAGACATTTGATTCTCTATATTCATCACAAGTAGTCTACAAACTCCTGAAAACAAAGATTGAATTTAAGCTGTGCTGCACAGGAAGAATATGGCTATAAGAAAAGATCCTATAGATCTCCCAACAACAGGACTCCCCCTATCTGAGCAAGGGTTCAATCTACTGCGTACCTAATTCCCCCAGGGTTCATGGGTAGGTTCTCCCGTTACTTTAGTCTACAAAGATAGAGAGCAATTCACACCTCAAAAGCACATTTCTAGGCTGCACACAGCTTGGGCAGGTATGGCTGCTCTGACTGTAGCTACATTTAGAAAGCTCTTACATCTAGGATCTAAAGCATTAGCCTTTAAACAAAGACTCTAATGGAGTCCTGATTACAGAAACTGAGGATTAGAAAGATACTGGTCATGCTCAAGCTGCTGCTGGTCCCTGGAATATACAAAACGTTACTTTGATCCTTGGGGCAGTCCTTTTGCTTTTTAGCTTTAGTCAGAGCTTTGACATCTCACAATAGCAAGCCAACTCTTGGAGAAGGAATGCAGGAAGCTTCAGGACTCATTAGCAAAGTTTCATGCCTACTCATGAGGGGAGCCTCACCAGTTTAAGTACTGCCTTAGGGAATGTTTGCTGCAGTCACAGATACGGGTAATATAGATATCCAAGTTAAATTTAGACCACAGTTGGTACCAGGCTACCTATTTTAGCCACAAGAGCACAAAGCTCTGCATGAGCTAACTTGACTAGCAGGCCTGTGGGTTATGCTTTTATTAGCAGATCTTACGCTCTCTTAAAATACACTTCCTCAATTCTTCCAATATACTGTGTGGGAAGAATATGCCTCACAGTAACTCAACTGTTAAGAGGATTTGTATGCATACCTCCCACAGAACTTGAACATTTAGAGAATTTCCCACCATATCCTCTCCTATATATATCTTGCTGCATTAACTCAGTCACTGTTCCAGAGTTTTTTCTTTCTCTGAGGCTGTGCTAGGCCAGCCTCTGGTTTGTTGCTAACTGGCTATCCGCTGCAGAAAAGCTATCATAATTTTACCCTGTGTAGTGAGCACACTGGAGAAGGCAGAAGGCTTCTCTTCCTCCATCATCCCTTCTGGGGACTGTATCTTGTCTTTTCCCTATTTCAAAGGGAAACCATGCTAAAATAGGGGTATATAGTGCTCTCCGCTCACTCCCTGCATCAACCAAGAGAAAGGAACTGGTTCAGTGGTGGTATCAAGAGAAATCTAATACCAATATGGTGGCTTTGCAATACTCCGCAATTCAGCCAGGATTAAATGGTGCAAAGTATGCTATAAAACAACTGGAATACTCAAGTCATGGGAAAATGACTTAAATGATGTCACCATGGCAGATCAGTTAGGATCGACTGAATTATGGCTTCCCATCTGCTGTTGCTCATGCATCTGTAAAAATGGTTTCCTTGAGACACACATTTAAAGGGCAGACAGCAAGTCATATTTTTTGCTTTTTAAATGTAAATTTAATGTATTCATTTAGCAAGCTCTAATCGTGTAGATTGCAAAGATTTTATCTATTTGCAACACTGAGCTCACTATTACATTTCTTGGTAGCATGTATGCTGCCAGTACACATCTGGCATATAAACTGCAGATGAACATTCACAGATGGCATAAAATACCTAAGCAAATGGTTTGCCCAAACATAGATGTGGATGAAATGACCCAGAGTGCATTGCTGGCAAAGTTTTGCAAGTATGCGAAGCTGTACATGAAATTTCTCTGCAAATAACTTTCAGGGTAATGCCTTTACCCAATGCGTAAGGAAACCTTCAACAGCAGTTAAGCACCACCTGGATTAAAATCATATGACTTGACATTTCATACGGTGCCTAGATATTAGATTTCTAGAGACAGACTTCTGAAGAAACAACGTTCATAACTTATGTGCTTTTTTCTTGCCATTGCACATGCATTTACCATAATTACATGGACAAGCTGAGCTAACAGTTTCTGTTCAGACAACGAAAGATGTCTCTGCATTTCACTACTGTACACAAATTGTACACGCCTTACATTACAATGCAGTTTTGAACAGCGTGTCCCAAATGTTTAACCACACTTGAAAGAAAGGCAACTGTAATATGTGAACACTAATTAAATATTTTCACCTGTGCTAACATGTGAAATGGATGAGTAAAACTGAAAGCATGCACCTAAAAATAAACATAAACATCAGAACCTTTGTCAAAAAATGACGTTTTATTTTACTGTTCACCATCTGCTGTGTACTCTTTGTTTCTTCTGTTCCTTCATCTCTTACAAGATTAAAATAATTTTATTTTAAATATAAATCCTATTAAATAAACTCTCCACTATACAGTGTCTCTAATCAAGATATATTGACAGTCAAAAAAACCCCAAAACAAAAACACAAACACAGTGGGAGAGCTGTGCCTGAGGTTCCAGGATTTTGTCCTTAATGAAAAGCCTTACCCACAGGGTGGTTCATTCTTTAGCAGAAATGGCATAACTCCCATCTGGTTGCCATACTGCAGCAATTTGGCAGAAGGGATAACGGATGCTGGGACTACAAACTGCTCCCACACTCTTTTCCCTGTCTCTAAAGGGAGTTGCACAGAGCCATCACTGAACTGTTAATGGGTGCAAGATGTGTACTTCTGCAACTCTGAGGACTGTGAGCATGTGCAGGAAATGAGGGGTGGCAAGGCTTACACAACTAAAGGAACACAAAATTCTGTTAGGATTCAACTAATGTGTATTTTCCTGCCTTCTCTCACTACTAAGGCATCTGTATTCCTTCTCATCCTGTCACTGTGGCCATGAAATGTCTTGAAACTCAAAACAGACTAGCAAAGCCTGTGGAGTGAACCGTAATTGTTCGCTATGCACTACTGGTCCCCTGGGGAAGATTCAGATCAGACACGGTGCAAACCTGGCTAAATCACAGCTCATAGTAATCAAGCAGCTTCACCACACAGAAACAGATACTAAATGTGTATGAGCTGAGACACAAGTATATGGATTTCTCAGCCAACCAGATCTTTATTAGGCATCATAATCTACGCTGGATCTCTTTTACAGCACCATCTCATTACTTATCAGCCCTGAGCAGAGACTAACATTGAAGACACGGACTGATGACTGTATGGAAAGCTCACTGGTTTCAAACACCAGTGTAAGAGATGCAGAAGGACTGGGGAACAAGCACAGCAGGTCTTAAAATATGCCTGTCAGGGAACAGTTAGAACACTTTGGCTACACGAGATGCTGTTATCTGGATTTATGCAGGTAAAACAAGTTAAAATCATTAATCCACCCATCCACAAAGAAGTTTCAAAGGATACTCTGTGAATGCTTTCATAGTGTCCAATTATGTTTTGCAAGAAATAAAATAGCTTAAGTGTCTACTTGGCAGGTCTCATGCAAGTGGGAATTGCACCAAACTTGGAACTAATAATTTTAATGAGATCTAAGGAGGCATCTGAATGACACGTTAATTTCAGAGTGGAAGGAAACTTGCTGGAATCCTGCAAAGTGTAGACTATTTTACCTTTAACTTATCTGGCACAAAAATATATGTTCCATATGCAGAGCAATCCTATATGAATGCTCCATGCATTTTGGGTTTAAGGACAACACTGAACAGAAACAGTTCACTGAGGTGTTGGTAAATTTTTGCTTCCAGTAATAATGACTCCTCCAAAACAAAGCCACTAGGTCCTAGGATGAACTTATCCATACAGCTTTCTCCAAGTTGTATAAAAAAAAAATAAAAAACCCACAGTAAATTTAGTTATCATTTCTCAGTATTGCAAGAAGAAAAAGCCTCAGCTTTTCCCCTTTCCCAGAAGGGATTAATGACATGACCGTGCAGATTTTTTGGCATTAATCTGGTTTATTCCCTTAAAGCAAGTTAGAATTTAGAATTGGATAGGAAAAAAAATGTTTTTTCTCTCACTCTGCCAAATGCTCTGTAAAAGCTTATATAAGGCGCAAGTTGGTTCAACCACATACAGCACCTTTTGGATAGATTTGACCCATATAGTTGCTTCCCTCCAGGTACCGAAATTCAGGAATAAATGTAGTACTGTGTTGAAAACAACAGTGACAAGCTGTAGTCAAACTCAGCTCCCCTTGGTGCTAAAATTAATGGTGGATTTCCTCCATTTTCTCCCGGAGTGGTCTGTGATATTACTATTGTTACAACAGAAAAAAAAACATTAATTCTTCCAGAAATGATCCCAACTTCAGTCATGCCTGTAATAAAATTATGCACCTAAGGGTTCCCCAAGTTAAAAAGGAGGAATGATAAAATATTAACAGTGCATGTAATACAGTTGCTCACCCATGCTTCCTACTTTCTGATATGATTGCATGGTGTGCAATTTAGGCTATGCCGTGTGTTCTTAGGAACCAGATGGCAGTAAAGAAGCCTGTAGGATTTTGTGCTATTTCAGTCTGGGGAATTGCATTTTTATTCCATGAACACTACTTCCTTGGCTCCAGCTCAGACAATTCTGGCTCTTACATGCTTTCCACTGTGGAGTACTTTGCATGACCTCCTCGAAAACCAATGCTGTATCACTGAGCACCATCCGTTGGGAGGTGCTCTTCTGAGTAGAGTATACACTGGGTTAAATCTAGTCCACTGATTTTGTGGCGCTATTGCTGTGGATATCAGTAAGTCAGTAAGGCTTCCCCAGGGACCCCCTTGTTAAGTGACAAAGCTCTGCACAAAAATGCACATCCCAGGAACTACCTTAGTACCATGGTTCATCAGCTGCTCTGAGGAAAGGCTGAAAACTTCAAAAGGGACCATGCTGGGACATGGTGCAGCTCCTCTGCTAAACAGCCTCTTGCCGTTTTCCACTGGGATTTCTAACAATGCAACACTCTTCTGCAGATACCACCCAAAGTCACCAACATTTTAAATAAACACTTGATATTAGAGCCAAAGCTATCAGATTACTGATTTAGCTTGGTTTCTGTGAGTGAACATAAATCTAATTTTGTAACGCATCCAATAATTTATAGAAGAACAAGAATTTTGTGTGTGCAGAAATTAAAATGAACATTCATCCTCTGAGACACAAGACAACCCTAGTGGATTTCTACTGTGCAACTAACTTTTTTCAATTATTGCATTACAAGCTGATTAGGAAGCCAGTACTTTGACATAGGAGAAACACTGTCTCAAATCAGCATAGACTTCATCTCTTCAGCCAGAAGTCTATCTTGAGATTTTTAAAATTTTACTGAATTATTGGGAAAACTTTTCATATATATGTACACTAACGTTTTCCTAATATCTGCATGGTTCTAATATGAAGCATTTACATGCTTCAAACTTAAGAAACAATTAGTGTGCAAAGAAGAAATCCAGTAAGTTCTATTCTCCAGCTATCTGAAAATCCTAGCCACAGAAATTACATTCTGTGCAGGAGTGAATTTCTTTGCAAGTAGCACATAACCAAATTCTCCTCAGCAGCTGCAAATCCATTTCTGCTGAAATAACCAAGTTTCTCTCCAGATTTTTCACTATAAATTTCTCAAGAGTTAAGTAGATTTACTGGTACCCTGACTCTTCATGAAACAGTAGGAAAAACATGACCAATTAATTATGTTGACTGCTCTGTATTGCTGTAATCTAGTCCCAATGCAGAGAGATGCAGTCAGATTCCCCGAAAGTCAAAAGTATTTATGTTCAGGTTAGTTCCTCATAATCCCCGGCTTGCCAGAGCTCCTCCTTACAAACCTGCACCAAAAGCAGAGAAGCACAGAAATGCCGTCCACTACCTCCATCAAATCATGCTGACAGACTTACTCGCTGATGTCTGCCAGTATCATGTTTTAAATGGTGCTGCTTAATTCCATGCTGTTCCAAACATTAGGCTTGAAATGGAGAAATTTTACAAAAATATATTAAATCCCTGTGCGATGCCCATTATCACATTGGGTCACTTCTTCCACTGCAATATGCCTGCAAAAGAGCATTTAGAAGTTCACTCCTAGTGAATTACTTTAACACTGAAGAAACCCTGCAAGAAGTACTATATAAAGTAACACACGGAAAAGACATCCTGTCAGGACACTCAGGAAGAGAAGTCTGGTGATGTGACCTGGCACTAGTCTTGGAGTGATCATTAACAATGAAAATAGAGATAGAGCCAGACAGTCCTTTCCAGCTTTTTCCAGGAAAGCTTTTATCCAGAAGGCACATAGGAGTCCCTGAGTGTTCTCAGTCTGTCAGTGCAATTCAGAGGGAAGGGAAGGAGCTTGTGGAATTTTCCCCAGGGTTTGCAGAGGCTCTCATATTTGGGCTGGTTGGGAGAAGTGAGTACACTGAGTGATCTGCTTCTCAAGGGAATGCAGTGAAGACAACCAAAACCAGTGGTAAAAGATCATGATTCCTGAAGTATCCCACAATCCAAAACATCTTCAAGGGAGCTAAACACTATCCTTTCCCCATACCAATGTGATCTTTCTACTAAGGGAAGGGAGCCTGACCATGCTGAAGCATATATGCCATATGTACAAATATATCCATATACAGTCCAAAAAACCCAAGATATTTTGTGCACAAAGCTTTCCAGCACTGTTGGTGTATTTACATGTATAAATTAACAACACATTTGGAATACTCAAAATTAAGGTGTAAAATCCTGATTTACTTGTTTAGCAGGTGAGCTTTCGGTCTCCGCCACTTACACTAGCTGCACAATTTATTGACTGGACCTTTTCCTTCCCACTTCTGAAAATCTATGCCATTATGGGCTTTCATTACTCTATCAACACTATCTCCTACACCTGTAGGTCTTGCCATGAAACACTTCCTATCAATCTTCTTGTAATGTTACCTCCACTCTACCTTCTTCTTGCCACTAAAATGAACAAATAAATAAATGAATTAATAAAAGGGAATCTGAATGAGGCAAGTAACTTGTCATCGTTGCTGTGGATAAAACCACCAATGATAAAGGCACTTAATTCAGTACTAAGAGAATAAACAGTGACAGAGGTAGAGAAGTTTAAATAGATCTCCAATAAGGCTTTATGCTATCCAGTAATGCAATATGCTGAAAAGAGAAAAGGAAGATTGCATCAGCTATTAATTGTTTTGTCCCAGAACAGTACATTCTTGCTAACCTCTTCACTATAGCATCATTTGAAAAGTTAAAGTTAGGAGTAGAAACTATGTAGGTCTACACAATTTTATTTTTGGATGGCAAAAAATGAGTGCTTGGAAAATATGGAGAAGGGAAGAAAGTAGATGGAGAAAAATGAAAAATGAGCTCCAGAGTATGCATAATTTTCTAAAGTAGTTCTTATATTTGTTCCAAAAACAACATAGTGCTACCTTAGGGTTTGCTTTATGTGCATTGTTATATTACTTTATCACCAAGAGTGTTAATGTCCCTTTTATGAAATATTCAGAAAAAATGATATTGCTGCAGCCTACAACTGGAGGCTATAAAACTTGCTAATGTAACAAGTAATATTGCAGTTGTCTCAATAATTGTAACTTTAATTAGCATGTTAATACAGTTAACAGTAAGCCCAAAACTTGTTTAAACTAAGGAAACTGTAAACAAACTATTGAGCTCTGTTAGCAGAAGGGTTGCAGTACATCCTGAAGGTCACACAACAGGGAAGAGCTACGTAGTCATGAAGCCTTCACGCACTCAGCACTGCAGCTGCCTGAAGCCCTGTTATGAAAAGGCTGTACCAAAGGATTGCTGTTTACAGTTGTGCTTATTTTGTTTGCTTCCTGTCTTAATAGCTTCTTAATAGCTTACATCACTGTTACTAATTTTCAGCCCAGAACTCCTAGAAACATCTCCAAGTTTACATGTTTTCACAGAAATAATGTTCTCTAGAACCATCACTCTTTTCAGAAAGGTTGTTTAGTGTCAGTGCTGAAGAGAGATTTTGGGATTTAACAAGTATCTGAAAGCAAATGAGCTCCAAATAGATAAGATCTTTACACATAGCTACTAGTTGAAAAAAGTGTGTGGACTTATCTTTCTCCTTTTCACAAATTTTGACATGTGGCTAAGCTGGTTTAGCAAGTTCTCCTCAATATTTAGAATAATTTAGATTACAAGGCCAAGATGCAAAAGTTAATGGTGTCACCCACAGCAACTGCAATCTTCTTACCTGAATCTTCCTATGCTGTTAACTGGCTCTAGCATTTTTTACCATCTCTTGGATTTAGTTACCATATTGTATTTCTACTCCTAAAGATAGACAAGATGAATAGTGTTCAGTCTTTTCTTTCACTGCTTCATCTGTGTCCTCACACCTTTCAGCTCTGTATTCAAACACTGCTTATTCTGAAATGACTGTGATGGCAGAATTTTGTCCAGAAAATTTTTAGTCTAGGCCAGAGAGTTAGAATAAATACCTGACCCTGAAAAATTGACATTTGATTGTATGGCATGCTACTGGTACACACGGAAGCTTTACCATAATATCAACCAACTTTTACTGCAACTCTTCATTACTACCCCAAATTTTAAAAAGGTGCAGTTAGTTTCGGAAGGCGTATGCAGAAAGATCTAGCAGTTGTAGGAATCAAACCAAGACCTCCTGTACCTCAGTTCACTGCCTTCATCTCAGAACCGCAACAAGAACTCTGCACAGGGTACAGGACTCCAGCGGCGTGCATCACATTTGAGGAACAGGGTCAGCTGAATGTGTACCATGTAGTATTGCCAGATAGCAAGCCTCTGGCATCCCAGTAATACCTCAGCTTCATGAACAGCCCTGTTGATTTCAGCACTGGATTCACCATCTGGCCCCCTGTGGATACTCACAAAGCCATAAAGCTGCTGATCCTGAGGAAAATTTAATTTTATGACTTGTTAATGGTTTTAGATCTTGAACTTAGCATTTGCACTAATGCTCATTAAATTTAATATTAAACCTGGCTTGCTAGTTGTATTACCACTCTTTTTTTTGGTCAGAAATCAATCCAACACTTTCTAACTTGCTCAGTGCCCATCCCCCAGGCTAAATAAGTCTGATTTGCAGGCATTACTACCTTATAGGAGAAGAAGCATGCAGAACTGAACCTAACTATGGAAATAAGTTTCAGATAATAGCCCTACAAAAATGATGAGGGGAGCCGCTTTAAAGCGGGGAGTCAGGGAGGCCATGAACTTTCTGTGTAAACAGAACATCTGAAAGCGTGTTTGTAAATTCAACACCTTCAGCATGCCTGGGTTTTAATCTCACTTCAGCTGACTAGACAATAGAGCTGAACTTGTGCTCTAAATAAAGAACTGGAAACCACCTTTATAAAAGTCTTAAACCATGGCTGTTGAACCAGTGACCAATAAAGGCATTTGAACGATTGTACCTCCCGCATCTCTTTTTTGTTACCTATTCCTCAGAGGCTGGCAATTAATTGTTCCTTGCATTGATCCAGTCTGTCTCTGCCACCTTGCCTGACAGGCTGCTATGGCACTGCCAGCATTTGTTATGTTCCCAGTTACACTCCCTTGCCCTATTTTTGCTTTGAATGGGCTTGTCTGTAGCTACCCCATGCATTTCCAGCTCCAATTTCCATTGAGTAACAGAAGATTAAGTCAGGAAGATGCTAGCTTCACATTTATTTTTCTCCTTCCTGTAACTCTCCTTTGAACACAGTCCTATGTCTTCAGCTGTAAAAGCCATTATTTTTATCTACATCAGGAATGTCGTGCTAGCGCCTTTTTTTGAAGTGCAAATGGATGACTGATTCCCTACTATACAAAACCTCAAAGAAGTATAGGGTAAAAGTTTTCTCAGGAAAATGACCTGATAATAATTTTCATTAATCATTCTTGCCTCCCTCACAGAGGAAAACAAGTAGCTGACCCAGTATAAAAAACAGATTATCAAAACCCATACAGAGAAACAACAGCCATGCACCGGTTTTAGAAGCTGCACTGTTCCTGTTCTCCATGGATCACCACAACATACAATGACCAAACCTAAAGTCTGAAATCAACATTCACCAAGAGCGTAAAGAGATTGAGCTATCATCAGGGAAAGGCCCATTGCAGAACCACCAACTTCGGTTTAATAAGAACTATTTCAAAATTCAGTGTACCTGCAACAGGGGCTTTCCCATCTCTCACTGTTGTCAGCATGTAAAAGTGCAGCAGAGTCAACTTCTAGGTAAGGCAAAGCAGAGAAAGCTCGTTCCTTGCTCCTTCCCAGGGACAGGCAGAGTCCCATGGGCGCGCTCCAAGCTACCTAAGACTTCACCTGATTTCTGTGTCCTTCAGACTGGAGGCTGAAGTAAAACATACTGCCATGTGTTTTTCCAGCTCCAACCTTCTCTTAACTTCCTTCCAAGTAGATCAATCTGCAACAACAAAATTCTACTATCCAACTTAGTGGGAGCATGAAATCAGTATCAATTGTCTGGGTTTGTAAGTACTTGGTCTTGACTAAATATCTAGTAGCCAGTTATTGTGAATGGCTCACTGCAGTTATCTTGATCTAGTTTAGCTTTCAAAGTGAATCTGTGAGAAGGGAAATATCAGATAACCAAGATATCAACTTCAATTTCATTACTAGTTTGTCTCTATCACTGCAGGCATACTAAGGATGTGAGCGTGAAATTATTTGGCAAGGGTACCATGGAGACCATCAGCAACATTGACCCGCACGGATACCTCAAGAAAGCAAAAGAAATTGGCTTTATAGTAATGCTTGCTATGCTCTATGTCGTTCATCTTCAACAGCTCTAAAATTGCTATTTATTATTACTTAGTGAGATTATTCTTAAGAATATTGCAAAAATCTGAGAAGAAAAGGCTAGTGATAGCAAAAGGAATGTCTGAGTGCACACTATTTCTTCATTGTGAAGTATTGCCTAAAGTGCTACAATCCAAAAAAATTAAAGACCCAAAGGCCAGACCCCTCAGAGCTTATTTTTAAAACTCAGTTTCTGCATCAATCCTTCTCCCACTGCACAACTGCAGTCATTCAAAAATGAATCATTTGAGCAATTCCCACAGGAATATTAGAAATAGTAAGATTTGTTTCCTCTGTTTTGTCATGAACACTAACCGGAGCTGTGACCTAACCTGGCCTTCTTCCTTCAGTAAGTACAAACAGACCCATTCTTACTAAAGAATACTAACTTTTCTCTCCAGCATTTTCTCCCAGAGGACACAGGCCATGGGAGAGGGTGAGCTAATTTTGTCAAGTCTTCATGACAAAAGAGTCAAGGTCATTTCACCCTGCACAGATGCTGTAGAAAATGTCTGGCAGTACATGATTTCTGAGATTTGAAGCAGTACTCTGATTCTGCTAATGTGAGCAGTTGTACTGCATTTTTTGCCAAGGCCTGGATTTGGCTCTGCATAGAGCAAGAAACAGCAGCCAGCATGGGAGATATAGCAGTAGATTTTTTTCCATTTCATAGAATCATGTAATCATCTAGGTTGGAAGGGACCTTTAAGATCATCGAGTCCAACCATTAAATTAACACCATTTCCTAACATCCACCTTACGCACTCTTTGCAGGCCTTCCACATCTGAACCAAAGCCTGGGAACAGTCTCCATATGTTCAACACAATGTCATGTTTGAGCTAGTGCTCACTCAGGAGTCTCCACTCATTGATAACCTGTCTGGCTGAGCTGAGTCAAAGTAAGGCTCACTTGAGTTCAAATGAGTCGAAAAGGAGATCACTGATTTTTATAGCTTTTCCCCACTGCAAACCACTCTGTTCCTGAATTCTGAGTCACTTCATTTAGATCACCTTGTTTATATTGGCCTTTAACTATACATTAAAAGAATGCAAAAATATCCGTCCGTATCCCACAAGTCATTAAATGTAAAAGCAAAGCATGATTTATAATTCTTAATACAATGCAGGGACTGTATGTGCATTGGACATCATGTTTTACTGCAGATTGGCAACTAAACTTTTGTTTCAAATGCTGAGTTTTCTGCAAGAAAGAATACAGCCATTGAAGGAAGGCAATTATGACTTGCTAATGTCAGCAGCAGAAACCTTCATGTTCAGTCAACAGCAGTTACACACCAGAAGGTAAAGCCTTGTCTACACCAGTGGAGTAAATTTTTTGCTGATATGTGCAAATCCATATGAAATGTTTTAATTTGTAAATACAACTTGATATTAAGCTCAAATCTATCTAATTTTAAAAAACAAAGCACTCAAATGAAGCCTGAAGCCAACAAATGCTTTATTTTAAACCTCCAGAAC
>VYXH01002002.1:15560-33815 GCA_013397275.1 Burhinus bistriatus | reverse complement strand
GTTCCATGATCTTTCCTGGCACTGAGGTCAGGCTGACAGGCCTATAATTGCCTGGATCCTCCTTCCGGCCCTTCTTGTAGATAGGTGTCACATTGGTAAGCCTCCAGTCACCTGGGACCTCCCCTGTTGACCAAGACCGCTGATAAATGATGGAGAGTGGCTTGGCAAGCTCCTCCGCCAGCTCCCTCAGCACACTCGGGTGGATCCCATCTGGGCCCATAGACTTGTGGCTGTCCAGTTGGTGTAGCAGGTCACTAACTGCTTCCTATTGGATTAAGGGAGGTTTATTCTGCTCTTCATCCCTGTCTTCCAGCTCAGCGGGCTGAATACCCTGAGGATGACTGGTCTTACTATGAAAGACTGAGGCAAAGAAGGCATTAAGTACTTCAGCCTTCTCCTCATCCTTGTTGACAATCTTCCCCTCTGCATCCAAACAGTTCTTATACACACAGGTGAAAACAAAAGGGGAAATTTTTATATCAGCTAGGTACTAACTGCACAAGCAGAGAGCTTATAGACAACTTTGATATACTTAGAAAGAATTTCTTCATCTTTGGAAATTCAGGACAGTACCAGGAAATTATTACAGCCAGCTGCTTGGCACAAACACTTGGCCAAGTGTCTCAGTAGAATGGGAATATAAAATGTTCTTGTTCTGGTCAACAGCTTCCCACTTTTGGGACCTATTTGAGGTTACCGGGAGTACTTTGACATTCACTACAGAAACAATAACAAAGAGATCGCTTGTATTAATAGCATTTTACTATTACTAAGCACTTTGTGTACTGCACTCAGGGTATTTTTTAACATTCAAATAGAAACTGCCATGTGCTTTGAGTCTCATCAAAATAACTTCCAGGATTCTTGCCATCCTTGTCATCTCTTTCATGATGTCCGAATTTGTCAGTGTTCTCTACATACGTGGAGCGATCGCCCACACTGGGGACAAGTTTTAAAACTCCTTTGCTATCTTTTCCAACACCACAGAATCACAGAATGGTAGAGGTTGGAAGAGACCTTTGGAGATCATCTAGTCCAACTCCCCTGCCCAAGGCAGGTTTACCTACAGCAGGCTGGACAGGAACGCATCCACACATCCAGAGGAGGAGACTTCACAAGCAGCTTGTTCCAGTGCTCTGGCACCCTCAAAGTAAAGAAGTTTTTCCTCATGTTGAGATGGAATTTCCTCTGTTCCAGCTTATGCCTGTTGCCCCTCGTCCTGTCGCTGGGCACCACTGAAAAGAGTCTGGCCCCATCCTCTTGACACCCACCCTTTGATAGGCATTGATGAGATCCCCTCTCAGTCTTCTCTTCTCCAGCCAGAAGAGACCTAGGTTTCTCAGCCTTTCCTCATAACAGAGATGCTCCAATCCCTTGATCATCTTCATAGCCCTCTGCTGGACTCTCTCTAGTAGTTCCCTCTCTTTCTTGAACTGGGGAGCCCAGAACTCCACACAGTACTCCAGATATGGCCTCATAACCTCCCTCGACCTGCTGGCCATTCTCTTTTTAATGCATCCCAGGACACCATTGCCCTTCTTGGCCACAAGGGTACATTGCTGGCTCATAGTCAACTTGTAACTAGGACATAGTCACCAGGATTCCCATGTCCCTCTCTGCAGAGCTGCTTTCCAGCAGGTCAACCGCTAAGCTGTACTGATGCACGGTGTTATTCCTCCCTAGATGCAGGACCCTACACTTGCCCTTGTTGAACTTCATTAGATTCCTCTCTGCCCAGCTCTCCAGCCTGTCCAGGTCATGCTGAATGGCAGTGCAGCCTTCCAGTGTGTCAGCCACTCCTCCTAGTTTTGTATCATCAGCAAATTTGCTGAGGGTACACTCTATCCCCTCATCCAGGTCATTGATTAATATATTGAACAAGACTGGACCCAGTACTGACCCCTGGGGAACACCACTAGTTACAGGCCTCCAACTAGACTCTGCACCACTGATCACAACCCTCTGAGCTCTGCCATTCAGCCAGTTCTCAATCCACCTCACTGTCCAATCACCTAACCTACACTTCCTAAGCTTGCCTATGAGGATGTTATGGGAGACAGTGTCAAAAGCCTTGCAGAAGCCAAGGTAGACAACGTCCACTGCTCTCCCCTAATCCATCCAGCCAGTCATGACATCATAGAAGGCTATCAGATTGGTCAAGCATGATTTCCCCTTGGTGAATCCATGATGACCGCTCCCAGTAACTTTCTCTTCCTCTATATGCTTAGAGATGACATCCAGGATGAGCTGTTCCATCACCTTTCCAAGGATGGAGGTAAGGCTGACTGGCCTGTAGTTTCCCGGGTCTTTCTTCTTGCCCTTTTTGAAGGCTGGTGTGACATCAGCTTGCCTCTGTGCTAAACTTCACATCAGATACCTTACTGGACATAGTACTTCCACATAACCCATACTGATACCTGACACAATATACACACTTACTACAATGCATATGCATATTAGAATAACACCATTTTTGTAATTAGGGTGGAGATAAACCACGCCAGAAGATAGATGTTTACAAGCATATTTAAATTATACCAACACACACAAGCTAGTAACACAGCTAGAGCAGTGGTAAAGGCTCATACCCCCTCTTAGGGAACAGGACAGCCCTCCCCAGTGGAGAGCTGTAATTTACTTTTCAAATGAGACCCTGTATAGGCAGGAATCTCCAGAAATGGAGCAAATGTGCTCACCCAGAAAAAGAGAAGTCAAACGGCAGCAACAAAAATTGAAGGAACCAGAATCTATAGAAGCGTGCACCAAACAGGAAAGGCCTGCAATCAACTGCAAGAGTGTCTCTGGCAGGAGAACATGGCAAGGAAGACACAGTGAAGACAGAAACCAGACTGACTTTCTAGAAAAAAACAGAAAAAGTAGAAAAAAGTCTAGGACAAAGGCAAAGAAACAGCCGAGCAGGACTGAGAGCAGATACCTAGGATTGGGATGGAGTCTAAGGCAGGAGATTAGGTTAAAGGCTAAAGGCTAGAAACAGTGTGAGGGAAGAGATAGCAGTGAATGTAAAATAAAGGTTTAGGTCTTGACCTGCTTGAAATGGGAATTAAACTTGAGATATAGCACAACCATTCAGTGGTAGCTAGTCCAAAATTCAACTTATCCTCTAAGGAAAGTTTTAGTCATCACACACAACTATTCCCCAGGCCTGGACGTTAGCCAGCCAGTCTGAAAGCAACAGGCTTATCTAATATAATTTTCAATCATTGACTTCTTGTGACAACAGGAGGGAAGGAACAGCAGGGAGGGAAATCACTGAACAGTTTTTCTTGTGATGATATAGAAGATTTTTGTGTCTTTGTACAATTCAGCTGCTAGCTGGAACATATACTGCAGCTAGTACTTGAGCTTCTGACCTCTGTGGTTAAACTACCCATAGCTTCCATACAATTAATCTGCACCAAAATACCCCAAAAGCTGGATTTAAAAAAGGGCTGCAGAAAACCCAGCTGAAGCAAACTTGCACTTGTTAAGAACAAGGAGATCACTTTTGCTCTCTCAGCTCAGTGCCACTAGGCTGCTGGTTTTGACAACAAAACACACTTTGATGTTTAAGCAAAACATTAGAGGATAATCAGATGGTGGGGGAAGGGAATACAAATTTTATACTCCTACCACTTTCATATGTTTTTTATTATGCTCAAGTAAAAGCATTTTTTGTGATATTGACTTTAAGTGACCTTTCCAGAAGATAGCAGTCACTGGTCAGTGACCCACTGCTATCAAAAGCACATTAACATTCAGCTAATTCTGCTCAGCAAGAAAATACCCTATCTTTTCAGAAGCAGAAGGTTCATAACTACCAGAATACAAACCCTTCAAGCTTCATTATTCTACCAATTGATGCTTCACTATGGTAAACATATTTAATGCTTTAATCCTTTAAAGAAACATTTTATTAAAGGGTGAGAGAGTATGCATATGATAGCTTAAAATACTTCATCAGTCCTCATCCATAGGTTAGAAGCAATAAATTTGTCTTCAGAGTGACTCAGGCTTTTAAGAGAAAGACATAAATCTTACTTATGCCCTTACCAGAGCATAGCCAATCAACTGCAACTCTACAGGTGTACTGCACTTAACACATATAGACGCAGGGGCTCTGTTTGGCCATGTAGTCCATCCCTGCAGCATAGTCTTGGTTCCCATGCTCCAAGATGAGTCACTTAAAATCAGCAACTAATGGAAATGCCTTCCTCCCAGCAAGGCATCATGACACTTCTCCCCATATGTGGCTTCTTCCATCACTTTGATATTTAGGGCTAAATTTGCAGGTTGGTTCTGCTACTGCAGGGCACAGTATTTTCATACATTATCCAAGTCACCAGGCCAGTTTGCCAGCCTATTTTTCTGGAACATGTACCCTCTTTCACTCAAAGAAAAATTCTTTCTTTAAGCTAAGAGGAAATGCATGCCCTTTCTGTACTTTTCTGCTCCTTGGCAGTAGCATCAGTAAATGGTGGAGTCTCTTTGAAGAAGCTAACTGAATTAGGAAGAAAAATAATGTTAAGAAATCCTGATCCTTACATAAACACATAAGAAATCACTATTTTACTTCAGTGTGAAAATAGTCACTTAAATCACATGTACCATTTCATTCCCTCACTGGAGGATACTTTATAGAACAGCAAAACACAGGGAATAAAACAGCCTTCCAATGTCAAGACTATCCTGATGCACATCCAGCAGAATGGGTCCAAAATGCCTCCTACGAATCAGTTCTGGTTTAATATTTAAGAATTCAAAGTAAGAATTCACAAGACTTGTAAATATCCTTTGCTATAAATAGATTGCTAATAAATGAGGTAGCTTTAGCTCTAGACACAAACAATTCATATTACTTTGACCAGTGTTAATGAAGCACATAACTGAGATTGTTAGGCATTTGATTTCAATCAGAAAAGCAACTGTGACTTGTTCTAGTATTGATTAGCAAAGGTCAAATAACCCACATAGGCTAATGCTGCCAAACAAAATCAAGCCTCCATCCCACAAAAATCAGTGATGTCCATATATAAATCCTATGTCAACAATTCACATACTCTGAAAAGTACAGAATATTCTGCTTTTGGCTGAGCTATAGCCAAAATTCAAGGTTCTGCAGAATTACTTGCATTAAAATAAGAAATGCACAATATCTGGATTTTAATAAAGCAAAAACTTTATTAATGCAATTCATTCCTGTGGCATTACCCTACCTATAAATTAAGTCTATTCCCAGTAAAAAAAAGAAATCACTACAAAGGTGGTGATATATTGAAACAAGGGTCCACAGACTTGGTATGATCTCCACCCTTGGCAATATCGAAAATTTGACTGGACAAGTTGCTGAGCAGCCTGATCATACTGAATCTGCTTTGAGCAGAGGGCCAGAGAAGATGACACGCAGACATCCCTACCAATCCAAACTACTCTACGATTTCAGAACTGAAAGTTACTAAAGCTCTAGATCTCTATTCTGAGGACATTTATTCTGAAAAGCAAAACAGGATCAAGAGTAATAATGTTTCATCTTTTCTTTGCAGTCCTTACCCCAGTCTAATCAGTTCTATACACTATAACACGTACCTCCTTGTGACAGATGCTTACCTCCCTCAGACTAACACTCCAGTAAGCTGACAGGGCCTTTGGCTCTAAAAAGCGGAAGTCGGATGCATGACCGTGCTTTCACAGTGAAAAGCCTCATGATTAGAACTCCTAGGGGCTGCATGTCCAACAGTAGAGGTGGGATGTGTCACGTACACGTGATGCTACTTATAACAAAGACTGGCCTCTGTTGCACATTGTTACACATGCTCATTAGTGCAATTGTCCCACATGATCAAAAGGTTACGTGGAAAAATACTTCCTGCATTGTAGAACAGACATCAGAGACAGGAAGTAACATGCTAATATCATTACCCCGATTAGATGAGTAAGTTTCATGTGAACAAATGCAAGTTCCTTAGGCCAAACTATTACAAAATAATTTTAAAACTTGCACGTCCCTTAAAGGATAGTGAAGTAAGACACAAAGAACACAGCAACAAGAACTGAATTGCAAGTCTGGGGCGAATTCAGTGCGAACCAAGACTAAGCATTCTGGGGCACCTGCCCCCCAGTTGTACTCTTTAGTTCATAAAGTGTCTTGCATGTTTTTCATGTTTCATATATTAGCTGTGGAGCTGCCAAAAGAACACCATCAAATCACTTTTGTGTTTAGAAAGCAGACATGTTGCAACTCAGATGTCAGACTGATGCACACGGTGTTAGATCTCAGTGTCAAGCAGAGCTAGTTCCTTCCACCATCCTCATCCTGGAATATGCTGCAGCTTCACTCGCTTCTCACCAATGAATTAAGGCTGCACGACTTCTGGAAAGAATCCAGTTGGCAGTTACATAAAGAAAATTTTCTTTTTACTTGTCCTGAACAACTCCCTTTCCCTTTCCCCTTCAGTGTTTGTTACTCTCAAGTACCCAAAAATAGCTACTACTAATACTGATTTGAAAAATTACTTTGCTAGGGCAGCTTTTGAGAGGGGACTGAAATTGGTATTATAATACATCAGCTTTGATGGGGCTACTAGGGTTGACTAAAATTCAAGTTGTAATTGTGATAGATCTTAGGTTATCCAAACTATAATGGTCACTATCACAAGGTGGCATTGTTCAGCAGTCTTCATTTTTTTATTTGTTTTGGGGGTTGGTAGGCATTAGTAGGAGATGGGGTGGGATGGTTTGGTTGTGTGTTTGACTTCTTTAAAGCATGTAGACAAAGCGTACATGGATACAGTCCTAAAGTGCTAATCTGCCAACGTTTGACAACCTGTTTCTATGACTCTATGTTCCAGATTTAAAAGCAAATAGAAACCTGGCTATAACTTGGATGAATAAATATCCAAGTTTAACAGAAAGTTCTGCTGCATGAGGTCAGAACAAAGGTCCATGCAGTATCTTTTCCTTCCAACAGTAGCCAGTATCAGACAACTTTGAAGGAACTGGCAAAGTATGTAATTCCCTACATATTCTCTCAGCCTGTTGTAATCTGAGATTCAGGGGTTTCATGGAATACCCTGGATAGATTGTTATCCCGGAGATAAAACTGAATTCAGATGATTCTTTTAAGCTTTTGGCACCCATAACATCCTCATGCCAATTTTTTGGTTTGACTACCCTGCATAGGTTTTCAATCTACAAACTAATCTCCTTTTCCAGTACACGTAAGCAAAATAATGTTTAAAAAAAAGCACAGACACTAGCAGAATTATGTGTTATTTCACTGATGACCTTCTGCTCACAAAACTTACCTTTGCTTTCTGTTCTTTAACTAGACATTTATTTATATGAAGACTATTCCCCTTACAAGTCAGCAATTCTAGGAGCCCTTGAATGGCTTCAGCCACAGCATTTTTGGACATCTAAGCCATCTGTAACAGCCAAATTCCCCTTACCTGTATAATCAGTCACTGAGATTTCCAAAGCTAGATGAGACTTCAATCAAACCTATGGTTGTCCTTCTACTTTACAGGTAAATCCATGAGTGTCAGAAAAAGTAAGTAGAGTATTTAGATACATGAATGAGAAAGGATGTTCCGCGTGTCCCAGGTCCCAAATACCAGGAAACATTCTTGGTCTTGATTCTTAAAGTAGTGAAGTGGGAGTTTAAAAGACTGAGAGAAGCAAAGGGCTCAGAATAATAACTACAGCAGTGTACACTGCACAAATCATGAAGTAGTGGGAATCCAGGGTCAGAATGTCAGCAACTTCTCTGCAGAGGCAAGGAACCTGTGTGTATGGGTACAGCCAAACAAAAAAACAAACAAAAAAAAAAAAATCACAAGTAACTTCATTAAAAAGCTTACGTTCAACTGAAGTCTCAGTTCTTCCACTGTCTAAATTAATTCTCAAATTTTAGAACCTCATAAATAACCAATTGTAATTATTGCCACTTGTTAAACTTTGCACTGAATATCCCTACAGAGCCATGTTTTCTGTAGTTAAAATGACTTACATAATTCTAGGAAATACTTGCCTTAGTCCTGTTACTATTTTTCTTTCATTAATCAACTTGCACAATAGCTATGTCTGCTAACTCACCATCTTAATATCATTTGATTGGTGCTAACATTTGACACCTACAAAAAGTTCTGCAGTTTAGATCATAGTGATGCCTTCTTCTAATTAGTGTCTCAGAGGTCTTCTGAGAACATGGAAGGACAGAGCAAGTGTTAGTCTAGTAGGGAACATTTGACACTGACCTCTGTACCTGGAGTACATCACTTCCCTTCTTTCCTCTCTTCCTCCGCCATTTTGATTGCAAGCTCTTTCAAACAACCACCACACCTCCACAGAATCCCTATATTCAATGTTAGCTGAGACTTCTAGAACACCAAGAAATAGCACTTATCTGAGACCTCCTTGTGCTGCAACTTACACAGTTAGACCTTAAAGGTCATTAACTTATACAGCTTTTACATGGAGGTTATTAAAGGCAAGATGTCTCTTGCCTGGGGATAATTAAGACACCCTGTTAAAGGTGCATCAACCTGTGACCAGCTGCTGAATTTTCAGTGGCAATAACAACTATATGTTACAGAATACTTAGGGGGGGGGGGGGAACAACCAAGTCAACAGCTCAAATCTTTCACAGCAGAACAGGATTACATCATGGTTCAGTAGAGAAGGGGCAGTTACACCAACAATTTGATAAGGCCAAGAAAGAACATCACATCTCAGCATATCTTCAGGAAGCCCTTATCTCTCTGCTCAGAATTTAACCAAAACATTCATTTTCTGCACTCTCCATAATCAGCTTATAGCTTTCCCTTTGCCATACAGTAGCTCAAATGTCCCAGTGATTAGTCAACTCTCCAAGGTAAATGGAGTAGTAGGGACTGGATTTTGCCTGAAACATCTTGATAAAGCCAACTCTACTCAAAACACATTAGAAGAAAAACAGTAGTGGCTGTTTTATTATCAGAGGAATAATCAAATGCAAACTGGATTTAGCCCTACATCTGAGAAACTGAGTGGATCTTCTCATTTTCTCTGAATTTACTTTATTACATGAGTGCTGATGACTCCAAAACATCAAGGTGAAAAATTAAAGGGCAAAAAGCCTTCATTAAAGTGGTTTAAGTTAAATCCTTACTTTGAACAAAGAAAAAAAAAAAAGGCAAGAAAAATCAGATGTGAGGCTGCTGTTTGTTTTCTATCTCACCTTGCAGAGATGCAGCATAACAGCCAGAAAAACAAGGCATATATATATGATGAGTCTGCCTTGTTTTGTACCCCCTCACAACTATTTAGGCATAAACTGTAAGACGACAAGTAAGGGACACATCTTCTCAGAGATGTGAAAGATACTTCCAGAAGTATCCCCGTCTACTTAACTTCCATATAACTTATGTTTCTCCCCTTTTCAGAAGAAACTGACGATTTAGGCAGGTTTTAGAGTATGCAATGTCACAGCACAGCAAAAAATTGTTTGAGATATAAATACAAAGCTTGAAGAAAAAGATGACAGTAGGAAAGGGAGGAGCTGCAGTCCCACTGCTAGGGTAAGTGCATAGGGCAGACCTGCACGTCTGTCCATTTCACAGTCCTTGGCAGGGAGGAATGGAGAAAAAGATTCCCCCAACTCTGCTGTCTTCATGCCCCTTAATTCCTCCCAAACCTCAACACTATACCGTTCCACAGCCACTAGTTTTCCTAATCCTATCCTCTCCTGATTTCATCCTCTAGGCTTTTCAGTCCACTCCCTAGACTTGCTTGCTTTTTTTCCTCTCTTGCAGTCATGAAAATTTCAACCTGCCTATCTCATGTTCATATTACCTCTAAATATGTACAATTGGGCACAGATAACTGAGCTTAGCCCTGTGTCTGCCTGTTCTTGCAGAAAAAACAGACATTGCTTATGGGGAAGAACTGAAGAATCTGGACACCAGCAGCCCCTGCCAAAAAATTTGCCCAGATTATGTGTTATGCACAAGCAAGCTTTATTTTTAAGGAGAAAATTATTTCTATGCAGACGCAAACTAGATTCCATGGAATTTTGAACAAAAATATTTATATTGAATGCATACAACTTCACTTCTTCTCCATGCAGGTCAGGCTGTGTTAAGAGAAGCATCAAAATGTTCATCTCAGATGGCCAGTTTCTATTTGCCTCAGCACTCTCTACAGGCAACAACTCCTTTTTAGTTGAAATTACACATCATTTGCATTGTGTTATTCAAAACTGGCTTTATTTGTCCCTCCAACCTTGGACTTCGCTGTTTTCCATCTTCCAGTACTGGAAAAGAATCTTACTTTTCTATGGGAACAAAAATCTCCTGAAGCTTTTTGCTCGCTTACACAAAGGTTGGTAAACTATAAAGGGCAGGTCCCCAGAGAGAAAATTTTGCCTTCAGTAGGATACACACGGCTCTGTTTTTACTTGAAGACATAGGAATACATGCACACACAAAATGTGTCATGAACTATATGTGAATTTTGTGTACCAAATTTGGACAATCAGTCCATTTCTAGCTGAGGAAAAGGAAAGGCAGGAAAAAAGCTGGATTCCTGTTTCTTTAACACAGAATTCACCTTCAGCAGAGTTAAAAGGCTGAACAATAAAAGCAGCAGAATATTCAACTCATGTCATTCAAGCTGAAAGACTCAAATCCTAGAAGTGCTTCTTACCCAGATCTCATGTCTGCACAGAGCAATTAAGCTTTGTCCAGGTTAGTGCTCATATTTGCACTAGAAAGGCTGTATGAGTCTTCCTAAGGAAACAAGCTACACTGAAAAAAAAACAAAAAGCAGCTCCACCGTGTAACAGAGGCATGAGCTTCCCTCTCTGAGGTCAGGACCAAGGACCCAATGTTCTTAGGTGTCTTGCTGCAGCACAAAGCTCTCAAGAGAATAACTCTTTCACAACTTTATGTAAGACTAGAGGAAACGGGGTTCAAATGTGCTCTGCTCTCTATATTATGCTTTGTCTTTAGGAACTGTCATACGCAAGCACGGCATGAACTTCAGATGTTGCCCCTCATCATGTGTTAGTAGCTCCTTAGGAGACATCTCTCAGTAGTGCTGCAAAAAGATACCCAAGCCAGCTCCAACTCCATGTTAAAAAAGATACATTAGTAATCCAGTTGCAGAGTGGTATTGCTGCAGCTATGCAACTTCCAGGAACATCCAGGCACCTCTACAATGTCATCATCACATAAGGTAGACACATTTAAACTAGCTAAAGCAATAGAAGGTATTTAATCTCCTCTTATTGGGTATGTCAAATATTTTCACACAATAATGGAAGATTCAGCTAACTCATTTTCTGATCACAAGTGATAATGAACAGTGTGTTAGAAGAGTCATTTAGTTAAAAAAAAATACTGAAGCTTAATTGACTTGCAAGCCCTGTGAACTGTGCATTGGTAGTTGGATGACGGGCACTTAAGGACTGCAAATAAAATGTGCTTCAGATTTAGGAACTAGATTCTCCACAAGGTGTATTATTCTTCAACTGTTAGGATGATGTATAAGTAAAATGCAGTTATAATCTTACCTTATTTCCCCAAAGTGTTTAGACAGCATTATCGGGGTGCTAAGCAGTTACATAACTCACAGATTAATAGTCACGCAAGAGGAGGGATAAGGTTGATATAGCCAGCGATGCCTTTACGTATTTGGTAAAGCTGCATGAAAACAAAAGCTCTGATTTTGAGGTCTTTCTTGCTGCTGCATTTTTAACTGGGTCTGGGGGGGGGTATTTCATGCTTCAATAGTTGCACTAATAGAACTGCACTGTGCTAGCTGAATGAGATTTTCCTAGTTGTGAACACCAATGGCTGGAACAGTTGGGCTAATCTGAATTAACCTACACAGCATGAAAACACTTGATTTCATGAATACAAGATGACATAGATTCTTAGCGAGCCAACTTAAATTTAGATACTGTAAAAGCCCAGGGGGAGTAGGGAAGAGAGTTAATTCAAAAATTCAAACACGAAAAAACACGCAACCTACATTTCTGTTTAGAGACAGCTGTAATTTGTGTGCATGAATGCTAGCTAGTTAATTCTCTGGTAAAATTCTGACAGGGAAAATAAAAACCCAAAACAAGTCAAAAATTACTACCATCATAAGGATGCCAGCAGTAGGTCAGCCTTCTTCAGGTGGAAATTCTAGGTGAGGACTAAACTTTGCCAGAAGGAATTGAACCAACTTAGCAGTGGAATTTAACTCCTCCATGTAACTGTTCAATATCCTAAGCTTAAAACTGAAGCAGAAACACTATATTTGAACACTATACTATACTGAAGCACGACGCTATACTTGCTGAAAAGAACAGCGACGATCCCTTTGCTTGCAGTGAATCAGAAAAAAAGCAAAAATACCTGCTTTTGCAATGGCTTCAGTAGCATTCTATTATTGTTTCATAACACATAAAACGAGTTAGATCCTGGTGGAGTAATTAACTACATTCTCAGAAAACACCACAAAAATTCCAACTCTGAGCAATCTAAGAATAACCAGTGTTCTTTGCTTCTTACTTTAGAGCCTGTCTTGCTGAAATTCGTGACACAGCAGTTGACACACTACCTCTTCTAAAACTATAACTCTCTGGGAAAAGTGCAGGAATATAAGCACTTCTCCGAGCTATCTTTTTCAAACAAGAGCAACCACTTCTTTAAACTGAGACCTTTTTCCTCCTCTTATGAAGAAAACCATTGTTTGCTGCTCTGTGATGACCAAAATAAGAGTCTAGGATCTCCAGGGTGATACTCTACCACAGATCTGCACACTGATCTCTTAACCCTTACAGAGCCTTTCCTTCCATCCTCCCTCCGAGGACTGAACATTCATTTACTCAGCCCTCAGATGAGCTCTTTCCTCAGAACTCCACTTGAAATAATCTAAAGTACCATTTTGGTGATTAATTGCCTGTGAGTTCAATTGCTCTTTGAAAGATGCTTCCCCTTGCTGTGAAAAACGAAGTCCAGAGTGTTCACTTTGTTCCAGGGGAAGATTTGGACACCTAATTCTAAAAGCTGTCACGTAAGTTTTCACAGCTGAGGACACATCACACAACCAGTAGGAACTGAATGGCTTACTATACACAGCCCTGTCATTAATGCATATTTACAACCCCATTGGCAGAGCCAAGCACTTTGTGTATTAGATACTTCACAAATACTCATTTGAAGTCATATGATGAATGGTCTGTATAGGTATTTCAGGCTATGAATTTTTAAGTCTCAGCTTCAACTCTTATTTCTATTACCATTTGTGAGTTGTGGGGTTTTTTTTAAATTCTGCATTACTTAACAGCATATACAACTATCTCATCCATCCTGGATGACTCCTAAATTTGCTAGGATGATTCCTAAACTGTGATGACACAGTTCAGCATAAATTCTTGTGTAAACACAGTTGCAGAAATACTGGGTTTATTCCAGCTGGTCTGAAGATATGGTTTCTTTGCTTCAGGCCAGTTACTAACAGCTTTTAGTACCCGGCTGATCAGGATGCACAGAAACTTGGCCTTACCCCTAGTATTAACCACATGAGTGGAAGCAAAGCGAAAGGAAAAAGGTACCAGAAGAGCTGCTGTCATGCTCTTTAGATACCTTTCAATGTCAGAATGACTTTACACAGATGACATTAGGTTGGCAGCCTGACTGCAAGGAAGAATCTACATGTACATTTTTTCTCCTGTTTTAAATTCAGCTCAGATCATCTGAGAAAGATTACGTAAACAGAAGAGTTTAGGATATCCTTAAGTTAGAAACATGCAACAGGAGTGGACTGTCACTAAAGTATATGAATTTATACCTACTACAAGGGGTTCAGCATAGCAATTATAAGAAGATGTACTCTTAACTAATAAGATTTTCTCAAAAGGAGGAACTTGATCACGTTCAAGATACAAAGTGGGAAACTGATTATGATTTGACACTTGCTCAGCACAAGGTCACTGGTGAGATTAAGAGACAACGAAGGAAAGAACAAAGTGAGAAAAATAAACTAACTCAACTCTGAAATAGCAAAAAGTTTTAAAATTTAGAAACGTGCAAATAGGTTACTGAAAAATGCATCTGGATAACACTAAATCTACATTACAATATTAGAACTCAGAGTTAAGAATTCAAAGTCAGGAAAGACACAGACTGAGTGACAACGTGTGCATCTACAAATCATCCCTTGTCTGTTTGTAGAAAAAAGTTTGTTTTCTTTTTAACAGAAGCCATACCTCACTGAGTGCACAACGACTATATATCAGCCTAGACAGTGTTCCATCCTAGTTTTCAGAGACTTTGGCCTTACTCAGCAATAACTAAACACAGCTCCATCCCTTTCAATACATGGAATTCTATCTAACTTAGCGCTCTTCTAATCTGGGGACATGGGATATCTTGGCTTTTTCTGTACCACTGGGCAACAGTTTGCTGTTCAAAAAACACAAACTGTCTGCAAGTCAACTTAAGTAACAGATAGTCAAAACCCCCACAACTTCTGTGTTCAGAATCAGCAGAAATGGAATTCAGGATTTTCTGCTACTGTGCTGAACAGGAGATTAAACTCTAGACAGTGCAATGGGGGTTCTTATTCACTTCCAGTAAGAAGTACTTTAAAGAACTGAACACTTACCTAGCATACCAGGAAAGGATAAACTTCAAAGTCATTTCAACCATTCTCCACCCTTGGAAATTAGATATTCGGCATCTTCCAGAATGAAGACTGCTAATATTACTTACATAGTTGTCACAGAACCGAAGGGATACACACTTGTTTCTGTCCCCAAATTGAACCACAAATAGCACAAAAGTCTTCAGATATACAGGACTACCACATTAATCAATCTAAAAAGGGTACTACTATTTTATTTTGTTGCAAACCAATTACCCCTAAATTGCCATTCTGCACTTTTAGGAAATATTAAAGTTTTCTTTTTGAGAAAAGTACTTATCCCTTTGATGAAGGCTGAGAAGAGGTACAGTTGAGAATGTAATTATGCATGAATGGAGAGGTACTGTGGTTTTCTCACCGCTAGTCAGTAATTTTCATTAGGCTTCCCTGAGCCTCAATGAGCAGGGCTCACTGAGAGGGCTTTAAAATAGATTCGAAGGGGGACGGGAATGTAACTGGGCTTGCTGGAGAGGCGCCCACGTGCAGTAGCCCAGCACTTGTGGGGCAGCATGCGAGTATTTTTGAGAATCAGAAGGCTTACCACCCCTCAAGGGTAAAAACTACACGTTCATTTGCCTCTCCGAAATGCTTATACATCAATGCACGCAGCATGGGGAACAAACAGGAAGAACTGGAGATCTGTGTGCGGTCGCAGGGCCATGATCTCATCGCAGTTACTGAGACAGGGTGGGATAGCTCACGTGACTGGAACACTGTCATGGATGGCTATGTCCTCTTTAGGAAAGATAGCCCAGAAAGGGGAGGTGGTGGAGTTGGTCTTTATGTGAGAGAGCAACTGGAATGCATTGAGCTGTCCCTGGGGGCAGATGAAGAGAGAGTCAGGAGCTTGTGGGTAAGGATTAAGGGGCAGGCTAACATGAGGGACACTGTTGTGGGGGTTTATTACAGGCCACCTGATCAGGATGCAGAAGTTGATGAGGCCTTGTACAGGCAGCTGAGAGCTGCCTCACAATCACAGGCAGACCTANGAGGTAATGGGCACAAACTTGACCGTAGGAAGTTCCATCTAAACACAAGGAGGAACTTCTTTCCTTTGAGGGTGGCAGAGCACTGGAACAGGCTGCCGAGAGAGGTGGTGGAATCTCCGACTCTGGAGACATTCAAAACCCACCTGGATGCCATCCTGTGCAACCTGGTCTAGGTGTCCCTGCTCTGGCAGGGGGGTTGGACTAGATGATCTCCAGAAGTCCCTTCCAACCCCTGTGATTCTGTGGTTCTCCAATTTTTCTACTGTGACAGTGTTAGGTACCTAAACAAAGAGCAATTGCCCTGACTTATTTACCTTATTCTCATTTACCTTGTTTAAACCACAACTCTTCAGTTCAAAGACTGTTACACTTATCTGCAACACTTGGAGTGTAATTCAACTTGGAATCAAGGTATTACAGCAAAACAAGCCTCCTACCTTGCACAGATGGCACATCACAGTAAATCTTACTTTTGTTTGTACCAGAAAGATGGCAAACATCTTTGGCTTACTAACAAGATGTTGAGAGGGAAACTAAAGGCTTTGCCATGACTTATCTTTCAACAATATGGAATTAAAAATAGTTTTAATAACTAACATACAGAAAATGTTCAGGAAGACTGCCAGCACAGGTATTTGATCTTTTCCATAATATTTTTACTAAATCACTGGGTGATCACACAAGCCTTACTTAGCAAACCAGGGGCGTTTATATAAAAAAAAGAAATAATTAATTAAAAACAGACAAATTATGATGCCTCTTGTATTGACTGTTCTGGCACCTCAAGAAGACCGACAGCTTTAACAATGCCTGGATCATGAGGCCATGAATCAGGCTCAGAGTAATTAAGGGATGTTTACTTCTTCCATGACACTATACATCAGTCAGATTCCACCCAGAAATTGCAATGCTGTACTAATTTGATATAGGGCCCTTATAAGCAGTTGACTTACTCTGTATGGATAAGGGGGACCCAAAGATAAAATCCCTGATCAGTATTCTTCAGCAGAGTAGGCAAACAATGCCTCTCAGAGAAAGACAAGGTAAAAGAACTATTAGCCAAAGTAAACTGCTTGGCAACCAAGTCATAACCCCTTTTCAAAACATATTGTCCAGACAGCTTAGGTCAACATATTTCCCAGCTGAAAACATGTCACCTTGTAAGTAGATGAAAAGCAGCCATCTTCCTTCAATATGATATATGTTTAAATGATATAAGAAATGCAAGATATACAGCCTCCTTCTGGTATCAAAAGAACATTCCCTTTCTTCCATGCAAAATACAGTACACACCAAGAAATTCATTTGTCAGGAGACTGCATGCAGGAAATAATTTTGAAGTGCTTGCCATCTCGGCAGGCAGGTAGGAGACTGGAGTATTTCATTTTGAGTTGGCAATTGTGATGTACACATGTTCAAGAACTAATGTTGAAATGAGACATATAACCCTAGCGTTTTATATTCCAAACAGCCAGTGTTCAAGTGCTACCATTTATCTCTCCAAGCGTTTCATACAGACAATTTTTGAGCCTTGACTTGTACAACATCAAGTGTTTTATACTCACAGGTACAGTGTTCAAGTCTTGATTTATATCTCAGTATTTTATACTCACTAGTATGCTATTCAAGCCTTGATTTATAGCTGGGTTGAGAGAACCGATTCAGATAAAATACTGTTCAGCCAAACCTTCACCCTTTTCCTTGAGCCAATACACAGACTAACCTTTTCTATAGCCTCAGAGAGCTAAGCCAAATTTTTTGTTCCACTTTTGTGGCAGCTATTTCTTTCAGAAGAATCTCAGTTTCTCTCTGGTTTCCTCTCAAAAATCTACAGGAGTGTTGCTGAAACTTTAAGGTCCTGGATCAAGTTCATTGAATGTAGATTGGGTTTTTTTCCTCTCACAAAAATGGAGGTCAGTGGATAAGGTAGTATCTGTGCAATTCTCAATATTTCTTTTGACTATCTCCCAATTTAGGCTGTTTTAAGAAACATAATTACAGCCAATGTCTTCCAACATCATTCCAACATTGTTACGGTTATCTTATGGTAAGACTACCTGGGTTTGCAGGAAAAGCTCGAAGCTTTTGAACGTTATGGTTTTAAAACAAAAAAAATACTATTTACTTGAAAATCAAGTTACTTACATGTGTCATTAAGCCTTTCAATCAGAAATTTTACTTTCAGCCAAAAATAGAGAATCCGATGAAAACATGAAGAGTTGTTACCCAGATTTATTGCATTTTTCTAACCCTGAAACCTTAACCATAAACCCATTAGACCTAGGAGGAATTCATTTTGACTACCAGGGGAGTTTTAGCACAGATACCAACACCCTCATAGCACCATGGCCACACACACAACCCATACTTGCTTCCAGCACAGCTTCTCACTTCAGACTCAGGTAAGGCAGGCTCCCAAGGCTGCGCAGTAAGTTTTTAGAACTCTAAAAACATTAAGAATTGAGTTTTACTAGACTGTAGCTTTTATTTATAGACCCAGCTAATCTGCAGCCTCAAAATGCTTATTTTAAATGATGGGGGACTAAGGGGAGTGGTGTTAAACAACAGGTCTGATTGTTTTTTAAAAAAAAAT
>VYXH01002002.1:0-15518 GCA_013397275.1 Burhinus bistriatus | reverse complement strand
AAAAAAAAAAAAGGAAGAAACAATCTTCTCCAGATAGAGAACCTTTGCTTAAGGGATTCTTTTTTGCAGTAAGATGATTACAACATCCTAAAGCCCTGACACCACTTTTGTCCTTTTTGTTGCTCTGACTGAAAAAAGTAGTTCTATACCCTAAGCACAGCCTCATGCAAAGAAATAAGGGCAAAGAAAATAAACTTCAGGACAAATAAAGAGGCCCATGAGCTTGAAGAGAGGAAGGTCTAGCTCACACAAACTTCCCCTGCTCTAAAATGTGGCATAAAACCATCCCAGCAACCCTGCAACAATCAAGACGTAACAGAATTGCAGATGTATCTCTTTAACCTTACTTCAGTTTTTCAGGAAAACTTGTCTTACACAATCATCCCATGACATCTCCTTATTACCGACTTCTACCTCCATTGAGGAATTTCATCTAAGTTTGATTAAAGAGGAAAGGTCACCAAGACATGATGTTGCTGCAAACTTCATGTACATAAGCAGCAATAGGGCAGATATCCCTGCTGAAAGGAGATTTGCAGCCTCAGCCACACCTTTAGTAGGCACAAAATGTCTTTATCTCAGGACAAAAAGGAAAAAATAATCTTATTTCTGTCTTCACTTTCATTAAGCAGGATCTGATCATGACAACAAAGCCACAAGACAAGATTTCACTACATCCACTCTTCAGAGAAGTGCTTAAAACGAACAAACAAAAATAAGGTCTTAAATCAATTCCAGAAGACTGGGGTGTGTGGATGAAAGGTGTGGTGCCCATGAGGAAGTCAGAAGAGTTTTCTTCCAATTATTATTTTCACACAGAGCACAAACAATTGACTCATCCTTGGTACAACTGAAGGGTTAGAAACCATCTTACACTAATCGGCTCCCACTAAAACATACGCTTCATCTCAGACCTGCTTTAACAGACTTGTGTCATTGTCCTTTCACATGCGTTACATACCAAGACAGATTGGTGCTCAGCTGTACCAAAAGGGAAGAATGACAGCAGAGACATTGAGTTGCCCAAGTCACAAAAGATGCAGCAAGCCAACCTGGGATATGAACTAAGGCCTCCTAAATTCCAATACAAAATCTAAATTGTAAAACTATTTTATTGCTTTTTGGATTCCCCTCTAGCAGCTTAGTTCCCCAATTATAAGAGTACCTGTTATGCTACAGCCTCCTCCTCCCATTCTCCTGAAAGTGATTCTGAAGCCACTTAAGCCTATATTCCATGAAAACCTTTGAATGAATTCCAGGTCATCACCACAGAATAGCACTGCATTTGGCTAGCACTGTTTCCTCCAAGGTAATTTTCATACTTTAATTACCTCATAGCTTGAATCATCCTCTTTTAGAAGCCCACAACAGAAGCACAATTCATAAAGTAGTGCATTTAAATAAAATAGAGAATGACACGAACTGTACTCGCAGGAGTGTCCTTTGCAAAATCTCATTTGCACAGACTCAGAGGGTGAAAAAATACTTTATTTTTGTCTTCGCTAGTCACTTTAGCTCCTTTTAGACATAAAATATTCACAATTACTCAGTTGCAAGATCCCTGCAGGCCATTTGACCTCTGTTTAAACATCTTGAAATACTTTCACTTACTGAAGTTCTCAAATTTGCACTTTGTTGGGGACAATTGTTGCAAAGTGAATGGCCTATTCTGTTTGCACATTTTTCCTCTTGGAGCATACATTAACAGGGTCAGAGATGAAGCCCACGTACTAAGAACATAAGCCAGGAGTTAGGCAGCTCCCTTGGGAAAATAAAAGTTAAAACATTTAAAAAATTGTGCTGTAAAGTTTCAGGTAATTGACCATCGTTGACAGAAGGTACCTTGCAAGTTGTTGCAGAGTTACAGGAGCAAGCAGAAAGGAAACAAGAAGTACACAAACCTTGATCTCCAAACTTGTCTGATTCAGCTGACTGGTAATTAACAGTAGGAAAAAGAAAAGGTGAGAATAAGCCTGATCCCCACTACCCTTTATGCACATTTTTATACCATTATATATCAATTGTATTCTGTTTAGCAAAAGCCTGGAGGCGCCTCATGTGCTAAAAGGACTACTAAATACAACACACTGAAGATTAGGCCCACTAGTTTTTAGGAACAATTTTTTGTAAGACATACTTTAACCATTGTAGGCCATAACCTCTCTGCATCCAAGTACCCACATTTTACACAAAGCTCCATGCAGCTGCCAGGTGGCACATTTTATATCCCCACCTTTGGTATACTTCTTGCTAGTCCATTCCACCCTTTTCTGCTAGTCTAGAAGACTGGCCCCATCTTTCCAAGACCTTAATGTTCTGCAGTACAAGTGAGATGGTGGATTCCAGGCCAGCACTGGGGGAATGGAACTGGGAACCTGCAAAACCAAAAGCCTGATGTACTACAACTTCAGCAAAGATGAAACCAAACACCAACAGCTGGAAAGCGCAACTGCCAGGGTGCTCCATGTCTGGGGTGCAGAGGGAAACTTCTGCAATTTAAACATCCCAGATGGGAGACTAGTTACACAAGGATACCTGCTTGCAAAATATTGCTAAATGCAGCTTGCTAAGCCCAATGCTACTCTTCCCTAGAGGCAGACCCACAGCTTCTGGGAAGTGTCACTGCACAGCTGTCACTAGCTTCAGTAGAGCTAGGAGGACAGTTTACAGCAGCTGCTACTGATCTGCCCACCCCAAGGGGAGAGTGAGGGGGGGAGAGCTGCCTACCCTCTGAATGGCTATTCTCTTATCTCCCTCCTTGCAGCAGGGTAGCACTGTTCTTGTGCTCTACTAGATAATATTGTAGGTGCAGTGTTTTTCTTGCTAGGCCTTGTGTTGCTGCATACTCTGCCTCACACATGTTGGCAGAGACCAAGGTAACATCCACAGTGTGGCTGGATGGTTCTCCTATCCACACCAGAAGCAAGTTTCAGAGCTCCTTGGGCACTGGGCTGTCTTCAGGAGCTCATTTAACTGCTTCAATTAAGAGCCCTGAAGGGGACCTTAATGTAACTATAGTTCCATTTCTTTCTGGATGCTGCAGTTTACCAATAGGTAGAAGAGGGCTCAGGCACAGACTTTTGACAAATGCTCTCTGACAATACAATACTCAAGGGCTGGAACCTGGCAGTCATATGGCAGGGGGATACGTACAAAACTATATTAAGCAAACACGATAGAACTTAAGACCATTAATGCCTTAAGCAGCAGTCATGGTTTTTTCATAACTGCACAGACTGGCTGGATTTCCTAGATTCCTTGAAACCTGCAAAACGTCATTCTGGGTAGTCTGACACATTTTTGCTATAGACCATTTCAAAATTCCAGAGACCGAGCAGTCAACTAGACATAAGATGTACAGAAAGGACTGAACTTTGTTGACACCACTTTAAATATTAGCACAGTCTCCTGAATTTTCCTGCCTTATGAGAAGAAAACTTACTGTATTATATAAAAGATTTCAGGTGGAACAACTCCCCTTCTAAGCACTCAGCAACAGAGGCACAGGCATGAAAGAATATAGACAGAATTCAATAGCAAGAAATCTAATAACCTAAATGTTTTGCACTTTGATCTTAGTAAGCAGACCATTTATACTTTGCTTTGCACATAGATCTCAGAGCACAATGACTTTCATGACAATGAATAAACACATCTGCAGAACAACCTGCAAACTGAAGATAAATTAAAATAAAAAATACAGTATCAGAGAAATAAAATGCAGTAATGCATAATTTAATAGCAGGAAACTATTTCACCCTGCGGCTTATCTTTGGTTTTCCTGTATAAATTGACCAGATACTAAAACATCAGAAAGTCCATCCCAGGGCCAAAAATTTCCAGATCAAAGATGTTATGGAACACTCCAGGGACCCTGTCTTGCTAACAACACTGGAATTTGAAAGGGCAGCTAATAAGCTGGGCTTGAAGGGGCTGAAAGCTGAGTATTTACCTATATGAAAGCATGTGATGAATCAACCTTGGCTGGAACCTGTTTGTACCTTTTCACAAGTACAAGGCAATAGTACTAACCCCTTCACAAAGCTGAATCCAAGACAAGGTCTAGCCTTGTTAGTATATTTAGGTTTCTTACAGGACATCTAGTTATGGGTGTTGCAAATGATAGAAACCATTTTTATTTTTTTTTTTTTTCCCCAATCTGCATGAGGGAGAAAATTGTGCGAACTGGTTCCAACACTGAAAAAACAAAGCTTGTATAAACTCACATCTTCCACCTATATTCTCCTACCTGCACCAAACTCAACCTTGAAACTTTCTGCCCCCCTTCTAGTCTAGGGGAGAAAGCAGTAACAACACACAGATGTCACCATGAAGAACTAACAGGCTTCAACTCCAATCTTGGTGTCCCTCTGTCATCTTAAACTTCTGATTAGTCCTAGGTCACCCCCCATATTTAAACAGCAGCTATTTCTTCTCACGCATTCTTTAGAGCCCCTTCCAAAACAATCCCTATGAATACTGCCCGAGCTCATGTTCAGCGGGCAGCTTCTAATTAACCCTTAGCCTTCATCAAGCTATGCAAGCATTTTGTCTGAACCAGAGCCCAGTTTCCCTGGTGTATCTCTGCAATTAGCATTGTAATGTATACAGCTGTACAATCATTGTGCTGCTTTGGGGCTCAGTTACAAACGTTTACTGTTCTCACCTACATGAACTTCTGCTGTTGGAGGAACCTCTTACAGAAAAGGCCGAGTAGAAAATAATGACATACTTCAGTCTCACTTGTTTCTTACTCTTTCTTTTGAAAACTCCCTCTGATGCTCAGCTGGTGCAATACATACATTGAGAGCAAAGTATCCAAGTCACATTCAGAGCAGGCTGGTTGGCAAATCACATTTGACAGCCAACAAGAGATGGACATACAAGCCCTTGCCACACCAGGTTCCCTTTTCTATGTTGACTATCACATAGCCAAAACCGCCAGCACTAATAGGCAAAGCAATCTACTATTTTCCATGTTTAGGACCCCATTTAATCGCTTTTCCCTTTCCCAAGTTATTTTGGATTACATTTCCCACAACGACTGTCTCAGATTTGGGGTTTTTCTTCAAGCCATGCAGAAAGAGCTTATTTGCTCAATGAAAAAATACTGTTTTGTCAACATTTTTAAACAACTGTTAAGTCATAAAGCTTTTATATCCATCTGCTTTTAAGCAGAGACTGGAAATTATCAAGCTGTCAGGAATGTTTCTTTTTCAGCCCTATAAAAATGTTTCAAGTTTGGCAGTGTTAAGCCTCTATAAAGCTGCAGCTCACCCATGCGCTGAACTGACAGGTTAGAATATGGCAGCTTGATTTCCTGAAGTTACCATCTGCCCTGATCATTCTTCAATCCAAGATTGAGTAGCATTTTCCTCACAGTTGCTGCTTTCAGTGCCTATCAAACTGGACTACGGAAAAGAGGACTGGATTTATGCATTTTTGTACTCATATCAAAGTTCTGGCTGTTTCTGCACAGGAGAAAAAGTGAAAGTCCATTCAAAAACAGACTTCATGAACTGTAAATCAGAGTCTGAGTACAAAGCTAACTTTCTCAATGGCTTCGTCCTATTCCTTTGTGCATTCAAATCACTTTAAATTCCTCCAAAGACCAAGAGAGACTGCATTTAGTTACTTGCTCTCCTGCCTTTAATGCAATGGACACCAATAAAAGGCTGTAAGTCATCAGGTAAATTCCTAAATATCTATTTTAAGTGTTTGGTACACAGATGTCAGAGCTTTGAAAACACAATAAAATTCTACAACAAAATAAGCAATTGTGAGCCTTTTTATTTCAATGCATGCAATTAAACCTAGTTAAGTGCATGCACAGTTTCAGAGACAGAATTACTGATGACAATAACATGCATTTCTAATTACACAATCACTTTAATTGGCTCTTGTCAGCTTATGTTTGTATCGCTCAGCAAGTCTGTCAGCTTAGCATCATTTTAAAATAATAGTTTATATAAATTGTACCTATTTTTACTAGAGAGGAAGGGAAGATATGGGCCAGATATTCAAACTACTGTACTCCAACAGCAGTTAGGAAAGTATTAGTGGCTAGTTATTCACCTGACCACAATTCTGGAAGTGTGAAATTTTCTGCTTCATGGAAATATGTGATATAACATTCACATTATGTGTATGTAACATGAAGAAAAAAAAAATCAACCTATATCCATCAGGAGCAGCATAAGGCACCATAGAGAATCCTCAGCAAAACAAAAGGTTCCCACAGAGCACGGCTGCATTACCTGCAACCAGCGGAGTGGCACATACCTCAGCAAAACTGATAGCAACACAAGAGAAACTAAAATATCTAGAAAGTCAGCAGCTGAGTTAGCAAACACTTCACCACCATCCCTCCTCCTAAGGGATTCTCTGAACACTTGCTCAGGAAGAGCCTGGCCACTTCAGAAGCTGTGGCCAAGCCAACAGCTCTCTTCCTAAGCAACCATCAGACCTCTCTTTTCCCTCATAGTTCCGTTTCATGTCTAAGACTTACTATGTTGTGACGAGACCAGCTAGCTTCATTTCTAGGTTCAGTAACTCGAAAACAGCATTTTTTTTCCCACCTACAAACTTTCAACAGCGTATTTAGGATGAATAATGTGCAAGTTCTTTCTTGTTTAGTCATATATCTTGACAAAATTAGTAAGGTCTCATTACGTAAAATGGGATAACATCACTTCATCATTCTAGAGCAAGTCTTCAGAAAATACAGTACTTAAGAGTTCAGTTATTTTATTCTAGCTGAAGTCTCAAATTTGTCTTCTTTGCACCCTTAATATGGCTAGAGTCACATCTGGTCCTCAGACACCTCCTGAGAACATGGTTTTCAGTTTCAGGAAGAAAAAGGCAGCAGAGACTAATAATGAAAAGTTCCTCTAAATCCACAAGGAAGAAAGGACAAAACCCAAATTGAAACCCTGGATTCCAGGTGCTAGATTATTTATTTTAATTATTTTTTAAAATCAAAAGCATTCCTTTTATTGTTACGGAATTGCCTTATCAATACTGAACCCAGTTGCAATATACAAAAAAACCCAAATAAAAGTAATTTTGCAAGTCAGCTGTTCTTGTGACTTTACTGCTAGAACCATGCCTTTCAGCTCCTTTGAAATGAGAGATCAATGGTGTGACATCAGCCCCTTTAGATAGCAGTTATCTTCCATCATGAAAACAATGCACATAATTAAGCACAGAGTTTGCTTGCAATGAGTAACATCTGCTGATGAAAGAAATGTCTATCTCAGCTAACTAAAATGCCTCCTGTGCTTTAATAAAATGTTTCTACAAGGTTATCATTTTTTAGCTTTGAATAAATTGGGTTTTCTATCACACCTTCTCTTCCGTCTCCCACACGGATTCAGACTAAGCAAGGACACAAAACACACACAAAGTCTATACAACCTACAGTTTGGATCAGCACCCAGAATTGCAAGGTTCTCCTCCTTGCATCACTCCATGTGTAGGATTAAATGTGTACCTATGTGTTGACAAAAGATCTACAGCTGTTATCATCACTTACTCATATCTGTTCAGAACAGAAAGAGCTCAGAGAAAGTATAAGGTTTAACAGTCAGCATGAAGCATGGCACATTCTTTGGCCTTTGCTTGTGGCCAGACCAGGGAACCGAGTTTGAATTCAATGTTGTCCACTGGAAATAAACAGTCCCAGTTGTTCTTCTGAACTCGGGAGCTAAACTCACGGTCCCATACTCAAAGCATTTCAAGTTAATATAAGACCCCTTCTTTCCTCCCCCATGAAAATTTATCCAAAGAGTAACCAGAAATACTAAATGAAGTGCTCCTCCACTGCTAAGGGCCTATAGTAAATCTGCTTGTAAGCTCCAGAAGAACAAATGCAAATGCAAGCACAAATTCATACAACATGCATGGCTGGAGTGCTAGCACTGATAGTAAGATCAGTTAGTTGACCTATACATATGGAGAAGCTTCACACTTTTTGATTTGTCTTTTCTGAAAATAAAAAAGCAACAAAAAGCAAAAAACCTGGAATTTTCTGAACATGTCTTGGATTGATCTTTTCTGGATTGGAGCTCAGGAAATGTCCGTTTTATGCTTGACATGGAAACTGGTAAGTTCTGTGACCTTGTGCAAATCACTTCACTTTCATACCTTTTGTCTTCCTCACACACTTTTTAGTTGGTACGTTCTTCAGACAAAATTTATCTTTTAATATGTGTACATACAATGTTCCAATATAATCAGGTCATCATCAAGCTCTAACATCAGCTTAAGCCATAAGGCACTCTAACATTATTTTTATTCAGACAAATTCATTTTTAGTTTGAGTGCTGGAAGACTGTTGAGACCTACTGAACTCCAAGAAAATGCAAACTTGCTTTCTTGAGAAACACCTGAAGTTTTATGAGCTGAGTATAGAGTAGTAAGAAATCCCCAAACTACAGTGAGTTATAAAATTGTTTCTTTCATTTGTACATATGTTTAAGTATGTTGTCTGTTAGTCACTGCAGTTTAAACTGTTTCATAAAATAACAGGTTATTTTTATTATCCCTTTGGAATGTTCCATAATTACTCTATAGAGGTAAAAGTATTTATTAATCACATGTAATTACTTTTGGGCAAAGATGTATTTGTGTAAATTAAGAAATATTTTGAACTATTCAGAGAACATATTTCTTTTATTCCCTTATGATTACACTTACAGAGCAATCGTACCTATAATAAACAAACCCACTAGAACAACAGGTACTTGGATAGGTTGTTATAGGTACCTCATATTATCATGTCAAAGACCCTTAATCTTTTATTGCATCTCTCTCACAAATCCCCCCAAGGCAAGAAAGTGCTGTTATGCCAGTTTTCAAGGTCAGAATTTGAGGCAAATAAACTAAATTGCCAAGTCCTACCCTCGCTGTCCCAGTCTAATGCCTTGAACAGGATGGAAAATCCCTTCTGTTTTTTAACCAGTACATTTGTACAAGATCCTGAGTCTGCTTGCCAAATTTCATTTGCAAATCAGGACTTTCAGCTGACATCATGAAAAAGTTATATCTATTTAGTATATATATACACAAACACACACACCCCACCCTCCCCTCCAGTGGTATTTTCCGCTCTTAGTTCTGACTGATTGGAGGTTGAACACCCAAGGACCAAATATTCCATTACACTCTTTCTTCAGGTATTCTATTAATCATTTTATTACTTCCTAAGTTTATGGTGAACCCTGAGAGCATTTAAGACAAAGGAAGAAACTACATAGCAAGAATATTAGGAAGATACACTACACAAATTCCTGCTACGGTTTATCACCTCAGAAGGAAGTGATATCAAATCGGCAAGACTGCGATAAGCATGAATTGTACTAAGGTAGGTACTGTTAATAGCACAGTATGTCCTCAGCAGCTTAATATGGCATTTCAAAAAGCTTGCTGTTCATTAACTCTACTACTTGCAATGCAAGGCAACAACTGGAGGACTGGACTTAAGCTACCTACTCAAGGTCACACAAGAAGATTTTTGAGAACTCAACTCTGATCTCCTCTGATTCCAGGATCTCAGGTCTTGGTCTTCAGATGGCACCTCTAGAAAACTTGACCTTCGAGGAATCTCTTCTCCACAGTTTGGAAGGCTTCTCATTTAAACTCTTGAAATATTTTAGAAACACCATGGGCAGGGAGCCTTTACACCATAACCCAGGATGTTAGACTTCAAGCAGTCAGTAGAAAAAGGCTACTGCAGAGAACTAATTAAGGTGTTCAAAACTATTCCCTGAAGAATCTCTCTCATTGAGATTTACAGGCAGCCCAGAGCAGGACTCTCATTCCAGCTGTCTCCTCCATGCAACTAAGAAAATGACTGCACAGGGAAGGCAAGCTGCAGTCTGCAGCAAATACAGTGGGAACAAACAGCATAATTGGGCCATCACTTTCAGTGACAGGAATGTTCAATTTCATTTTGCTTACCTGATAGAAATCAGTGCTGATTCAAAAAAGTAGATGCAAGCATTAAGTTTGATTTCCACTCAGATTCTGTGAAAGGAGAAGGAAGGAGCAAGGTGGTAGTGAATGAAAACAGAGAAACTGAGAAGCAGCACAGAAGAAAATATACAAGTAGGCAAGTCATTTTTCTCTGTGTCTACCTTCTAATAAACACACAGTGCATAAAGCCTCAAAGTGTTATTCATGGACATACAAGTGAAAAAGCCTCATCAGATGCCAATCTCCTCTTTCCCTAACGTTCTTGGAACTCATATAGATCCTAATCCTTTGCCCTGCTACTTTTCTTCCTTTCTTGTGGAGGTACAAGCAGCAATGCAAAATTCCCATGACTCTCTTTTGCTTTTAAAAAACAAGAACATTGTTCTTGCTTTAAAAAAAACACGCAGTCAATACATATCAGCATAATCGAGCAAGTCCTCAGTGACAATCAAGGATATTAAAATGGTTAATTTCAACAACTACTTCTGTTGCGGAGATTTATTTGCCTCCTCATTTGAAACAGCTTCATAGAGAATGTAACATGGTGGAAGCCAAATTAGCAAAAAAATCTCACCTACCTCCACATGCTCCAAGTCAGACTCCAACTCCAAATAAGGCACAGTTCCTTTAGAAGTCAGAGACCAGCACCTTGGCAGCTCCAGGATCTTTCAGGATCTGAGGCACTTTTATATACATGGGCCCCTGTCTATTGGCTA
The DNA here is from genome assembly GCA_013397275.1 of Burhinus bistriatus. NCBI lineage: Eukaryota > Metazoa > Chordata > Aves > Charadriiformes > Burhinidae > Burhinus > Burhinus bistriatus. The sequence goes on along the minus strand of VYXH01002002.1, from coordinate 4,827 downwards.
GAAAACATTCCCTAGAAAGATAGGCATATTGCCTTGTTCAGTGCTTATGTAACAGTTCAGAGTCTTTGTGCTTTTCTTTAGTCAATTATAACAAAACCAAAACCCCCAGGTTTACAGAAGTAGTCTGATGAGTTCCACTGATCATTTCAGTCAGTCTTGTATACATAATTTGTACAATGAAAGCCTGAAGCTGTTTCAGAGCTTTGCTTAGAGTTCAGTGGTGAAGGTAATTCAACAAAACTTCAGAATCTGGTAATCATTTTGGCCAGGACAGTTTTAATAACTTAACAGATTAGCTTTTATCTATTTATTAGTAGTACTCCTAACAGTAGCAGCAAAGGTGGGGGGTTTTTATAAGCAATAAGCATACTTCAGCATCTTGCATTTTTTCCTTAGTGCACAGACAAATGCTTTATTACTTCAGAAATTCAAAGATTATTAGAACTATTAGTACCATTTACTAATTAGATTAAAATTTTAAAATTAAACAAAACAGCAGCTAGAATTAGCAGGACTTCTCTCCAAAAGTAAAGCCCTTTTCCCACACATTCAAAAAGGCATTCAAGGGGAATAAGAGACAAACTGTAAAAGCCCAACTTAAGGCATTAATCTTTGCAAGAGATGGGTCTTCAGCAGTAGTTACTCATAGGCTGGTTTAGCCAAGGTAAATGTTCTTTTATTTCTGAGATAGAATACAGCTGTTAGTTTATCAAATGGGACTCCACCATTAGTACAGTATTGGTGAAATTCCACTTTTTAAATGCTAGCTAGGAAAGGCATTGTAAAGAAGTGATCAAATCTAAGCCACCATTTAGTTTTACAATTGCTTTTATACATATCAGAAACAACTGAAGTTTTCAGAACTTCCTCAGAAGTCAAGATGTAGGGTCCCCTTCACATACCCTTCCCCACATTCAGAAGTTTCAAATTAGTTTCATACCATCACAGTGAGAAGATAAACATTACATATCTGATTTACATGTCAGAACATCATTGTCTTATAACTTCAAGAACAGTAATAGATTGTACTGGGCAGAACTTTTTGCTGTTTTAATGGTGAACATACTCATGCATATGTACATTACTACTGCAGCTCAGCTTACCTTATAGCTTTAGAACACAAGTCCAACTAGACTATTTAGATGGTGCATTAAATGCTTTCATTTTCATGTATAGTTCAACATTTGAGGACCATTATTCTAGACTGAAGACTACTTGAAAAGCATTGAACCATTTTATTCATTTATTTATTGATAAATGAATTAAATTATGGCTTTTCTGCTTATTTTCCTAAGTGGCTTTTCTGCCTCCAAATCTCTATGCCAGCAATTACAAGCCACTTAGGGGTAGGAGGGGGACAGGAGTTGTTAGGAGCAGAGGAAAGGGAGGACTAAATCTACTTGTTCCATAGCTATAGCAATTTCTGCTTGCCTGCAAATTCATATACTTTAGACTTGGCTTTTGTCTCTTCAAGGTGATGTTTATAAACAGCCTACCCCTTACAGTTTTATCAGTTTCCCATACGCTGTTTCTGACTTTACCATTTTTATCTTCAAATTTCTTCTAGAGATTTTAGGATAGCGGGGGTTTCACACACAAAAACCCCATTCTTATTTTATATCTTTCCTCTCGCTCCTCCCCTGATACTATTGGATAACCTCACTGCCAGGGCTTAATCTGATGTGGGCTGTTGACTTGTTTCAGTATGTTGGTCTCAAGGTCAGGGAAACTAAACAATTGCTTCTAATATAAATCAGGCAACAAAGAGAATTTGACTTCAGTGATCTGAGAAAGAGATATACTAGAACTCACTATTGCTGCCCATGTTTTGTCGTTAGAAGAATACGTACGCAAATTCCTCAAAAAAAGCATGCCTCGCAGGCATTGTTCTGTCTTCTCATGAAGGCTGACAACAGCTTGTTAACATTAATTGAGCAGAACCTGAAAGAATCCTGCAGAGTTGTTAAGTGTTAAAGCAGGCAACTCCCAAAGACAAATTCTAGAACAAGGCTACGGATGAATGGTCACATACTGTATACTAGTTTTCCCTCATAATAAAACTTTCCAACTTATCCTTCTTAACTCCCTTCTTTCAACAGTTCTCTCTCATATGTCATGTATCTCGTATCTCAGACAGTTTCACCAATCCTTTGTGGTCTCACATTGACTATCACCAACTGTTGACATCACTAACACTAACAAAATAGTGTTTCTCTTTAGAAAGGAAACAGATAGAGGCAGGTAGTTAGTTTACAGGGAGAACTAGGACTTCTGTGCTATGCTGAGGTAATCAAGAAATGATCCCCTGAGAAAGATTGAATTCCACATATTTCAAACCATTTATCATAGACAAATAATCAGAAGTATTTAGAACCTTTATGCTGTTGCTCTGAAACACTGCAGTGCTGTAGAAACTGTCTTATTAAAATCTTCACACACATCCAAATACTCAATGTCTTACTGTCGGCCTGCGTGTTATCAGTTGTGCCATACAAGCATGCCACAGCCATGCACCAAACAAAAACAGAAGGGTAAGCCTTCCTCCTTTGCCGTTACTTCCACATGACTGACCACTCTAACTGGCTCTTCAACAATTAAGAACTCCATTCACAGCAGTGAGTAGCACCATGCTGCTGGCCTCTGATGGCTAGGGAGAGAAAACCACAGGGCCAAATCACTGCCTACTTAGTATCAAGGAAAGGCAGAATCATGGAATGAGGTAAGATTTGGCCTTGCAAAGATACTGGTTATACATGCTCTTTCCTCAACAAACCTATATCCTTTGGAGCACATAGTACCTGAAACTCTTTTAATAGTGGCCTCCTTCAGAGCAACATTCTTGCTTTGTTTTAAGCATTCCTAATGGGCAGCTGCACTGAAGTTTACCAGAGGCCAAGGTTTTCATACTTACTGGAAACGCTAGTTCTCTTTTCTGACCAAAACCCAATAATTACTGATTTCTATATAAGTTCTCAGATTTGTTTCCCTTGAAATTGTATCTATAAAATATACCAGTAGAGACCAAAAGCAAGAGATCAAACTCCATTTTTTATTCCTTTGCTGCCACTCTCCTAGAAAATCAGAAGGGAATCTTAAACTCTACACTATAATCAAATTAGTTGAAAAGCATGAAGAAACACTTCTATCCCTGCAGAAATCAATTTCAAACTAGCTTTGACTTCTAAATCTTATGGGAACAGAAGGGTAAAGCTAGGATTACATCCGAGAATGTGTGCCATGTTCCCTCGTTAGCAAAATGCTGCAATTCTTCAGCCAGCCAGGTTACTCTCATGGCAATATAGTCTGCTTGCAGGAATCCAACATCAACAGATACTTCATCAACAGCAACAGCTACATTCCACACTTAAACAACTATTCCCCCCGACCCCTGCCTAGCTACAGAAAGAAGGGACTACTACCTTCACAAGATTTTTCTGTAAAGCAATAATGTGTATTAATACACAGGTAGTATATCCTAAAATTGTGATTACAGTGACAAAACAGTGTCACATCCCAGCAAATCGCATAACTTGCTTCTATATATATCAATTTATATTAATTTACCCTTGCCTTTGACACATAGCCTTATTAGCTCAGAATATAAGACTGGACTCCAGTCAAAATTATGTTCTTATGTACAAAGAATGATCTGAGAATTTAGAGAATATTAGTTGTGTTGCTAGGGGGAAGTTGATGATGATTTAATATCATGAGTATTTTTTGAAATTTTAAACGATGTTGCCTTATCATCCTGCAAGTGACTGTCAATATGAGAACTGTGTCAAACTCAAGCAACTCAGCTAGACTTTGCAAGGGTTTCCCTTAACTGGATAGACAGGCTGGCTTGAGTGCTCACTTGACAATTGCAAATGACAAGGCCCACATTCACTAAGGGCTAGTATCCTAAGAAACACCTGGCTTTACAAAACCATTGTTAAATAAAGCCTCTGAGATCTCATGAAAGAAAAATATTCTTGACAAAATACACTACGGTTTCAATGTCCTCACTTCATTCTATACAGTAAGACCAAAATTTACTTTCTGTAACACAGCATTCCTGATTCAGCACAATTACATTCCATATACATAAACAGTAACACTCTTGATACAAGTAGATTTTTCTGATTCTTCATTGATGCACAGCTGATTGGGTCCACTGCATCAGAAATATTTTTCCATACATAATTACCACAGTGTAGTATGTTTCCTGAATCATGCCTCAAGTAGCAAGTATTTTCTGAAAGAGGTTTGAACCTTGTACTGTGAAGCCAAGCTAATTTTGGTTAATCAGAAGTAGCACTGTAAATTTGCTTTCTGATTTGCCGCAGAAGTGTTTCTAGTAATTGGACAGCTAGTGATGGAATCATGCACATACTTGAATGCAATTTGAGCTTTGCTCCAACCGCTGCCAAAAAAACCACAGGTGAAAATGCAGTTAGCATATCTTCATCCAGCTCATGTTAGCAGCCTCACAGAGGAAAGAGGTTTTACTAGCCTATGTATAGAATCACAGGGTTTGGAAGGGACCTCTGGAGATCATCTAGTCCAACCCCCGTGCCAGAGCAGGGACACCTAGAGCAGGTTGCACAGGATGGCGTCCAGGGGGGTTTTGAATGTCTCCAGAGTTGGAGACTCCACCACCTCTCTGGGCAGCCTTGTCCAGTGCTCTGCCATCCTCAGAGGAAAGAAGTTCCTCCTCGTGTTTAGATGGAACTTCCTATGGTCAAGTTTGTGCCCATTACCTCTTGTCCTATCACTGGGCACCACTGCAAAAAGACTGGTCCCTCCCTTGAAGTATTTTATGAGCATTGGTGAGGTCCCCCCTCA